>JAYKKI010000057.1:12347500-12855000 GCA_039881145.1 Druceiella hillmani
TAAATAAGTGCTTTATTAAGAAAGATATATTTAGTGACGCAATAATATTTTGTAGCCAGGTTTCTTTGTATTAGATTTTCTGAGCATTTCTTACATTCATGTTTTATTTTTCATATATATATACACATTCGTAGACATATCCAATTAGAGATAGAATTTGAGTATCGATATCTTAATGAAAAGTAATTACCGTAGCAAACCAACTGAAAGTTCATTTCATAGGTAAACGCGAAAGTACTTTCTATGTTTTCATGAGATAGAATGACAATAAAGTTGACAAAATTCAAGGTCATCGTTGGACAATAAACTTACCATTCATTTAGAAATTTTTTTTTTGTTTTATTTTATGTAAGGGTAAAAACAGACACGAAATATTTAAATGTGCTATGAAGTCCACGCAAGAAATAAGCTTGAGTTAACATTTCCATAAAGAATAAATAAAAATAAATACTGAATACATTTGGCGTTAATTTTGTAGAAATTCATTATTCAAAATTAAATGAAACTACGTGATGTAGTATTATTTCTACTTTCTTTAATTTCTTTACCACGACCTAGGTTTCGTTGTATTACAACATCTTCAGGTGGGATATTAGCAAAGATTCTTTCTAATAGCCCACCTGAAGATGTTGTAATACAACGAAACCTAGGTCGTGGTAAAGAAATTAAAGAAAATAGAAATAATACTACATTACGTAGTTTCATTTAATTGTGAAAAATAAATACATTTTGGACTTTCAGTCGAATATTTTGTTTGTAAAAGATATAAAATTAATACGGAAAATATATGTAAATAAGTAAACAATTAAATAAAGTTGCAATTGTTTTTTATTGGTTATCTATGTAAAGTGCTTTAATTAGTTTATTTGGAATAAACCAATTAAAATGAAAAGTGAAATCACTCATTTATCCGTTGTGCATGCATTTCAAGGAACCTATTCTTCACGCCTTATCTAAATTGAGGGCGTGAACTTGCAAGGATGTTGTCAAGAGACAACATCTCTTTATTGTACAAGTCGCAAAACTATAGTAGAGGCACTCTGACATCGGTGTTTGTTCGTCTGTTAATGACATGAAGTAAGAGACAGCTAGGGGTGAATTTATGAGTTCAAATCTGTGTCAAAATTGCCTTGACCGCTGTTGAACAAAATTATTAACTCTAATGGCTATTGTTTACTATAGAGGGTGTCACATTCATTAAAGTTTTATAAGATACTTTACGTCCATCGATACGATATTGGAGACCTTATAACTTTTTCTTGCATATTCTCAACACTATCAGAATAAGTGGCATATAGTCGATTCCAGAAAACAACAGTATATTCAATTATCGAACTTACAAGAGCATTATACAAGATTAAGTAAGTTTCAACATTCATAAAGACTTTGGCTGTTCTTAATACAAACCCAAGCATTCTATAGACGTAAGATACAATCTGCTCAATGTGCAAACCAAAATGCAGTTTGCTATCAAAAATTACACCAAAACACCAAAGTCACGCACGCTATCGACATTTTTGTATAAATTCCACTATATTGCATGTCTAAAGTCGGTTTTTTGTTTATTTGTAAAAATGATTTTTTTTTAATTTCTGGTAACTTAAATGTAGTTTGTTCGTTTCAGAGTAAAGATAAATAAATCTGTAAATATCAGCTTACATATTCGAACAGCCATGGACGTCTTTCACAGGAGTAAATAGTTTTAGATCGTCTGCATACATTAGAAAAATACTATATCTGAAACAGGTACTGATAAGAAAAGGCATAATACAGAGCCCCATGGTACACCAGAAGCCACCTGAACATAATGAGATAAAAATCCAATTATTTTTATAGTTTTCTACCTTTTAGTTGAGTATGAAATAAACCATCTAAGCAGGTTTGCCCTGATACCATTGAATGATAGTTTTCGTATCAACGTCAAGTAATCAACCTAGTCAAATGTTTTCCCGAACAAGTGCTGAGTGTAAAGTAGCAAATTAGCAGTGATAGATATACCATGAATAAAACCATACTATTCTGACATAACCTAATTTAGAAATATCGGGTATTCCTTTCCATGTACCTACCTGTCTATAGTTAACTATACTTTGTTCGTACCTACTTTCATGCACTGGTGTTATAAGTGTCTTCTTTCAACACATAGATAAAGTCACATATACTGTACACTTATTAAATAAGAGAGTTAAAGGAACACATATAATATCCGCAGTGTATTTGATAAAGACAGATTCAATTCTATTTGGTCCTGGGCCTTTGTTTAAGTCTATTTAAGTAATGACTTAAATATTTTTAAAAGGTCAACTAAAACATCAAAACGACATGGAAGATAAGGTAACATTAACCAAGAGACATGTGACCAAAATGCTTTAATATTTTTGTTCTCTGTATTTGCAATATATGACTGACAACTTTGCTTAGACAAGCACTCGAACCGAGTTCGAAGTTCTGAAAATTCATTACAGGCAGGAATACTATCATAACTTTTCCATTTAAGCCATGCTCGTTCCTTACATTTAGAAAGTCGTATGAGTTAGCAAGTAAATCAGATAGAATACTTAGTGTTACTTGCGCCTTTTGCAGAACAAAAGAGTCAATCACATTCAAGACATGATCGCAAGATTTGGTTACTGCATATTCCATTGGGAGTTCTCTTAATTCGTTATTAATTGATAATCGCCTTATAGGAGTTATATTGTTTCCTTTGCATAAGAATATTTTATTGTTTTTTAATTATTTTGTATTATAGAATTTCTGTACTTACAGATATTTGTCATGATGGTATGAAGATTATTTTGTATAAATATCTGGAATATTTTTTTTATATTCTTTCTTTTAGATTTCTATGGCCCCATTTCCATTTTCAAAGGAATAATATAAAAGATTTTTTTGCCAACATTTTTTACTTGTCAGGAACTCATTTTAGATAAAAAACCAAAAATATGTTTAAATAGTGTATACACAACCTACCAAAAACGAGATACTTATTATACTCGTCCCTTTATCTCGTCTTTGATTTTATTCTAATGTATTTTCATAGATTTTCACACAGATAGTTTATATGTGTGAAAATACTCCCGTTTTAAGCACCAAGTCACTTCTATCTAAAATCCTAAATCCCTCTATAAAAAACTCCTCATTACTATATTACTTTCAAATGAAATATTAAAAAAAAATATTACGTCTTATGTGATTACTGTGAACCATAAATTTTCATGGATTTTTTCGCATAAATTCTCTCTTAATACAGTATAGCTAATTTAGGGGGTTTTCTCCAACTTTAGGGGGAATTAAAGTGAAAAGGGGAAAGTTTAGAGGATAAAAATATTTTGGGGTATAAAAGCTCTTGCAGTCATACTAAAAAATCAATATATTTTATTAATTCGCGTAAAACTCACTTTCATTTAAATTTATATTTATAAAATGCATATTGAAAGAGAATAAAATACCTAAATTTATGATCACATAATTATATGAAAATATCTTTGTGTTAAGGGAGATTTGGTGTAGTTCTAGGGGATTTTCAAGTCAATTTAGGATGAAAATATCTTAAAGATTGGCAACACTCTCTCAGCACTGCCTGAAAACATTCTAAATATATTTCGCCAATGGCCATTACTCTGAAAATTTAAAATATAACATATTGATTTGATAAATTTAGCTTTCAGCCGGTATTCATACTGAAATTTCTGAGCCAGTATAATCTAATAATAACAATGCAGCATCGTCGGTACAGATTAAGTTCTCTTTAGTTCCAGTAAGTAGTTTTATCTATCACCGTTTGTGTTTAAAGAAACCAACTCCACTACATATAATATATCTTCCTTTTAGAAGTCATAGAGAATTAATTTAGATACGTAATGGCAGTTTCCAGTAATCTTTAATGGATTACTGATAGAGTACCGTTAAATTATGTTCTTCTGTACACCTAATTTTGATAGCACATCATAGAATATCCGACTTCATCGTCAACATATACTTCTTCATTAACATAACTACGTTAACAAATTTTATCTTTAACCTATTATTCAACAGTTATATAGAATATCTTTAATCTAATCTCACAATATCCAAAGTTTAACTCAAATAAATTCTAGTAAATATTAAAATAAATTCTTCTAATAATATTCTTTTTACCAGTTTTATTTATTATACCAGAAATTCAACATTTAGAATTAGAATTATATTTTTCTAACATTTGTAGCGGTCCATTAACTGAGTTTATAAATAGGAAATTAAAGAAAATATACTTGTGTGAGTTTGTGTGTATATGTGTATGAGTATAGTCTAATATCTAAAGCAGTGCACCGTAAAATTTGGTATTTTGCTGTTTCTTATGTCAAGTACTTTATGCACATAAAAAAAAAATTTTGAAAATCAACTTTTTTAAGAATTCTTACAAAGATTTTTTTTAAATTCTTCAAATTATTGTCCTTCACTTGGCAATAATACCATAATATAATTATGGAAATGTCGCTAATAACAAAAAAATACGTTCACAAGTGAACTTTATATTAAATAAACACATTATATACAAAACAGACAAAATATGGTCTCAAAAAGATGGAGTTAAAAAGTGCACAAATGTATAATTACGAAAAGCAAGTACTTTATATTCCAAGAGCTAATATAACGTCTTTGTTTTATACATTTTTATATAATGCATTTATATTAAATAGACGTATCTTTAGTGTACTTTCAGAGTACTAATAGTATGTTTACTTAATATGACGTCATTGTGCAATAAGTTTTTGTATGAGACAATGGCGTTATATTAAATAAATATTCCCTTAGTATACTTTAGGGCACTAATGACACATTTACTTAATGTAACGTCTTTGTGCCATAAATTTTTGTATGAGACAACAATATTATGTTAAATAAAAGTGTCATTGGTCTTCTTTTCGAGCACTAATGTTTATTCAATATCACGTTATTGTCCCATAAATTGGTGAATGAATCAATGATGTTATATTAAGTAAAAGTGTCATTAGCGTATTTTTAGGGCTCTAGTAACACGTTTAAATAAGGTCATTGTCTAGTATAAAAATGTATGTAAATTTCGCGTGTTCATAGAGAAAGGGCGCGAAACTTTACGTCTATTGGCTTTTTATGAGTCAGACAATACAAATTTTTACTTCATAAATTCAGCAATCAAATAAAACAAATAAAACCATTGCCACATTTTGTCTTGAAACTATATCCAGAAATATGTATCTGCCAATTTCATTTTCGCGCTACTCCCTAATTTCAGAAGTGGCGGCATGAATCATCATTATTCATTATATGACCCTTATCTTATATGCTCCCTGTCATATATATATATATATATATATATATATATATATATATATGTGTGTGTGTATATATATACACACACACACACACACACACACACACATATATATATATATATATATATGGGTGCACGGCAATGCAATACGCTTCGCAGCTATTTTGTCACCCTCATAATTCAACTCTAGCAAGTCCTGGAAGTCTAATTTCACATTAGATATTAGCGTTACATAGAGGTTAACACGATATTAAAAATATATAATTATTAGTTTTCTAATATAGTTAATTAGTTTTCGATATATTTGACATTAAAAATCGTCAATTTCATAACTCACTCACTGACAGATTGTCAACATTTTTATCTATGAACAAAGATAAAGTTTATTTCAGTGTACCTATCAAATTTCATACGAACGTCCGGGTTCTACGGTTCTTTATAAATTTTATAACAAGTACATATTTAATATTCAGGATTACAGATTCATTTAGTACATCCATAGTTATATAAACTCGCTATGGTTTTATTTCATATTAGAACATATAGGAATTTCTTTATATAGATAAAAATAGGCCACATTTTAAATTTAAATACCACCTATTTTTGTGGAAACGTTTAATGGCAAAAATTTAATTAATATCGATTTCAATAAGATTAGGACCCAATTAATACCCTATTGCTGAAAACGGTTCCTGAAATTTCCTGAATTGTTGAAAGCGGTTAACCGGTTGATTAAGAAGGATTTACAGACAGCATTGTCTTTCATGGAATTTAAAATTTCATGTAAAAATGTGAACGGCCGCGGATGCCTAATGTAAACCGACAATTCTTATTTCTCCATCGTTCCATAATATAAGATCCATTAAAGCATTAGACATTTTCCCCTATCGTTTCGCCATAAGATCCATTAAACCATTAGAAATTTCCCTTTACGGAACTTTGGTTGTTAAAGCTATAAATAACTGAAGCTATTCACCGCGACCAAGTTTTATGACGCTAGATGCAGAACTCTAATTCACTCACCTACACTTCTTCATCAAAGCTTTACAACTTGGATACTTTTATCTAGTTACTTTTTTACGCTTAACTTTTTAAAGACGAATTTAGCTCTTTTTACAATAACGTTTTTGATGAAACACACAAATACACATATATTTTCAAAGCTCTTAATGCCAATCTTTTTTATTAAATATTTAATCTGATCTATTCGTACGTTACATGGTTTACTTTTCTTTCTCAGCTGTTTTGCGTTTATATAGGTCTTTACTTACAGCCTGTCTCACAAGTTCTATATAGTTTTTTGTTACTGCTGCTAAAGGCTGTACTTAAGGAGGATTTTCTTCTGTATCAAACAGGTCACTTTTAAGTTTAAATATCACCTTTTTGTCATCTTTCAGAGGTGGGGCGTTTATGCTGTAATCCATGCTAGTAGAAAGTATTTGCGTGGAATGGGCGTACTTATGACGCAGATATCTACTACGTAACACGCAAGTATTCTATCTCTTTTCGTAATGACTCAACTACTATAAGAACAAAAGATATAATGCCAGTACGCCAAACGCCGTATGCAACTTATGCAGTTCCATATTTGTAAAATGTCATAAAAGTTAGTATTCCATATACTCATACTTTGTGCCTGTATTTTATTAGATACTCTCCAGTCTGTCAACTCCATTGGGTATCGACATTTGACGCGCAAGTAAAGCGATAAAAAAAGGGTTCATATTTTGTCGTAATTTTAAATTTATCAATCTCCATTTCATAAAATTATCATTTAACTTTAATTTTTTTACATTTTATTTTATTTACTTCATATAAATTAAGGACCAAAATACGTATAAATGTATGTGTAGCGATAAAAACTTTTAAGATAACTGTAGATTTTAAACAATTTACAAATGCGGCAGCTGTAAAAATATAACCGTCTTATATGCCACAAGGCGGTTATATACAGCTGTATATAAGTAAGCAATGCTCTTTCAGTGCATTGCTTACTTATATTTCATTTCCATTTTAAGTATCTTCAGCAGACAGTCCTAAACCAGGTACTCCATACTAAATACTCGAGAAGCGAGTATATGTACCGAGTACAGTCTAATATTTAGTAACAGGTATTTGTATTTTGTAACATACCTATTATTTTTACATAATTCAACCGACGGAATCAACTGGTATGAAAAAATACTGTTAACGTAAACTTCTATTGTCTTTAGGAACGATGGATTTTGATAAAAAATCTTTCTTTTTCATATCTTTTTCGAGTCCTTCAGTTATAGTAAAAAAACGGCACAATAACCGATAAAAGATCCATAGCATACCTAATGTTCTATTTGATACGTTACATTATTAGTAAATAAATCAGCGCTGCGCCACATCGAACTACTGTAAGAAAAGTGAACGTACGTATGTTTGAAGTGAAACTAAGTAAAAATTAAACATTCAGAGGTAATTCTAAAAGATTTCACTGGCATGTAACGCTATCGTCACGCCATCTGTCGATCAATTTATATAAATATTGATAGCAATGTTTTCAAAGACCTTACGTTATGCACAACACAAAGTTTGGAACAAATTTGAAAGTTAATGTTTCACTTGTAAACACCTTAAATATCAAAAACGATTTTCGACACGTTTTCGAAATATGATTTAGAAATAAAAATAAATGTTTAAATATATATTCATTAATAATGAAATTAAATTGTAATTAATTAGCTTAATAAACTTGAGGACGCGGTTAAGAGGATGATATTGTAATAAGGGTTACATAAAAACGTGATTATCCTTGTACATGCAACATATTTTAATATATACTAGAGACTCATCCTGGCTTCTCACGGGTAGATTAAGAATTGTTTCTAAACTTCTATTTCTTCATAATAAACTTGAAATAAACATAACTGAAAATGAATTTAACATAAAATTATGCCTATATTGTATATTACGGCTAATAACGTAAATGATTTATATTACATTTCTTTTACTTAGTTAGTCAACGCCCGTCCGTGGTTAGGTTAGGTTAGGTCAGGATATTTCCCTTACTTAAACTATCTACTTAAAAAAAACAAAATAAAAGCTTAATTCAACAGTCACACACTGAAAAGCACATTTAGATTCTCGCTAAAAAGCACGTTCTTATTTACGCAAATATTATCAAGTAGAAAATCGTAATTTCACAATATTAAACCCCGAGTGCTGACACACATCTCCATTCACTTTTAAAAGATAGAAAGGTGTAGCATACTCCACCGCTCGCCTTATGTAGGCCACCCGACGCTGTCGACCGAGTATTACCGCGTCCCGTTACAAGCGTAGAGACTAGAGGTGTACGATATCAGTTGTTTTTCGTACTAGAGGATGCTGTCATATCTATATAAAAATAATAGGTACTTATACCAAATACAAAATACTAGGTCGTACGCGGTACGCATACTTGCTTGTCAGGTGTTCCGTCGAGAGTACGCACGTAAACGCTCATCTAAAGTATTCAATATTTTTCCTTGTCACATGCCGGCATTTATAATATGTTGGTCTTTCTCTTATTTAAATGAAACTAAACAAGAAATTAATAAACCAAAATATAATCTAATGGTTATTGTTCTATTGTTATAAAACCTTTGACGATGAACGAACATGTGCGCGCCGAACGTCTGTACGCAATGGAATTTAGATAAACTAAAGAATAACTAGTATCAAGCAAGCACAAAGTACGAGTATATGAGATACATGCTTCCCAAGAGTATGATATATTAGGAATATTCGCTGTTTTTTGTTTCATTCTTCTCCAAGAAGTAATTTACAGGATGAACGGGATAGCCTGCGTATGTTCGTAATCGTTTTGTTTATTTTGCTCTTGTAGTAGATGAGTCATTACAAATAGAGATAGAAAGCACCGTAACTTGTAACAGGTACCTGTGGAATATTATACACTAGTACGTCCATTCCACGCAAATACTTGGTACTCGTACGAATTACATTATACGAGTTGGGACAGGTTACTATATAATTTAATTTGATAAGGTAATATGGTAAATATTGTTTTTTTTAAACAATGAATATTTATTATGAATGTTCTGTAATACATAGATATACTTTCGAGAATTTTATTTCAGCACTTTTTGAGTTGTTACATATAAATATACGCTCGCATGAAATTTAGAATAAAAGAAAGTGATTAAGAATTTATTTGTGTTGTTTTAATGGCTTTGAAGGCACCATATCGTGATATATCTATGAGCACAAAGTTTACTGAAAACGTTAATGGATGACGTTATCAGTACTAATGTAATATTCACCAGCCAGGTTTTTTTTAAATCTTCAATATCTAGATAAAACGTTCTATATGTTGCTCGAGGGTATAAATTATTACTATACCAAAATGTCATTCTATACACGAAATCAATCTCTCTTTTTTCGCATTTATCGCGAGGGGAATCAGTTAAGTTATGAAAAAACAACATTCTATAAATTGATATAAACTTTAGCGGAAAACAATGGAAATGACTTAATCTCACAGTTTTAGAGAAATTCACAACATTCTAAGATATTTTTACGTCTGTGTATATATTTGTGTAATGAAAAACAATATTAACATTTATAAACAATTTAATAAAAATACTCTTTACCCTTAAATGTTTATAAATGCAAAGTGTGCACGGACCTCTCGCAATGCGAGTTCTTACTGTCTCAATACCTGTTATATTTTATATTCTCATTTCTTATTATGTCCCAAAAATTTAAATATATTTTCATACCTACCTAAATTATATTTATTTAACGGTATACACCTCTAATTAGGCTAAAATATGAGTATCATTGTAAACTATGCACATTCTAAGATTTTCTCTAGTCTGTAATGAATAATTTTACTATTTTTTCATGAATTCAAATAAAAATTAAAGCAAAATGAACCAATATGTAAAAGACAATTTAAAATTACTCTAGAAATAAAAAAGATTTATGCCACATACGCATAAATATTTTTATACCGTCTGACGGAGTTGTATGACGTCATCTCTCCGTAGCGAGTACAAGTGGAAAAGTAAACAGAGTGACGTGCTTGTTTTCGTCAACCAATCGTCTTATTTGTTTTGTCGTTGAGTGCACATCGCACAGTTATTAATTTACATGATGAGAGAAATGAAAAAGCCTGCCATAAATACTGTATTATTCCTAACCGTATAAGCACACGTATCTTCGCATAAAGAAATTGTGAAGAAGGAGATTTAATAGGAACAGAAAATATAAAATGTGTTTGTGAAGATCATTTTGATGTGAGCACACTTTTTATCTTCTACTGACAAATATTTATTATTAGTTACAAGTAGGTTTTGCTAATTACGAAAAGTAACCTACGATTAAATAAATTGTTTACTTATGTTTATTTTATAAATTTGTTTTATTGAAAGTGTAAGTATATGAGAATAAAATATACCTTCCATCCCTTAGAACCTCGATAAGTGCATAAAAATTATGTTTCGCCAGAAACTTGTTGAAGGTCACAACTTCGACATAAATATGTAACGTAGTGATGTGTTGAGCGGCGTATATTGACATCGATATTTTTTTTTATTGTAACTGTAACTTTTTGTAATTACGTATATTAAAAATATTTCTAACCCCCTAGCTCATTTTAATGTAACATTTACACTAAATTAAATCATTTTCTATTTGAGATTTTGTAACGCTTTTTTGTGTAATTACAGCTTGAAAATGATGTTGAAAATCTCATATAAACTAGTTGGTGGAACATTAAAACTGACAACCGAAGTAGGCCCTCATAAGTTTGAATGCCAAAAAGTTGTAAGACCTGTAAGAGAACGCGGAGCATATAAAAAAGGTGTCGGACAGAATATGTTCCATCGAGCTCAAGTTGTCAACCTTTCAAAGTTATTCAGTGTGATTCAATATACAAAGAGTAATATGTACCAGAACACCCGATACCTGAGGATTGCACCGTGAATGTACCAGATAATCCTAAAAAATATCACATTATATTATATGAAGTATTATTATTTTATATTATTTACTACCACAATAAATATAAAACAAAGGTAGATACTTACTTTCAAAGTTTCATTTCTTTTATTTCAGCGCTTATATAAGATAAATTGGAAGAAATAAAGTCCATCACTGTATTTATATAAATTCTAGACAAATTGTTACTTTGCCTTTCATAAACTCTTCTTCAATTATGATCAAAAGCACATAATACTTTTAAAAATCAAAGACAAACATCTATCCCGTCATGCTTCCTTCACAGCTGTGCCTGCACTAATGCATATAGAACCGTAGCTCATGATATGGCAGCGCTCAGCTATGCGAAGACATGACGTCACAAGCAAGATGAAGGTGACAACTATTCCCCACTAAAATATGTTAATTTTAATAAATTATTTCTCTGTCATTTATCGACGGATTTAAAAAAATATATACTGATTGATTAGTTTCATCTATGTTTTATTTATATATAACTACACTTTATATTATCAGTACAATGAAACTTCCTCATTGTACTAGATGCGCAGGTTACTGGTCTGGTAGTATTAAATAAATAAGGAAATATCCGCTGCCGTTGTGGCACAGGGTGGAAACATTTCCAGGCTTATCCATCACATTGTTTAAAATTTACTCTTGCTCCGTAACTATTATTATATAACGCATTTTAGCAAGGAGAACGACTGCAATAGGCAGACTCTGACAACTGATGGTGGTGATGAAAATTATCTATATACATATATATATAATAAAAGGATTTTTATATTAGAAGGACTTTCATTCGATAATGATTTGGCGGACAATCATTAACGAATGAAAGATGGAAGGAAAGCAAGAAATAGTCCCGAGAATGCAATCTTGAATAGAAAAACTAAAGAAGTAGTTTAGAAGTAGTAGGTACCACCTCGCTCCTTAGGTAAGTTGCTTCAAAAATTATTATAAGTTAGATCTTATCTAACCTGACAGAAGCTGAATTTCAAGGAAAAGAAATACCTGATAAATTATTATCATTATTGTTCGAGAAATCAGTCATTATAAATATATCGCGAGATCAAACTCTACTACGTAACCGCATAACTATACCTATCATATTAAAAATATAATTTTTTTTTATTAAACCAAAAAAAATGTTAGTGTTACGAGTTCACGTGAATAAAATAAGAATGAAAAAGTTAATTGTTTTAATAAAAGAGTTTCCCTCCATTAACGTTCGAAGATTTAATTGGCCAAGTTAAATAATTTAAATGAACAAAAAAGGTTTTGCGCTGAACACGGGTTTAAAAACAAACAAATAAAATGAAACTATTGTTTCAGCGATTGCGCTTTAAATATTAAGGTTGCGTTGTACAGTAAATTATACGCCTTTTTGTAATGCAATCACTCCATTTTCTTTTGCAATCTACTTATACTAAGCGACTAATTATTCAATTTAGATTGAAAAACGACCAATTCGGGATCGTGCATCAGAGGTTCATTTTGAATGAAATTACTTTATTTACCCCGTGATGCAATAAAAATTTAATAATAGAGGTGATAGTAATATTATAGATATAAATAGTAATATTGTGGAAGTAGAGGGGATAGGAATATTACAGTGAATACCTCAAAATTATGATATATTGAATAATCGTTGTTTTTCCTACAACTTTTGCGTAGGCCTCTAAAAACCCTACTTTTAAGGTTCCGTACCTCAAAAGAATAAACGTAACCCGTTCAAGACAGCATATACTTTTGTCTATCTATCTGTCACGACCATTGTTCTCAAAAAATTTGAAGTAAAAACTTGAAATTTGTTATAATAATAAAGTATATTAACCCGCATACATTTCGATACTCGAAAATGTTCATGTGGAAATTTTAGGGGGCGAATAAATTAAGTACGTGAGTTTTTTTTTTAATTCCATACGTATTGTTTGAAATGGTTAATAATAAGGGCTCAAAAACATTCTTTCATAATTTTAGGTAGTAAATTTTCGAAAATATACTGAAAAATACGCGAAAGATATACACACCCTTCCCTATTTCCTAACTATTTAACCTAATATTAGAAAAATTATATTTTTTTAGAATCCTACGCAAAAGTTTTAAGAAACGATCGCTAAACAGCCTTGATCCTATAATTTTTGAAATTTGCACCGTGTTTTCAGACCTGTGAAAGGTATAGTAAACAATATATTACGGTTTGAAAAATTAATTTTTGGAAATAGTTTAATAGAAATAAAAAGTACAATTTAATTTTTGTAAGTGCCTAAGTGTTTACGGTACCTCGAAGTGAGAGTTTATTCTAACTTGAAAGGTTTTTCAATAATTTTCAGTTCAGTCGTTTCGGAAATAAGGAAGGGTGAATATTTTTCCTTGGGTATTTTTCAATAGATCTCCGAGGATATTTAAGTTAAAATTATGAAAAAAATGTTTTCTTCTAACTTTATCTTTAGAGGCGCCATTAACGTGATGCAGTACATCCGCACGTGTTGCATACCACTAATATCGTAATTGAGAAAGTTTGTACGTTTGTTACCTAATAATACTGCAACCAACCAACGAATAGCTACCGAATTTGGCGTGCGTATATTTCGTATAGCGGCGTAATAAATAAGCTAGGTATGATATGCAGCTTCCCACGTGTGGAATATTAACGCCGCTATAAGTATGTTTGTTAAACTCACATTAATATTATGTCAAACTCACCTTAATAGCACGACAGATTTTTATGAAATTTAGCAGTATTTTATGACGATAATAAAAAAACCATAGCGAATTCAACAAATTTGATGTCAATTTATGGAAATATAATATAGGCTTTTCTTATCACAAGCCGTTGAATACAATTTCAAAATTTCTGTATTCGTTATATTTTCAGACTGAGAAAATGTAACGATGTTTACGAGTTTACGTTACGTCTCAACTTCACAGAAATACGTGACCGGCGCAATTTATATATTTTGAATCTTCTCTTCAATACATTGAAGGATTCTTATGCGTTTTACCTCAATTCCCTAGCCTCTAATAGTCCTAGAGGTCGTGCCCTTGGATTACGTTGCAAATTTCTTCCTCATTATCTTACTCCTGATCATAACACTACCTTCTACGAGTACTACTTCCCGGGGTATACTGCTATTTTCTAGAATAAACTTCATCCTAACATTCGAATTTGACCCTTACCGAGTTTCCATATTGTAGCTTAGTTATTCATGCATGGAGCCGACCCAATAGATGCTAGCTATAATATCGTGCTTGCTAGGAAGAATATAATGAACTATTCATGTCATGCAGTATTTTCCATTAAAGTTGGTTGAAGCCGCCGTAATTCCTTTTTATAAAGTTCTTACATAAATACTACTAAAAATATAGTAAAGTACTAATATCGTAAAACGTCGTAATATCATAAAACATTGAGGCTTTCATTATTTTAGTATTCCTATGAGCCCAAAGCTGAACTATATAGACATTGTGCTAACTGAACATTATGCGGAGGGCGAAGTAGCAATGTTATTTATTGTCTGTCTTTTTGCCGTGTCATGGATAATGGAATATGTAAGTAAATACACCAAGTTAAAAGTTAAATGGCATACTTGTTCTAAATTTGTCACAGTAAAAAGTAAATTCTAGATAAAAACGATAAAATGATTATAACGTATAAAGGATGGAACGGTTAAGTACGTATGTAGTAATCATATTATACCTATTTTACCGTACAAAAAAAATGGAATGATTAAGTCGTATAAAGGACGGAATGATTAAGTACGTTACATATGTAATCATATTATACCTATTTTACCTTACGAAAAACAATGGAATGATTATGTCGTATAAAGAATAGAATGGTTAGGTATGTATATACTAATCATGTTATACCTATTTTGCCGTACGAAAAAACAATGGAATGCTTATGACGTATAAAGGATGATATGGTTAGGTACGTACGTAGTAATAACATTATACCTATTTTACCGCACACAAAATAAGTATATTTTTCAATTCAGTGCCTGCTTATGTACCGAAATAATTAGATTAAATTGTATTTATAAAGTTATCCATTTATATATTAAAAATTAAATTTAATTTAAGCTACATATTACAGATTATATAGAGCTATTTCTATCTTGACAAAAATTTCATTATACCATGAAGAGCTTTTTCTGATTTTTTTCTGAAGCTCTTTGTTATTCAGCATGCATTGTAATTTTTATTGATAGTATGTAGATACTGTATTTTTATATTTTTTTAGATTTTTTTAAATTATATTGTAAAAATTAAGGACGAGGGGACTCTTGGTTTAAATAATTTGAAGACAGACGTTTTTTGAAGACAGAATTTCGAGACAGACGCATTAACACGCCTTAATTTCAAAAGACGTGTTATTCTATTTTAAACAACTTATCTAACAACCACTCGAAGGGACTACCCCTTATGTTTTTTCTTTGAGTGAAGCATTCAATAATCATGTTATCCGATAAGTCATGTTATCCGATTTCTTTACATCCCTACAGGAATTTAATCAAAGGAATACAAATCTTTTATTTCGATAAAATATATTATTGTCTTTATTAATACCAAGAGCGTCTTTGGTACTATTACATTCTTCAACATTACTGGAAAAAACTATATTTCTATATGTTTCGCACAAGACCGCCGTACTTTTAGATTACTTCATTTGATATAATCTAGCTAGCTAGAGTCTTAAAAGATTAAAGTTTCTAAATTTAATCGGTAATATCCTATAGGTCCATTATTCGCAGAGTTATCGCGGCACGAAATTCGGCATAACTCCGTTGTGTCGAAAATTTTGAACTGGCTACCAAATCGTATTTACAGTTATTGTCACCTCAATAACGCACCCAATACGAAATACAAATAATGAAAAAAAAATTCCTTCATGAATGGCACCCTCGAACATTGCTTTATGGACATTTTTAGGTGTGAACTAATGGGATACAGCCCGGTTAATATATTTTATCACTATGTCGAATTTCATATTTTTATGTAAAATGGTTTCAGAGAAAATTTTGTGGAAATTTTTATAAATATCTCTAAAACTTCCTTACATCAAATTTTAAAACAAATTATCTTAGAAACCTTCAATATTGACTCTTTTAATTGATCTACAAGAAGTTTTACGAGAACATTACAAGAAGTTTTAAAAATAAGTAGTATTTATATTAAATTATACTTTATCAGTGTGTCAAATTCAGAAAATGGCTATCAAAGATTGTACAGATGGACCTTGTAAAAGTTTCGTGTTCGAATGCCAAAAATAGAACCCTTACAGTTTCTTATGTTAGTTCCTTTATCTGTCTGTCCACCTCTTTCACACCTCTGTAGTATATACAATGTTATACCTATATGAATGCAACTTTGCAAAATTATGCTGTATTTTGAGATTTCAATTGATATGTAATAAAATATTTAAAAAAAATTGTGTACCTCCCCTTTAAAATGGAGCTGACCATTTATTTTGGGCATCTCATTGGAGTATCATTAGATGGGTATTTTGAAAGGAAGTTGAGGTTTCATATATAATTTTAAGCTCCATTTGCAAAATGTTAAACTTAAAAAGCACACGCACTGTGTCTCCTTTGTACCTCAAAATTTTCAACCAGGAGCTAGAAAAATCTGGCAAAATTCTAAGTACCAGTCAGATATTCAGTCAATTGTCAACAATAATTTTAAAAGATGTAAAAAAGTATGAACCCTCTCTCCTGTTCGTGCTTCGATATGCACGTGGTTAACCAGCTTTCTTTTTTTCCTTTTGAGGTGCACCACCCTAAAACTGATGACTTTTTCAAATACTTTTCACGAATAACGATTTATTAGAAACCAGATTGACATAAAATGCGATATTTCTTATATTGTGGCTTTTATTAATCTGGAAGTTAAATATTAAATTATTATAAAACAAAACTAATATATCAACAGAAAAAGCAAAACCATTTTGTATCTAAAATCATGCTTATAACTTTATGTTAGTACACAAAGTATAAACATATGACCAGCAGCAAAATTATTTTTCAACAACAAAACGACCAGTGACGTCCCAAGGAAAATACGAAAGAAACAAACTTCCACATATCTTTCTTACGAAATCATTACTACAAACTATAAAAACCTGTCATGTACGAGTAGAACCCGCACTATGTGGGTTCCGTACACATTTAGACACTTATAAACATTTGAGGATACCATCTATCATATTTAGGCACTTATAAGCATTTGAAGGTACCATCTATCATATTTAGGCACTTATAAACATTTGAGGGTACCATCTATCATATTTAGGCACTTATAAGCATTTGAGGGTAAAATCTATCATATTTAGGCACTTATAAACATTTGAGGGTACCATCTATCTTATTTAGGCACTTATAAGCATTTAAGAGTATCATTTATCATATTTAGGCACCTATAAAATTTGAGGGTACCATCTATCATATCTAGGTACTTATAAACATTTGAGTATACCATCTATCACATTTAGGCACTTATAAACATTTGAGGGTTGTTGTTAAACTATTTACACATATTAATTTTCCATTATGTAAAATGTGTTATATCTTTTACAGGCGTAAAAATATGACGCATGTTTGAAAAATTCATAATTTTTTACCTAGAATCATTGCTATAGTTTTTCTACAACTTTTACACAAGTTTTTACAACTTTTACACAAAACCCTATTTTTGCATAATTTAGGATGAATAGTTTCAAAAATAGAATAGGAACAAATTTTTTGCAGATTTTCGGTATATGTGTGAAGATACTACTACCACTTAAAATTATACTGTATACTATTTAAAATTATAATTTTTTTATTACCATTATAACTCATTTCTTCAAACGATTATGCGAAATTAAAAAAAATGGAGTACTTGATTTAAACCTAAAATTTCAAAATTAATATTTTTGAGTTTTAACTATTGGATATGTTCGTGTTTACCTTGTTTTATTACTATATTAAATTTCATGTGTCAATGTCTAGCTATTTCTGGGAAAAATGGCAGCGACATGCAGACGGAGAAATACGTGAGTGGTCTTATAAAAATAATTTTTTCCATTCGAGGCACAAAATCTTAAAATTGGTTAAGTACTAGAAAACACGGTATTGTGAAAAATGAACTAAAAAAATCAGTCAATCTGTCATAGGTATATATTTGTATGTATAATTTCGAAATATAAGAAATGGCTAGAGTTGCACGACATTGTGCTACGCGGAGCTGTACCTATTATTTTTTCTGCAGGGCAAAATGCATTACGGCTGTGCTTTCAGCACGGTCTGCAGGTCAAAATGCATTTTTGCGGGGCGGTGCATTTTGCGTCATGACAATACTACAAATTATACTTTGGCAGTGCGCGTTGCTCAAGAAAAAAATTTTGGAGTTGAATCAGATAAATTTAAATTTTTCAGATTAATTTCTTGACATATTTACATAAAATTATGGACACGAATCCAGTGTAGCGTGGATTGATGAATAATAGCGTGGATAGGCCAATTACTCGATAGAGAAAAAAAATATCTATTTAATTACGTAGTATAGACAATACTAAGTAAAATTCAATAAGCTTGATTTCAGCATGTATTAACTCCATAAGATGCATCTCATATTTCCAACATTTCAAGCGTAGTGTCCATGAGATAGCATACGAAGTTTTCCCTATCTATAACTCGATCGTATTACTGCTATAGAATGTGAACTGATTTCGAAAAAAAATTTAAAAGGACATAAAATATGACCTGAATTTTCATACGCCTGGGATATAGTAATTTAGCCCAAATGTCAACTCAGGTCATAATTTATTTCTTTTTAGTTTTTTTTTCAAAGTAGTTGTAACGTTGCCAGTAAACGTAGTTATAACGTTTCCTTCCTTTAAATATATACGGTTTGATCACAAGTCATTCAGATATAATACTTTGTTGGATAATTGTTTAAACAGAAGTATTTTACGTAACTGTTATTGAAATATAATAAAAATGGATAAAATTAAAACTCGTAGCGGGATACAATTTTATTTTTTGGAAGGAAAAGCAGTGAAGGAAATTCATAGAAGGACCTGTATTGGATGAAACATGACCTTTCTACGAAATTATTCAATCTTGAGTAAATGAATTTAAGCGTACCAGAATAAGCATCGAAGATATACAACATCATGAAGCTCCAAAAATTCCCACATTTTATTATAAATAGACGACTGCAAATGCACGAGTTGGCAGCGTTACTGGCATCTCATGTGAAAAGATGGGTAGGAACTCTATTTTGCATAATGAATTACACTTGACAATAAGCGCTGTATTTACTCAGTCTAGAGTAAAAGCGAATTTTCCAGCAAACACCTGCCGAAACTTGACTTACGAAACATGCATACGCAACTATATTCCGGAAATGAAACAGCAGTTGAGACAGTGGATTGAATATCATGAACCAGGGTTAAAACTGGAGAAATGAATTACACCTGTTGAAAAGGTAATGGCGTCAGTTTTTTTATACAAAAAGAATTTCCCTATTCGACTATGATCTTACTCCCGCCGTTTTACCCTCTTGGGACTCGTAAAATCCCACCTCATGCAAAAGTGGGGACCTTCGAAGGTCCTCTAATAGTGTCTTGTATCTTTGATTACACTGTTATGCTCAAAGAGGACAAAACCATTACTTAATAATATGGTGCATTACTTTTATTTGGATCAAAGGCGACAATATTAGAAAAATTCCCGGAAATTCAAACTGCGTCTCTGAGCGAAAATTTTAATTGTCAAACTTACATATTTACATATTTTACGTCTATTTAAGGGTTAGATTTTGAGAGACATCGCGAAAGACAGACATAGAAGTGATTCACATATTTGTCGAAACTGACCGAGCACGATTATTTGTGCTCTATTTTGTTTATCAAAGGAATATGAAATGCATTCAAATCTATGCGGTATCCACATATGAATCTTTAAACAGTAGTCCCTCACAGTGACATTCAGAATACATTCATAACGTAACTTAAATCGAAAGCAGGGTTAGAATTTATAGATCTACGATAAAAAAGTATCTACATACAAAATATTGATTATATACTCTGTCATTATGGCAGTAACATTCCAATATTTCTGGGACAAGTTGTTATTAAACGGCTCCTTTTTAATTTTTTCTTTTATAAATTATTTAAATAAATATGTAAGTTCAATCAAAGGAATATGAAATACATTTAAATCTATGCGGTATCCACATATAAATCTTTATATAGTAGTCCACAGTGACATTCACAATGCTTTCATAACGTAACTTAAATCTAATACAGGGTTAGAATTTATAGCCCTGCGATAAAAAAGTATCTACATACAAAATATCGATTATATACTCTGTCATTATGGCAGTAACATTTCAATATTTCTGGGACAAGTTGTTATTAAACGGCTCCTTTTTTTATTTTTTCTTTTATAAATTATTTAAATAAATATGTAAGTTCAATCAAAGGAATATGAAATACATTTAAACCTATGCGGTATCCACATATAAATCTTTAATGAGTAGTCCCTCACAGTGACATTCAGAATACATTCATAACGTAACTTAAATCGAATGCAGGGTTAGAATTTATAGATCTACGATAAAAAAGTATCTACATACAAAATATTTATTATATACTCTGTCATTATGGCAGTAGCATTTCAATATTTCTGGGACAAGTTGTATTAAACGGTTCCTTTTTTATTTTTTCTTTTATAAATGATTTAAATAAATATGTAAGTTCAATCAAAGGAATATGAAATACATTTAAATCTATGCGGTGTCCACATATAAATCTTTAATGAGTAGTCCCTCACAGTGACATTCAGAATACATTCATAACGTAACTTAAATCGAATGCAGGGTTAGAATTTATAGATCTACGATAAAAAAGTATCTACATACAAAATATTTATTATATACTCTGTCATTATGGCAGTAACATTCCAATATTTCTGGGACAAGTTGTATTAAACGGTTCCTTTTTTATTTTTTCTTTTATAAATGATTTAAATAAATATGTAAGTTCAATCAAAGGAATATGAAATACATTTAAATCTATGCGGTGTCCACATATAAATCTTTAATGAGTAGTCCCTCACAGTGACATTCAGAATACATTCATAACGTAACTTAAATCGAAAGCAGGGTTAGAATTTATAGATCTACGATAAAAAAGTATCTACATACAAAATATTGATTATATACTCTGTCATTATGGCAGTAACATTCCAATATTTCTGGGACAAGTTGTTATTAAACGGCTCCTTTTTAATTTTTTCTTTTATAAATTATTTAAATAAATATGTAAGTTCAATCAAAGGAATATGAAATACATTTAAATCTATGCGGTATCCACATATAAATCTTTATATAGTAGTCCACAGTGACATTCACAATGCTTTCATAACGTAACTTAAATCTAATACAGGGTTAGAATTTATAGCCCTGCGATAAAAAGTATCTACATACAAAATATCGATTATATACTCTGTCATTATGGCAGTAACATTTCAATATTTCTGGGACAAGTTGTTATTAAACGGCTCCTTTTTTTATTTTTTCTTTTATAAATTATTTAAATAAATATGTAAGTTCAATCAAAGGAATATGAAATACATTTAAACCTATGCGGTATCCACATATAAATCTTTAATGAGTAGTCCCTCACAGTGACATTCAGAATACATTCATAACGTAACTTAAATCGAATGCAGGGTTAGAATTTATAGATCTACGATAAAAAAGTATCTACATACAAAATATTTATTATATACTCTGTCATTATGGCAGTAGCATTTCAATATTTCTGGGACAAGTTGTATTAAACGGTTCCTTTTTTATTTTTTCTTTTATAAATGATTTAAATAAATATGTAAGTTCAATCAAAGGAATATGAAATACATTTAAATCTATGCGGTGTCCACATATAAATCTTTAAACAGTAGTCCTCGCAGTGACATTCAGAATGTATTCATAACGTTACTAGCGCAACTTAAATCTAGTGCTGGGTTAGAATTTATAGCTTTGCGATAATAAAAAGTATCTACATAAAAAATATTGATTATATACTTTGTTATTAAGACAGTAACATTTCAATATTTATGGGACAAGTTGTTTTTTTTATTTTTCTTTCATAAATGATTTAAATAAATATGTAAGTTTATCGACATAAGTAGTTGCCGTATCTATTTCAACGTCTACCATATTCGCCAGTCATATAACAGAGGCTCGTAGCTATAGGTATTCGTGCGCGAGATTCTCATCGAATGTTCGCAGACATTTAAAATGGTTTAAAATTAGGCGAAAGAGTTTTATTTTTACCTTCGGCTCGAAATGCTAAAAATAACTGTGCAAAAAATTATTTAATGAAGTCTTGAGATGGAGAGAGAGAGAGAGAGAGAGAGAAAGAGTGAGAGCATTATTCTGAGAAAGGATAATTTGTAAGTTTTCTTTACAAAGGACAATTTTTCGTCTTGAAATTCATCCTAAAAATGTTTTATCTATAAAAGTATCCTATATCACCATTAACAAAGTTTCCTTCAAACAATTTGAAAAATACTTATTCTTAGTAACAGAAAATTCTAGAAACAATCATTTTAGTGGTATAAAAGGCAGACCAAGTGTCCGGTGTCGCATTTTCTATCTCAATAAGTTTTTGCGCGGCTGGCTCTTCTTCGGTAGAAACTTCTATTACTACTTTGAAGGCCAACCCCCGAGGGCGAGGAGCGTGGCATTCTTTTACTATTCAACGGATGGCAACAAGTTATTGATACCTTTAATGACTACGTTCACGTTGTAATATTCTTACAATAATACTGCCAGATATTGTACTGCATGCTTTTGCATATATGTACCTACACACTTATTTTTCTTTTAATATTTTACTCCCTATATTTACAATTAAATGAAACTACATGATGTAGTATTATTCCTACTTTCTTTAATTTCTTTACCACGACCTAGGTTTCGTTGTATTACAACATCTTCAGGTGGGCTATTATCAAAGATTCTAGTCCACCTGAAGATGTAATACAACGAAACCTAGGTCGTGGTAAAGAAATTGAAGAAAGTACAAATAATACTATATCACGTAGTTTCATTTAATTGTGAATAATGAATTTCTACAAAATTAACGCCAAATATATACAATATCGCTATATTTATTTTGTATATCCCTTTAATATACTTATTTATTTATTTATATATTAACTTTTATGTATATTACATATGGTGGACTTATTGCTACATGAGCAATCACTTCCAGTCAACAATAACAATTTGTATTGAAATTTAGTTGATAGACAGGAAGAGATTTTACAAAGAAAATTCTTTAAAGTACATTAGACGAAAAAAAGAAATTTAAAAAAAATTCAAAAGAAAAGTAAAAAAAAACCTACCTGACATGATTTGGGATGGGAAAGACAGAAAAGGACAAGAACGCAAAGGAAAAGGTTTCAGGAGAGGCAGAACGTTTTCACTCGCTCTTTGAATTAAAGACATGATTTTCCCGTTATTTGAAAATCGTGAAAATAATTAGAGACGTGATTTTCCCGATATCAGGATCCAGGTGATTCCAAATTTTTGCTGCTTGGACAGTGAATGATTTTTCGTAAGTGGTAAAGGTATGTTTAGGAATAAGTAGGATGAGTGAACTTTCAGATCGTAGCCCAAGGCCGTGAGCTGACAAATCTTTTAATTTGCCACTAAGAGGCTATGAGGATTTTTTAATATATTAGAAAGAACTGTAAGTATGTGAAGTTGGCGTCGATCATGGATCATCAGCCATTTGAGAAGTGACCTGTATTCAGAAATATGATCATATTTTCTGAGGTTGAAGATATACCGGATACATAAATTTTGAAGATGTTCCAACTTGCACAAATATTCTTCATTAAGATCAGGATAGCACACGTCTCCATAATCAATTAGCGGTAAAAGGAGTGTTTGGCATAGGTAGATTTTCGTTTTAGTCGGTAGAAAACGAAGTCGGGAGAAAAATTTTGAAAACGTTTCAAAGAGTGTAACTTACCTCCCTCCCTATTAATATTTGAGTTGCTTCATGCCTTTGTATGTATATCTTTATACTTACCTACCTATTTATTTTGTTACTTACTTTACGTTAAGAAAATACAAATAAGTCCAAACACTAAGAGTTTACTTCTCATCACTGAATAATTCCTGTTACCGGTTGGATTATTGTGTCCTGATTGCTAAAAGGCTCATTCATGTCACCCTTAGTCATGCCAAAACTTTAGAGGCGTTGTTATTAGATTATAATTAGACCTATATGGAACAAATTAAATCACAGCATCTGTACTGGTCATTATTAAGGATATATTAGGTAATATACACAAAAAATAGATCGTGTTGGGTACCTTCTACTTTTTTGTAGTCGATTAAAACTTGAAATCATTCAAGCGGGTCGTTATTATTACACCACCCTCCTATAACATCACTAAATAATGACTTCGTAATTGATTATTTTATTGCTTGTACACTTATTTCGGAAACTTCTGAACAAATTATATTTTAAATTAGATTTTAATAAGGCAGGGATTACATTATCCTAACTAACATTATTTTTAAAGCTAGTTTGTTTGTTTGTTTTTATTCATTCACATACAATTTTCTTGCAATGCTCTCTAAAAACTTGATCACTTTTAACCCTACTTTTTACTGACTTATTAAGGAAGAACTTCCCCAGTTTTTCAATAATGTTTTTGGCAAGCTTACACTTTTTTCTGCAAATTTTCTTTAAGGGCTGATAACTAACACAGATTTATTAATACAAAGCTATTATCTATATTTTAACTTTTTCTTTTATCTATTGCTTTCCTTTTCGTGGGCTCTTCAGCATATTAAATTTTAACCATACTTAGCAGCATTACTTATTCATGATCTTGAATTTTTTTGAAAAATCGCTTCAGCTGTATTCAGCAATATTTTTGATTGAAATTAATTAAATTGATACAATTAGGAATCTGTAATATCCTAGATAATGAAGTAATATCCTAGAAAATGAATATCCTAGATAATTCACACGAAAAAACAGTGGATCCGATATCAATTAGGACATTATTGAAACCTGGAGTCTTTTAAATATAATTGTAGTGGATTCCTCACATGCAGAATGTTGTGTTCAATTGATGTAGGCTCTACACGAATTGAACACAATGTAAACCTCCAGCAATTCAAACCAACATAAACCTCTAACCTCCAGTGTGACCTTAACAGATTGTAATTCAGACACCAAATTATTATTGAGTTAAACTGTAATTTTTTGATATTTTCTTATTATTAGGATATTATTTAACATTTACCTGCAAATTTACTTGCACCGTTACATCATTATTTGCAAGCATCAATCCCCGAAAAGCGCAGGCATCTACAGGACCATCAGTACTATCATACAATTGGTACACGAATCTCATATACTTCAAATGTGTTGGGGTTATAGCGAGTTTGAAAACGAAGTCAGTGACATTTTTCATCATATTGAAGTACTAAGTGAATCTGTAAACGTAAATATGTACATAAATTTCTAGCATATTTATTTACTATGAAACTTGAAAGGTATATTGAAATAAACTTTATACATTATAAACTTCATCCCTCATTGGTATTCTACACAAAATATATTTTGAGGCAAATTTCAGGTTTTTATTCTTGTGAATATAATCAACAGGTTTTGATAATCTATCTGATGGCAAGTGTATAAATTACGCAATTGAGGATTTTTTATTTTAAATATTTTGCAGACTACTCTACATACAAATTTGAAATTGGAATATGTCATAATTTCGCATTATAATTTCGAGGTTAGAAATAAGTTATGGAGGTAGCTGCGAAGCGCTTCGGAAACTTTATTATTGAAATTCAATTTTTCTAATAATGTGCAAGGGTTCCTTTGTAACATTTCAAGGATTCTATATCACTGCAAGAGTTTTATATATCAATAAGGGTTCCATATTACTGCAAGAGTTCCATATTACTCCAAAAGTTCTACGTCACTGCACAATATTTGCATAGATATAGGACATATCTGCAAAGGTTCTATCACTGCAAGAGTTTATCAGTGCAAGAGTTTATATCACTGCGAGGATTCTATATCACTACAAGGGTTCTATATCACAGCAAGAGTTCTATAACACAGTAAGGGCTCTATATCACTGCATGGGTTTTATATCACAGCAAAAGTTCTATAACACAGTAAGGGTTCTATTTAATTGCAAGAGTGCTATACCTCTGCAAGAGTTATGTATCACTGCAAAAGTTTTATATCGCTACAAAGGTTCTATATCACTGCAAGAGTTCTATATTGCAAGGGTTCTATATCACGGCAAGGATTATATGCATGTTTAGACACCAATAAATATTTAAGGGTACATAATATTTCTGTTAAACTATTTACAATGCAAATATTAATTTTTCAATATATGAATATATTCCATAACATATTTCTCACAGGCGTAAAACACTTAAAAAACTATAACACCCCGGATAATCACGATAGTTTTCCTGTAATTTTCTAATAAGATTCTACCAACCTTATTTTTTTATGATTTTTCGTAGTAGTAATTTAGAAAATAGGGAGAAGAGGATATATTTGTTTTTGCTCATTTTTATGCAAATCTCTGAAACAATATTTTTGAATTCCTTATTAGAAAATCATTTAAAAACTCCTTAGAGCTCTATCAAATAATACTCCATACGATACATAAAACGAAAAAAAAATCGGGTACCCAGGAGATAAAGATTTCCACAGCCATTATCTATCAACTGCTATTGTCTAAGATCTCTGATAGTTCATTGTTTGATATTTTTATGGTTTCGTACCTCAGAAAGAAAAACGGAACCCTTATAACATAATTCACGGGTCTGTCTGTTCATCTGTTACGACCATTATTTCTCAGATCGGCTTGTCCGTCTGTCACAGCCACTTGGCCTATAAATATGAAATTTGATATAGTTATAAAGGATATAAATATGAAATTTGATATAGTTATAAAGGATTAATATATACAGGTATATTTTTATGTAGCCAACATTCAAAAATATTTAAATGAAGGGAAGAGGCGGACAAATGAACTAACAGATTTTTTTTGTTTTTAAATTTCAAATATAGTGCAAGGTATCATTAAGAAGGTCTATTTTTAGTAAGTGTTACTCTTCAAAAATTCAAAATCCTTCATAAAGATTGTAGAGCGATGTACCTATCCTTAATGTCACATGATTTCTTGAAATTATATTATATAACGCTGATTCTTGATATCATAGTTTTTAAAGATATTAATTTAACCATATTAGATATTATTAAATATTTATTGCGCTAGGAAGTTCATAATAGCGATAACTTATAATAAATAAGGTAATTTCACTTTAAACGAGGTACTGAGCCCTCGATGCGCGAGCTAGACTCACTTGGCCGGTTTTTAGAATGTGCAACTACGATACTTCTGACAATTTTTAAACGTTATAATATCCAACATTATGTCTTAGGATACAAACGAATAAATATACATTATATGTAAATTCTATACCGCTCTATAAATGTTAATATCTGATACATTTCAGTATTCTACTATTATTTTTGTGTTTAAGCTTACATTACGAGCTTTCATTAGTTTTCCAATTTAGGTAGATAAACCATTCAAGTACGCCCGCCCCTCACCTCCTCACGCCCACTAAACATTACTAAAAGGAAAAACATTTCCATAAATATTACCACTTCTATTTTCGGCCGTTTACATAGTTTATTCACGTACTGAACAATTTATATATGAATTGTAAGACGTCGTCTTAAAGCCATTAAAGTTCTTTTTGCCAATATTAGACAAAGATGTTAAAAATAAAACATGTTTTCTTGTGTTAAATTTAGAACTATATTTTTAACGGATGTGTCATATTAATATATACTCAATGGAAAATGATCTTTTCTGTACTCATTTATTTTCAGTCGCTTTTAAGACTTTTTGTTGGAAGACTTTCTCTTGTGAGTTTTAATTCATTTTTAGATAGCAGCCTCTTCCATTTATTTGTTGGTTTTTAGACTTCAACATATACCAACATACAGCAAGCGAACTTCTTGAGTAATTTCTACCAAATTCTATACGTAGAGAACTTATATTTCATTACATTCCAAAAAATAATATTAGTAAACAAAGCAATTTGACAGTTTGTTGTAAACAATTTTTTTGTATAAACGTGAATAAAGTAATATGAATTTATTTGATATTTGTGATTAAAAGATGTAATGTTGCTACGTTGTATTATATAAAGCCAAAATGGGTATAAACAATACCTAATGTTGACGATCTACTTTTTCTAATGTTGTTTTTTTAATGACATCACTGCAAAGGTTCTATATCGCTGCAAGATTTTATATCACTGCGAGGGTTCTCTATCATTACGAGAATTCCATATCACTGCAAGAGTTCTACATCATTGCAACGGTTTTATATCATTGCAAGGGTTCTATATCAAAGCAAGGGTTCTATATCAAAGCAAGGGTTCTATATCAAAGCAAGGGTTCTATATCAAAGCAAGGGTTCTATATCACTGCAAGGGTGCTATTACTCTACAAGGGTTCTCTATTATTGCAAGAGTTCTATATTGTTGCAAAGATTCTATATCATTGCAAGAGTTCCATACATACTTAGATACCAATAAATATTTAAGGGTATAGAATATTTCTATTAAACTATTTACAATGCAACTATTAATTTTTCACCACATAAATATATTCCCTAACATATTTCTCACAAGCGTAAAAACACCTCAAAAACTATATCACCCCGAATAGTCACGATAGTTTTCTTTCCTTATTCTTCATTGCAAATAAAATATCAAATATAAGTACATTTTTTGTTTCATTTACCAATGTTCTGTCACGTTTATTCCTTGTGTCTCATTTAAGCGTCACGCTAGACAGACAGTCGAATATCAGAATATCAGACAGACAGACAGTTAAAGTGAAATTGATTTATTGCAGTTATTTCACTGGAACACATTATAAAATAAATGATGTATGATGAATATCATATACGGGTATAAACTTCGTACGTGTCGGAAAACTCAATATTTTTGCAAAATGTTTTATACCTCTGAGTTTTGTTCGTTAGACAGCTCTAGGGTTGTCCATTGTTCTCCTTTTATTGTAACATTTCATGACATTTGAAGGAGAAAATATTGGTCCGCGTTATATTGGTATATAACATTAATTATATAATATTATTTATAAAACGTATATATATATATATATATATATATATATAACATTATTTACCGTGACAGTTTATTGAGTTAATGTAGTGTTTATAGTAATATGGTTTAAAAATATCATGTGTGAAACAAAATGAGTTTTGTGAATAGTCGTTTCAATAAGTGAATGTAAATTTGTGACAACCATATTTTAACTGTCAAATTGGTTTATTTACAAATGTTCTCATTTTGTAATGGAATGGAGTGTAGTGCTGTGGAAGACTGCAATAGATTTTCGGTTAAAAACATTTAAAATCCACAAATTATTTACAATTTATTTACTTAATAATTTAATTAATTTTAAATACCAACATGAGTAAGGAAGAAAGATACAGATGTGTGGGGCAAGAGTGGAAAGAAAATAATCAATTTTCTATATATTTATAAGGAATCCTGATGAAAGGGATAATTTTTCCGGAAAACTTTTGAAAACATAAAACGACGACACATCATCTGCATATTAGCTTTTGGCAAACAAAGAGGAGACCACGACTGTATTCTGCTTTATTTTTTGTTTGTTTAATATTTGCGGTTAATTTTTATGGGTTACAATTAACATAAATTAAGGGTTAAAAACATTTTCTTACTATAAACATGACGCTCTTCCACTCCCGTCATTAAAAATTTTATTTTTCATCAATTAAACCTTTTAAAAATGTATTAAATACCTTTTTATATTTTATAAATATAAAAAGATAAATATAAAATATTTTATAAATATGCCAGACGGTGAAAGTTTCACAATAATTGTATAAGCCGTTTTTGTACTAAACGCTAACAAACAAAAAATAAACAAAATTTTCATTTTTATAAAATTATTAAAACTCTACTCTCAGTTTCACTATATCTCAAGTTGATTTTTTAAGTCTCTTCCCTTCGTCATAACATAAGTAATTTCAAAGTTTTAATATGTTTTTTGTATAAGTATGTAATTAATTAATTAATAAGTAATTAATAAATATCAAAATATGCCGAAAAGTGTAATTTAAATATATATTTAAGTGTTATGACGTACGTCATTTGAATAGTTCAACGCAAAGTGTCTGTGTTCATACGTTGTGGATCCTCTGAGTCCATGATGCCATGATGCTGCATAAATAGAAATTACTGATTGAGATGAATCAAATAAGCTCGAACTCGTCGAGAAAGAACAGATCTTTCCCATTATGCAATTGAGTAATTCCAGGATCATCAAGTTACCCTGGATATTTTTTCCGGATTAAAATAACCTATGTTTATTTTCGTGATATGAGCTTTGCGTACTCAAAAAACTTAATTATAAAAGCCTATTTTCTTATATCGTTTACGTATTGTTTTACTTTTCCGAGGTTTTCAGGAGTTCTCTTAACTTTTTAGGAATAAATTTTATTCTCTATGTAAGCGAAGCACCTAACCTCAATCAATGACATTTGGTACAACTCAATCAATCAATGACATTTGGTATTCTCTATGTTAGCGAAGCACCTAACCTGAATCAATGACATTTGTTACAACTTGAATACCAAATGTCGTTGAATTCCATTCAGTAGATTATGCGTGATAATCGAAAACGGAGATTTAATGATGCGTAGATGCGTAGAACGAACGCGACCCTTCCCTTACTACTAGTTCATTTCTTGATCAAAAATGAGAAATACCAAATACTTAATTTATTGTTTTAAACGATGTACTCGTACAATACATCAAATTTCATATTCCTGAAATAAAACAATTCCAATATATTTGTCTCCTCCACCCCCTTCTCCCTTTACAAATTAAATTTTCAAGATTCCTTTATTAGCACTTTCCTACGTCACTTGAATGACCCTTCTGCTAAATTTGAAGATTGATTTAAAAATAAACAGCTGTTTAAGCGGTAAGTTGATAGATGTGTCCGTCAGTCAATCATCCAAAATATACTTTTTTATAAATATATATATAATGTGATTTAAAAGTGTTTTTACTACTATTCGTACATTTTCATCGTAACCTAGAGTTTTATTTATCGGTTACAATATTTAGTGCTAATGCTTTGAATTTATAAAAAAACTTGTCTCTTGAAAGATCTTTGTCAAGCTATTGATGCAGATTTGGATGCGAAGTTCATTGTGCAATTCGTAGTGGCCCATTTTATGAGATAACAACAAAAAAGTGATATCAAAAGGAGCGGGAGATCGATCGAGACAGCATCCGCCTACGATACAGACGCAAGGTTTATTTTGGACTACACGTGTTTCATTCAGACTAGCAGGTTTATTCATCTTTATCCGTATTATAAGAGCAATGGCCATCAATCGCTGGGGTATCTCCGTCACGACTCTAAAATTACATCACTATATTTATGCGTAAACTTTTTGTGACCGAATAAATACATACCTGTGTACAAAGTTGAATACGTTGCGAGTAATATACTTATAAAGTTGAATACGTTACGAGTAATATACTTGCGAGGTTGAATACTTTACGAGTAATATACTTGTAAAGTTTAATACGTTACGAGTAGTATACTTTTCAGTTGGATACGATAAAACTATGGAGAAATAATTCACTCCAATGTTCTGAAGTGAATAGCGTAAACCGTTTTTTCAAATTCTGCGTAATGAAAATTTATGACAGTCTGGAAAATTTTAAAAAGAGTTTTCCGCTTTTCGTAATCCTCGGCTGATTTGTGAAATAGAGGAAAACATTCATTTCTCTCCGAACGCGACGTACAACTGCCTACATTACGTAAAACAATATAACACGTAATGTATTTAAGTGCAAAAACATTTTAATACACTTTTCTTTAATCTCGGCAATGGCACCGCACGATATTAGTTCAAAATAATTTTGCGAATCATTTATTTGCTTCGATGTGCTTTTGCTTTTATTGAAAAAGAATTAGTTTTGTTTCTATTAGTAATTTGAATTATTGAATAATATTTTGTAATAAGAAAAAGGAAAATATGGTAACATTATCTTTTGCAAGCCTCAAACTTTGGAACCGCTTTGGTATTTTGAAAAACCATTTTCTCTTTTTTTCTTTAGGGCATCGAAGAAAATTATCTCACCCTGGCTTTGTCGTATTCAAGTTTATACCCTATACATAGTCCAATGAAGACTTTTCGAGGGTAATATGACATATGTCAAACCTCACTCATACGACACTTGTTTCGCTGCTGGATTGCTCGGGGACGTTGTGATGGAAATCGTGTTGGATGCCGTGATGTCATTGCAAGCTTATTGATATTATATAATGCATTCTGTAATATCCTATCCGTGCTTGTTTTGTTAGGATATTCGAAATCAAGTAATAATAATTATGTTTACTTCAAATACCGATAACTGACTGATGAAAAGTGACTGTTACATTCCAACAAAAAAATAACGCATTGTTAGTAACTAGTTATTGTTTATGAATATACATTAGATTTGTAAATAAATTATAAGAAAACTTATATTGTAACTTTATTCTAAACTTAACTTAATCGCAGATATATTACGATTTATTAATTTATACAACCACAAAAATTTTTTGATCACGTTTGTGCAAAAATTTTTTTACTAAAATCTTAATAACTATTATGAAATAAACCTTTTCTCGAAGTACCTAGAAATAATTCAGAATTTTTGCTACATACACAGGTTCTTCAAATATACTTTTTAAACCATTATTTTGGATGTCACGATATAATGACCAGGAAAAACTGCGCAACCAGACCTTTCGTTTCCGATATCCCTTTTTGGCCTTGATCCTTCAATAAATAAAAATAATATGTTCCGCTGTAACTGCGTCCTTTTTTTCCAAAACATCATTTCATATGTATCAGAACCATCCATCAACAGAGCTAGCCTGGTAATACAAATTGTGCGCAGTCAATATAGCTGAAGGACCACTGCAACTTTTAGGGCAATGGCTTGCCTGGAACTCAATGGCGACATCAGGCAGACACTAGTAGCTAAACAAGTGCAATGTGACCTGCATAAAGTTATAACAAAAATATATTAAAAATAAGACCAAGTAAGTCTCGATAAGCAAGACTCCAGCTTATTCACCGATAATTTAATGTTTAATTTTTGTTACGTCTAAAATGTAAATAACCTATGTGAGTATAGTGTATATTACATAACACTATTCATAATCGATATATATATATATATATATATATATATATATATATATATATATATATATATAAATTACGTGATATGCACTATATGTGTTATGTAATATACACTATACTCACCCATGTGCTTACCCATGTGGTATTTATATCTGGCAATTTTTTAAGCATTTATATTTTTTCAAATTTTCTTCGTCTGGAATGCACCTTGAAAGGTGCCCTGGAGTCTAAATTTAATGAGAATATTATAGTTAATAACATTTAAATATAAATGTATTATTTATTTTAAAAAATATTAATTAACAACGCAAAAATAAAGCTTTGTAGTGGATAATTATGAAATACAATAATTTATGACGCTTTCTTTACGTAATAAGACAGTAATCGCTTTCATATAATTAGGTAATAATCCGTTAATCAAGTAATAAGCGCGTTGGATAATAATCTTTAATATTTCTATTGCAGATAGCGACGAAGACTGTAAGGTATAATAAAGGTCAGGTTTCATTAAACTCTGTGCATTAACTTTTGTTTGATGCGTATACAGATATGGCATCTTTATAATTTCATTATAGTTACAAAAATTATTAAAAAAACAAAATTGTTTCCGGATATTAGTTCAAAAAATAAATTTGATAATTTATAAAAGTAACAAAAGATAAAACGTGTTTAGAAGCGTCAACGACAAAAGTAAAAGTTTTGCTGTAAAGTAACGGAATCACTTAGAAGTTTCAATCCTACTTGACAATGCAACGGAACTAACCTAAATTAATTCAAGTATTTAAAATTAGAAATTAGTTTCTTATACTCCCATAAGTACTGATTATTATTCGGTAAGAAAGAAAAATGTTTTTTTAAAAACATAATAAATTCGTTTTTATTTCATATTTCCACGCTTTTTCCACATCATTTTTTTTAACCTTTCCTCTAAAGTAAACTTACTAAACAAACAAATCCGTTAATTTATTCTTTAACCACTTTGTCGATTTCAAGTAATAATTCTTCTAGTAATACCAGTTTTAATATAGTTTTGCATTAGCTCCTTTTACCAACCGACAGTTTATCTTTATCAGCATTAATACATAGATCTTTCTCTGAGCCTATTTAAACCAGCCACACGATGTTGTAAGCATGATTAGCGATTAAACGTCACTGCGAGCAGTTGTTGACACCCGATGTTGTTTCAGGTCAGAACCCTAGTTAATTTCCTATCAATGTCAGCAATTGTCTACCAGATGAGTGTAACGATGGTCTACTTTGGCATTTTGTAAAGACTAAATTACTGCAAAGAACTAAATGCCATCAAAGGTTTTTTTACAAAAAATAAATGCAAGTCTCATAGCCAGTAGGTGGTCCATGTTGCTAAAGCCACTTCTGAAGTCTGCCTGTTCAACTGGTTGATACTCGTAAAAATCTAGTTTTTTGTTCAGACGAATCGTAATGATCTTAATTAATACTTTGTAGATTTGGAACCACAAACTAATAAGATGATATTTTTTTAGGTCCTACTTGTCTCTTTTCTTAAGCAGTAAGTGAGCGTTTCTTCAGTGTTCGGCTTTCCTCTAGACGCCTATCAAAGTTTTCTTCAAAAAACCGCGTGACTGGCTCTCCTCATTCTTTGACCATTTCTACTGTGACGTCGTTTTCACCAGGGGCTTTTCCATTAGATATCTTACTGAGAGCTAGATTTATCCAGGTTTCTGATATCTCCGGCACAACTTCAGATCCAACATATATTTATAATCCGTGTTGCTACACTACTTGGCTTAGTGTTTCCAGACCTGTACAACTAGATAGTATTCTTCCACAACTGATGTGTAGCCAATCTCCGATTTTTCCTAAAAATATTGGGACCCTTGTTTTGATCGGTAATGTTTTGTACCACTCTTTCCTTATACATCTCAATGTCATCCTCAGCGCATTTTCGTGTTTCTGTAAATATGGTCCTGAATAAGTCTATGTGGCCTTTTTATCATTAAGCTAATTTTCCCACACACTTACTGCTCGAATACCTAAGCAGTACTCTGTGTATTTACATTGGTGTAGGAGGACACCTTTAGAATGCTGAAACCTTTAGAATGCTCATTATAGAAGGAAATAAACTGAGCAATCTAAGATTCTTCTTAGACGATCCGGGAGACTTCGAAACTATGACATAAGAAATAAGGGATGTTTCTGGGAAGGTCAGGTTGGAAATAAACTCAGACAAAAACAAGATTATGACTAACTGTTCAAATAGTACCGTGAGCATTAAGATAAACTAAGCTACTATAGAAAGAGGACAGAAATACGTATGTCTTGGTCAAGAGGTTATTATGGGAAAATAAAAAAATCTACACCAACGAAATACATTACCCATAAGACTAGCGTCTAGAGCAAGCAGCCTGCTCCAAAACTGACTTCACTTTCAAAATAAAAATTACAGCTGAAGAGAATGGTCACATACATGACAATGTAGCCTACCAATACTTTCATATGGAGCTGAAAGCAGGGTGTTTATAAAAAATCCTCACTAAGCTTAGAGCGACTCAGTTATAATAAAGTTAACAATTGAAGTTAAAACGGTAGTGGTCGCGCTGAGAGACTGAAAGATGAACGAGTGGCTCGGACAGAGCAGAGTCATGGACGTCACGAAATGTGTTGCGAAGCTTAAATAGCAGTGCTTTAATAGCCACGTCACCAGAAGGCGGCACACGTCGTGTAAAGCATTTGTAGAATGGAGACTGTAGGGGCTAAAAATATCCACAATAAATACCAAATACGCGTTGGTGCCATACCAACACATATTTGGTCTTCATCAAAAGAACAACTGAAGTGAGTGAGATATTTGGATTTAAAACAAATTCGAGGGGAGTAGTATAGAATGAAGGAGGCCTACAGCTATACGGTAGGACATGGTTAATGAAGAAGCAGAAATAAAAAACAAATTATAATTAAACAAATTAGAAACAGGACTTTGTAAAAATATTTAACTCGAAAATGGAAAGCAAGGATTACGATAAAATTATGTTTAAAAATTCTAAAACTCGTAGTAGACTAATTTCAACTTTAACATATAATGATCATCAGAGGGAAAGGAGGCCAGAAAAATTGCGTATGGCATTACGGAAATAGAATTTAACTTTTGAAGAACTGGTATTTATTAGATTATAAAAAAGGAAAAAATCAGTGATTGACCATCATAAAAGAGCAAAAATAAAGAACAATTTGCAATCATAATGCAAAAAAATAAAATATTTCTTCATAAACGTGCATATATTATATTTTTAAAATATCAAGAATTGTCTAAATAAGAAATAGAAATAACCATAAAAATCTAAGTACACAATAACGTTTCACAAAATACTGCTAAATGTAATCAATAATTGATCGCTTTATTAAAGTATATATTGCATAAATTAGATAACGCATTGCTACTTTAGAGACACATTGCCTAAATTAGATAACTCATTGCTACATTAGAGACACATTGCTTAATTACGTAACACATTGCTACATTGCCTAAATTAGATAACTCGTTGCTACATTAGAGACACATTGCTTAATTATGTAACACATTGCTACATTGCCTAAATTAGATAACTCATTGCTACATTAGAGATACATTGCTTAATTGCATAACACATTGCTACATTAGATACACATTGCCTAAATTAGATAACTCATTGCTACATTAGAGACTCATTGCTTCATTACATAACACATTGCTATATTAGAGACACATTGCCTAAATTAGATAACTCATTGCTACATTAGAGACACATTGCTTAATTACATAACACATTGTTACATTGACTAAATTAGATAACTCATTGCTACATTAGAGATACATTGCTTAATTGCATAACTCATTGCTATATTAGAGACACATTTTTTAAATCATTTAAAAATAAACTGCTAACTGAAATTGACGTTCGTTCCGTGTTGTCAAAATGAATTTATTTTTGCTGGTTTAGAATATTACGAGGCTTTTTTCGACGACCCTGTCAGGCGTGCGAGTTTTATAGATTAATCAGGATATATAGGATACAGCAGTACACAGTTGGCACTTTGTTTCAGCTTGCTGATTAAGAGAGTCCCTTATAAATGTCCTTTACAAAGTATTGTGAAAAATGATATGACTTTTTATGAAAAATACAAGATTTATTTAAGAGGCTTATTTCTATATTTTATATCTTTTTATTTTATTTATTTTGGAGTACCATTTCTATGCTTGTGGCATTTGATTTTATCGGTTTTCTGTAGATTCTTTTATTTAAATTTGTATCACGGTTGGGAGGCCTACTTACATTAAATTTACAGCGCAGTTGGAAGGTCTGACTGGTCTAAATTCTCAAGCATAACATCGTACTCTAAATGTATTCTTTTTTTAATTAAATTTTCGTAGTAGTCATGTTCACTGCAGTAGAACGTCATAGATTTAAATTAATATATAAAACAATAATAAGGACTCGCTGCTTGAAGAGCTATCCACCCATTTTTATCAGTGAAATCATTCTAATATTCATTACTTTTTATCATATGATCAAGCAGGAACATAATGACTGTCATAAAAGAAAGATGCAATCCCTTAGAAAAGCATAAGATGTCGAAATAATTTAATGTATACATATTACAAATTTGGTGTAGTAACAAACATATGTGCATCCAAAACTTGCATTTATAATATTAGTTAGGATTGATTCCAAAAGCTTGTTCGCTTCTATTGAAAAAGATATTCAATAAAATAAAGTTCTATATTGTAGAGCTTTGAAGGGTATCTCATATTTAAAATGCAATTAATCCAAAGTTGTAAACGGTTAATAAGTATTGAAATTTAGACTGAAAATATTCAAAGTTATTATGATTATTATATAAAAAGGATAAAACATTGTGCTGGTATTGTATCTCTAATAAGTTACTAATTAAAATTAAAGCTGACTGAGAACTGTTCATTTAGATTACGAAAGAAAATAATACAAATTGCTTGTAAAATTGCTAGTTCTATTATATCGTCAAGTGTGCAAATCACTTTTACATAACATCAGCGCACGCGGCTTACCTATAAAATAATGTATAACTCGGAAACGGTTGATTTTATTGTAATGAAATTGTTTTTTTCGTAAATAGACAAGAAATAACTATTCGAAGCATTTTTGCCTTAATTATGTAATTATGAATTTTAAAAAAAATTAAAAAGTCCCCGTTTTCGAAGGAAAAAGGTTTTATAAAGGAAAAGTTTTCATAAAATACTATTTTTGTTATTAAACTAAGAAAGTACAAACATTAATTTAATGCAACAAATAAATAATCACTTATCTTAATAAAATTTTATGTTATCATTAAGTTTTCGTAAGCTAATAATATACCGATGGCCATCTTGAGGGGAAAAAAATTATAACGACGAAAATAACTGTACGCCACATACAAGTATATCACCATTTGATACGCTCTTTTTTCTCCTTCTTATGTTTATAATAGTCTATATATTTATCTCATTTTAATGGAAATATACACGTTTAAATGACGCGAAAACAAGCGTGGCTTATAAGTGAGGCACGCGTTCGAGTGGTTAAGAGTTTAAATGAATATTTGTTAATGTTCTAAATCAATTTATTACTTTCACATGTATAAGTCGGAGTAATTAAAGAAGATTCGTGTAAACTAAGTATTGGATTCATCTCCTCATTATAAAGGAGATCATTGAATAGTCCTGCGATAAATTGGCTTGTATTCATTTGTTACTTTGAGCACCGCTTACATTTACCAAGGTTATGAGAAAAATTTACATTTAATATTACGTTACAGAAATAGGACGCTAGGTTACTACTTATCGAGAAAATCACTTTAATAACTTAGTAAAAAGTAAAAAGAACATGGATTAAAAAAAACAAAAGAATAAAACATGATTAAAAAGAAAAAAAAAACAAGAATTGAATAGTACGATTGTCAAATCGTAAGACACCACAAATCGGTGATTTAGCTAATTAAAAATATATGTAATACGCACTACTTGGAATATATCTCTAAGAAAAGAGGGCCTGTAATCTCTCATCGGCCTAAAGCGAAGTTCAGTAACCTAGTTCTTATTTTAATAGGAGGTAAAAAAAATGTTCAAGACGCCCAAGGTGGATCAGTGGCAGTAGAAGATTTTAACCCCCTAAAATCAACACCTTAATCACGACCACTCTACAGAAAATGGCCTGGCGACTTTTTTTACTTTAAATATTTTTTGCACATTTTCCAAAATTTTTCTGAAGATATATTATCGAAAATTATGAAAAGATATCTTCCAAACCCTTATAACTAGTTTTTTCAAACCCTAAAGGGAAGTATCTAAAAAATTTGAAAATTTAAATTTCCTTGTCAATATTTTTGAATGTTTGCTATTGGGATATGTTTTATTACTGTCCCAAATTTTAAGTCCATATGTCAAACGGTTTTTGATAAAAAAAACGACTATGACTGACGAACAGATGGACACGTGAGTAGTCTTATGAGGGTTCTGTTTTCTCTTTTGAGATTAAGAATACAAAAATTGTATTGTGAATTGAATTGTATTGTGATATTAAGAATACAAATATTATATTAAACATGTGTATTTTTTGCAGTAAGATGTCTTTTGCATTGGAAAAGGAAACGGTGATGGATAATCTCATTGTATTTTACCTGTATATAACCCTATCTAAGCGCCATCTATATGTCGATTTATGTAAGTATTGACAATAAGCGTATGACAAAATTTTAAAGTTGACATTACTATAAATGGCTACGTTAATTTGTGGGATTTTATTTAAATATCAAAAAATAATAGGCATATTTAATAACCAGTAATTAACAAATTCTCGGAGACCGATATGGAGAGTGAAACTCAAAGTATTCTGATCCAACTTCAAAACCGTAATGCTATGCGGATACGAAACACCGTAGGCAACAAAAGACCTCACAAGGCGACTCCAACTGTTTTTAAATATTCTACCGATATATTCTTATGTATATTGTACCGATTGTACTGAGCACAAAATAAAACACCATATTCCCAAATAAGCTTCGGATTGGAACTCTCACGAAAAAAACGTGGTCGTCCGAAGCTGGTTGTGCTTAGCGGAATGTGCCGGCGGAACTGAAGAGCATCAGCAAGACTTAGTGTGGAACAATTTGTGATGGATGTGATCGATCAGTGTGGCGAATCACCATGGATGCCCTTTGGGGAGTGTAATATTGTAATAAAGTTTGCGTTTAAAAGCAACTTTTTGCGCAACTTATGCTATTAAATTCAATGTTAAACTTTTTGAAACTCTTGTAAATATTGTGGTTTGTCATATAGTCCACGGAGCGCCCGCTGTTAATGTCTTCTGGAATGATTATTTACTATCTGTGCTCGCGTTTTCATTCGCATGTAGACGTTAAGTGAATATGATTAGGTTAGCTGTGAAATTAATATACATAACGCCATCTATCATAATAATAAAAAAAGTAAGTATTTTTAAGTAAGTACACTTCGTATTGAAACCCTACCCCAGACCCAACAGAAACCACTATTAACAACTTCATCGAAATCGTCATTGGTGCTGTAAGAGAAAATAAACTTGCTCATAGAAAAAACTAATATTTTTGTTTCGTAGAAAAAAATTCAAAACAACGTTTTTGATTTCGAATGTTTGTCTGATAAACTAGACATTTGTGTAATCTTTTTCTTCTTCAATGGCTTGACACTCCAAGATGGGCCCCTGCCTTCGGCAGAATCAACTCCCAAGCTCTCCTGTTCTTGGCCACAGACATCCAGTCCGTTACACTTAGGATTTTAAGGTGGTTGTCCAAGCAGTAAAGCCACCTAAGTTTAGGTCTTCCTCTTTTTCGGAAGCCCAATGATCTTTTTTATTGCCCGACTGTCGTCCATTCTGTTCAAGTGCCCTGCCCATTTTATTCTCTGAATTGCGATGTATTTGACCACATCTGGTTCTTTGAACAATTTGTAAAGTTCAGAGTTAGTTCTTCTTTTCCAGATCTTGTTACATTTTAGACCACCAAAAATACTTCTTAAAATCTTTCTTTAAAAAACAGAAATGGTATTTTTACCTTTTTCTGTCATTGTCCATATCTCAGCAGAGTAGGTAAGAATGGATCTGATTAAGTTTTTATGAATCAAAATCTTCGTTTTGCTACTGGTGAAGCTTTGCTTCAAGTACTTTTTAAGTCCGAAAAAACATCGGTTAGCTGCTATGACCCTACTATGGATCTCACGCCTGATATCATTAAGAGTATTAACTTCTTATCCTAAGTATTTAAAGTTGCTAACGGTTTAAAATTTGTAATCCCCAATTTCAAAAATAAGGGCTGCTATAATTGGCACAGCTCATATACTTAGTTTTATTTTGGTTGATTGCGAGATACATTTTGCAGGCTGTAGCCTCTAGTGACGTAAAAACCTCTCTAAGTGCATTTGTGTAATACTAACTGTTAATTCATAGATTAATTATATCTGTCGAAATGTATAAAACTGTAACCACATTTCTTAAAATAAAACCTTTTGAAAAAAGCAATTCACACGTGATAGAAGTGAAACCTAAAAAAATTGTAAATTTTAATTTTTAAGTTTAATATCAATTTTTAATTTTGATAAAAACTAAAATAATTAATTAGAAAAGTTTTTGTAATTAATAATATGTAAATAAAATTGATAAATTTCATCTATTTAATTTTTTTGCACATCTGTTTTTTTTAATTCAGAAAATGATCGAATACACACAAATTTAAAGTTTATGAAAATTTACATACAAGTACTCACAATCATTATTCACATTATCATTTTCAATTGCGCTATTCAAACACGTATTAACACACGTACAACGCTGAGACCTAAGCAAACTCTCGCTATGCCTTGATAAACACGAGTGGAGGGGGTACGAAGCAGAGCACAAAGAGAACCACGAACATAAGAAACACTGTATTATGCTTCCTATCTCATTTTCTCCCACGTTAAATCTTATGAATTTATGTGTCTGTCTCTTTTTACTGTCGCTTTTTCGGCTCATCGACTTTCAAATCACAACGATGCTAAAGAAGTTTTCACTTCAAAATATTAGTACTTAGTTCAACTTTTGCGGTACAACATCGTTTCCGAACATAAATAAATTTGAAAAGTACCGATACTGCTAGAGTTTTTTTGGAAACGCATTTACAAGCACGCTTACACACAATACTCTCTGTTCTGTGATATAAACCACCTCAATTTCAAATTCCGCGTTACATAAATTGAATTGTTTGTGTGTGTAAATCTACTTTAGTGTAAGTTCAATGGTGTTCAATAATATCGATGAGGATGTCGATAACCTTTGTATAGTTTCAACACATTCTTAAAACTTCTAATTTTTCAATATAACTAAACAAATACAATTTTAATTTGGATTAACTAATATCTAAAAATTAAAAAAAAAGTTAAATAAAATCAAAGAAAAAGTAAAACTTTCGTTAAGTATTTTATTTATATTGAGAAGAATTTCTTAAATCATATAATTTGAAAAAAAATTAATTTATTGTATTATGATAAGAATAATTATAAAATTAAAGTTAATTAGTATTTATAAGAAATTTGAAAATATTTAAATAGTTATTTTATTCAAAGTAAATTTAATTTATTATGTCTTGTGTTCAGAGTTCAATAAATAAATATTTTAAACATAAATATTCTCAAACTTAACAGAGTTAATCAATAAATTTTGTAAATGTAGCATAATTATGAAAAATAATTAATTGGAAATTATATTTTAATCGTTTTAAAATTTTTAATTTTTCAAGAAATAAATTAAATTTTTATAATTATTTATTATGTTAGAAATTATTTCATTATTCAAAATAAACTATAAATATTTTAAGGACTAACCATGGATTTGAACATATGCAATTAAATCATTTATTTCATATTAAAAAAAATATGAAATAAATGATTTAATTTGGATTAAATTTAATATTATTAATTGTTTAGAGTTAGTGAAGTTTTAAAAAGTTATTGATACTAAGCATAATAAATTCAATTTAAATTAAGTTACTCATTTAATATTGTATTTTTAAAGTTATCCCATAAAATATTTCGAATAAGGGTTAAGGAATATTATTATTATTTTATTCCAATATTTAAAAGGTTTGTTATGAATCTAACTAAAAATGTTATATGACCTTTCTAATTGCATTTTGTAAGAGAATTATAATATCACCTGGTACCCCATTTGATGGGGTACCAGGTGATATTATAATTCTGGTGAAAAAAAATTGTCTCAATTTTCCATGGATTGACTAAACGCATATACACAATTAAATGAAACTACGTGATGTAGTATTATTTCTACTTTCTTTAATTTCTTTACCACGACCTAGGTTTCGTTGTATTACAACATCTTCAGGTGGGATATTATATCCTTAGATAGAATATCCCATCTGAAGATGTTATAATACAACGAAACCTAGGTCGTGGTAAAGAAATTAAAGAAAGTAGAAATAATACTACATCACGTAGTTTCATTTAATTGTGAATAATGAATTTCTACAAAATTAACGCCAAATATATTCAATATTTTAAACGCATATACTTACAAAACAGGTATATTTGCAAAATATTTAAAAATACCATAACTACTGCGATGTGATATATGTATAGAAAACGAACAGACAGACATGATGAAATTATAAGGTTCCTAATTTGCTATGGCACTCTAAAAAGAATGATTTCTATCGGTATAAAATTGCATTCGACTTTATTAAGCCAAATTAATTTCATCGATAAAATTATCGATAAGATGGTTTAACCTTATCGTAAACGTCAAATAAATAACTTTACACAGAAACTATAAATTATGATATTTTAACGCATACCTTTATTTTACGTGTAGTTAGGTATATTGTTTCGTAAATAGTCACATATATAATAGTAATTTATATGCGGGTTTTTAAAAAAAAATTACAAAAATGTTTGTATCCATTCCTTACAAATTACTTGTGAAATATGCAGTTACCTGGAATTATTTCGATATATAGTGCCGCAATCAAGAACAGAGTAGATCGTTATTGTTCTAAAGACACTTTAACAATATAATAACGGATAGTCTCAAAATCTCCAAAAAACAACGAACGCAATTTTCCACGTGACGGTAGGGATGACTTGCGTTTGAAAAAAACGGTCCTAACGCTTTTTATTTTGATATCTCTTCCTAACACATAACATCGTCACTATGCATCATTGTGCTCTATCTCCTTTTTTTCGTTTGTTTAGTATATAACTCTATGCTTGGCACTGACTCCAAAAAAATTTCCGTTTCCGCCTGAACTCCGTCCATTTATGAAGTTAGTTAATAAAATTCGTGTTCCATTACAAACTCTAAATTTTCTAACATTGGAATTTTAATTTTAAAGCAAAAAGCGCCTCTGATCTAAATTTCAAATTTTTTCAAAAAGAAACAAGTTGGATATACAGACAAACAAACTATTTAAGTTAGTTTTTAAAGTCAACAATATTTAAAATTGCGATTTTTTAAATTCAGCTATAGTATTCATTTTAGTTTTAATTCAGCTATACTTCCACCATAGCATCGTTAATAGATTTGCGTATACAGGCAACGTAAGCTCAAACCGACTCGCGGTCTAAAGCCGGCATTCATTAGACCGAAAATGACGAAACGAAAAACTTCCCCATAAAGCAAAATTCTAAAGCAGAATACCAGTGCGTATGCACGTACGTATGTACGTAAGTCCGCGGCAAACTACCCGCACACAAACATATACAAACACAAACACACACACACCCACACCATAGTCTGCTTACCTCGCTACGAACGAAAAAGCACAGAGCTTTCAGTACAAATTTCCCCTGAATCAAAGCGTCACACGATATACATTTCCCCTCTCCTCACTCTATAGACCCACTGCCACCCCCAACCCCCCGCCTCTCCCACTGCCACCTGTCAGTTGGCAGCATTGCTTCCCCGTGTCCGGGCCTCCACGATTGACTCAATGTTGCCAGTCTGGCCCTGAAAGGCGCGCGCGTCGGACGTCACTCGTAAAGGCGTCGATCCATCGATTTACGTAATCTTTCGTAAATATAATATAAATATTTAAACTGGTTACTATGTGTGCCGAGTTATGTTGTAAACGCCGTAACATGATATAACAGTTAAGCTTGACGTCGTGCTATATATAATTTTGTTGATTGTAAGCAATTTTAAGTGTTTTACAGGTACATATATAGATATATATAAATACATGTATAACTATATATTTATATACATATATATAGAAAAGCGTAGCGGCGGCGTAGAAGGTATGTATATAAAGCTTACAATTTGACGTATATAAGTACATATAACTAGACTAAACGTTCCTTTTAGATACGCTTTGCACTCAATATTATATGTTAAGTTAATGTCTTTGGTAAAAGAGCGAGGGTCAAACTTTTTGGCGTTTTTTGAATGTGTAACATGAAGAGGAGCACAGTTGAAAATGACTTAATCTAACTAGATCTTTGGTCTATAGATCGATTTACTATTTAGCAATGAGACGGATTAAGAAGTAATTTTCCACGGGTTGCATTTTAATTTTTTCTCAGAGTTGTAGGCTCTATCGCTTTTTCTCTTTTTATGTAGATACTATACTCTTACCAGGTTTCAGACTGTTTCTTTTCGTAATTGTCTTATTTTGATATACATTTAAATAAGATTCTCTATTATTTTGAAGAATAATGTACACTGTGGTCGCCCTGCGGTTGAAATTAAATCATAATTCATTACATTTATAAGTTTAAACGTTATTGAGGTTCTTTTGTCAAAGAGTATACCTCTATAATCATAGCATTAAGTGTTGTTCTCTTACGTCAGCTGCTATAAAAATACATAATTAGCTCGTATTGGTTGACTTAATTCCTTGCAATGCCAATGAAATTAAAAATTTCATTGGCATTGCAAGGATTTAAGGCAACCAACACGAAATTTTAGTAACAGTTGAAAAAACCATATAAACTTTAACTACGCCAAATCACACATTCCGCCGCGCACGCAATATGCTTAAATTTGCTCTTCACTTATTAATATTTAGCTATATCAAACAAAAACTTAAACATGAAGTGAGCGTGGTTATAGAAATAAAAAAAACAAACCACTTCCAATGACTTATATATATATATATATATATATATATATATATATATATATATATATATATATATATATATAAAATGAAGGAAAACTGAGTAACTGTAGATAACTGAAAGCATGAGGATAGTTTGTATTCAGGAGTTGCTGAAATAATGTTACGGAAATTATGACTAAAATATCTTTATCTTCATGAGAGCGAAGAAAAATTAGGAATTTCATATGGCGGCCCATCCTTCCTCAATCCATCATCGTAGTAAATATCTAAATAAATAGGTATTAACATTCTGTCATACTTGAAATCGGATCGGATGGAGATACTATTAAGGCAGCTTATGTATCTAAAGAACTAAATATTATAAAACCCAAAATAAAAACGTTTGCCAATAAATCAAACTTATTATTTCCCCTTACTCTAAAAAACCTAAAATTAAAAATTAAAATATTATCAAAAACTACCCTGAAATGAAGATTTTTCACCCCCCCCCCCTAGAAGGACAAATAATTTTTAATTAAACTGTAGTCTAAATTATATCTTATGATAAGACGTTAATCACAAAGATTTTAAGATGAGCATTAGGTAGTAGAAATGAAGCAATGTGTCGCAAAGTTGGTTAATATAATTTAATATATATAAGCCTATTGGTCAATTTATAAAAGGTCGAACTGATGCGAACTATACCTTCAGAAATTTCTATTATAATTATTTTTATTATTATTATGTACAATAATATTACTGGTAGCAATACATCTTAAGAGTATAATATATTTTCGTAAAAGAAAGCTTCAATTAGATTGATTATAATTTTTAATTAAAAATAAGGATTTTAAAATTGTATAAATTGATGACAATTTTCGAAATAAAACTATTGTATAGAATTTACAAAGTTGTAATTCATGATTCTATTTCTAATGTTTCGGCTCTTTATATCACTGATATGGTTCCTATGTTCATCTTAATTATTTTTTGAGTTTATTTCAAATTATAATTTCAAATTTTTATAATTCCGCTTCTGAAACGCGCCATTTATAGTCACTTTTTCGTTAAAAACTAACGTAATGTGTAGGTTAATATATTTAACCAAATCGACTTAAAGTACATACGATTAATCGTGAAGTGTACGTAAATTACGTAAATGATAATGCCAAAATGAAAATGTTACATGTCCAATCTTTTCATAATTGTTTGACTCAAATATGCGATTGGTATATAATTTAATTTAAAACTAAGTACATAGTCTGAATTACATTATTCACATTTTAGGCATCCAATAGTGCCTCTGATTTTATAAAAAAATTAATTACCAAAGTAGTAACTTAAAATATGTATCCATATTACGTGTCATTTTTTTCGTTTGTTTTTTTTTCTATATTTTTAGGTAGATTAGCATGTATTTAAATTTATGATTTAGCCTTTTACAGCTTGTAATATGCTGATATATAATACGATACGGTTATAGTTATCTTCTACCGGTCAGTGTAATTTCGTAAAAATAAAATCGTTTTACTTAATTTGTTAAATTGATTTTATTTTTGCTTATTAGTTTCTAAGTAAAATTAAAGACTAAACAGTCATCCCTTCCAAATGTCTACGTAGAAAGGAAAGGCTTTTATACAAAAGATTGTGCCTTCATCCCCAGAATGTAGCGCTTGCAACTTATGATTGCATGTTATTAGGATTCAATTCTATATTAACATTACGATGTGCTCAAGAATGTAGCACTTAAAATAGATAATTGTGTGTTATTGGGATTCAATTCTATATTAAGATTACGATGTGCTCAAAAATGTAGCACTTGCAACTGATGAGGGTATGTTATTAGGATTCAATTCTATATTAAGACTACGAAGTGCTCAAAAATGTAGCACTTGCAACTTATGATTGTAAGTTATTAGGATTCAATTCTATATTAAGACTACGATGTGCTCAAAAATGTAGCACTTGCAACTTATGATTGTATGTTATTAGGATTCAATTCTATATTAAGACTACGATGTGCTTAAAAATGTAGCACTTGCAACCGATGATTGTATGATTATTATATGTTAATGACCATTATATGTTAAAGCGCACTGATGATTGTATGTTATTAGGTTTAACCAACCTAATAAGATACAATCATCAGCGCGCTGCTGACTTTGACTTAAGCAGATAGTCATGACCTAACTAGAGCTAAAATCTACACGGGACGGATTAAATAAGTTCCACACGAGAGATCTGCTGCATTTTTGTCGAATATTCTTTGATCACCTTTGGTCTCGACCAACAGAACCGCTCCATGAGGTTTCTGTTTCACACTTATACTAAAAGAAGCTGATTTAATATATAGATATTTAATCAGCTTCTTTTAGTATAAGTGTGATACAGAAACCTCATGGAGCGTATCTGTTGGTCGAGAACCTGAACAACTTTTTAAATAATTAAGTAATAGTACTTAATTATTTAAAAAGTTGTTCAGGTAATTGAGCAGATATTAAAACGAGTTGTCATCGATCTGAAAATATTACTAAAAACTTTAATTTTTATTAAAATGTTATTGTTATATCGAAATGGCAATTACGTTTTTTTATTAAATTTTTTGTGAGAACTTCATTTTAATGAATTACTACTTACCTCAAAAAGCAATATGCGTTTTACTACTTCTCTTTTCTGTATGTGAAAAAGTACTTGCATGTGACGCGATAGTTAATCTAGTAGTGACGTAACGAGCCAGATAGTTGTTTCTTAATTTTGCTAATATTTATGAATATAGTAAGTGCAGTATGCTAAATCTCTAAATATTTGTTATGCCGTAGTAAACATTGAATATATTTGGCATTAATTTTGTAGAAATGCATTATTCACAATTAAATGAAACTACGTGATGTAATATTATTTCAACTTTCTTTAAGTTCTTTACCACGACCTAGGTTTCGTTGTATTACTATAAACGTACTTATATAAAATATTTAGATTTTAACTTTGAGTCAACTTAGTTAGATGAAATAACCTACGTATTATGTTGGGTTGCAATGGAATCTTTAATAGAAATTAGGTTTCATTTCGTATGTTTTTTCATGACGAATGTTTGTCAATGATGCTCAATAAATATCTTATCCAAATATTATCTTTAACAGTTTATCCAATAATGACCAAATTTTAACAACAGCTGTACAATATAAAACCGAAGTCATTAATCGAAATTTTAGGTAAATCTTCAAAGTTGTTGAAAAAATGATTAAGAAATCGGCAAAGACATTGAGATTAGTTTTCATTGGACATTTCCGGATCACATTAAAATTACTAAGTCGACAGTCTTCTTAAAGACGGATCCAAATAATGATTAATAAAATTATCATCCTGTTGTTTTCTTCCACTAGTTTTTAGCAAAATTTTCCCATAATTACCTAACTGATGGATTTCTTTATAAAGAAAGAGAAATGTACAAATAGTACAATCATTAAGACGGAAATTTTTTTAATGTGTTAGGGTAAATGATGAAAAACGTTATTTTTTATTTGTCCAAAGTTTTTCATCGTTTATATTATAATAATATACTCTTAAATAAGATTTGGGGGAAGAAACTTAAGCTCGTGTAAAGTTTTTAATTACTAAAGATTTGGATCACGTCGTATATAGTATTTGTCGAAAATTTGGAGTTTCATAATAATTAACATGGAAACCGAAATTTTAAATTCGACAAATGGAATAATCAAATATTTTTTAACGCAATTAAATGAAACTAAGAATATCTAGAATCTCTTCAGGTGGGTAATTATCAAAGGTCTTTGGTAATTGCGCACTTGAAAATGTTGTCATACAATACTACGTCACGTAGTTTCATTTAATTGTGAATAATGAATTTCTACAATATTAACGCCAAATATATTCAATATTTTTTTTTAATTTTTACCTGTTGTGGTAGAATATAAATTGAAAGAGTAAGTCGTATTGATACCAAAACTATTTCTTTTATATACATAAGATAATTTTAGAGATACTGTTGAGAATATCCACGAAAAATATTCAACAGTATCTTTAGAATTATCTTATATACGCATTTCCCATCTCCGGAATTGCCAAGTCAGAATTATGAAAAGAACAGTGGCAATAAAATTGATCTCTTAAGAAGTTAAGAAGTAGCTTTAAACCTAATTTTTTTGGTTTGCTGGTTTTCGTTTTTTAAGCTAATTTTTCTTAAGACAATTTTTTTTTGGTTTATTAGTTTTCGTATACTTCTAAAATACATAATCAGAATTACGATAATAAGATATAGTGGAACGGAACCTTCAATGCGTGAGTTCTACTCCACATGGCCCCATTCCAAAATATAACCATAAATTAAAAATTTGATGTTTCTAAGTCAATGGGAAGTATCCTCTAGGTTTTTATTTACTCGCGAGTGTCAAAATATGCGGCCTAAATGACTGTATTTTTAGGGTTTTTTTCTTAATTACGTTGACTTAATTACGTAGTTTTAACTTGATTTTTTTACAGCTCTAAGGGAGCTTTTCAGAAGTTATCATATTACGAACATACAGCCCACAACCCTACTTAAATATACACATTCGCAAAGAAAAACTGGCACTTACGATTTTTTCAGTTAGTTCAAGTAAAAGCGTAAGGAAATTAGATTGTATACAACAAAATGAAATAAATATTATTAACTAAGCGCAAAACACTTTTGAATTGTAAATTAGCCTTTCGCAGTTTTTTTTGTGTCGTTTTCAAATTACTCGTTTCAACAAAACAAGGGGTGGGGGTCTTCAACTGGCAATATCCTTTATTTAACAAAAAATACAAAAGAAAAAAAAAGAAAATTAGAATCGAGTCAATATTAATGACCGTTTACGAATTCATAATAATGTATTAATGTTGTTGTACATAAAGATTATATAACATAAATATTAATAACAATTACATGAAACTACGTGATGTAGTATTATTTCTAGTTTTTTTAAGTACTTTACCACGACCTAGGTTTCGTTGTGTTACAACATCTTCAGGTGGGCTATTAGCAAAGATAGCATCTTCACGTAGGCTATTAGCTATTGCTAATAGCCCACCTGAAGCTGTTGTAATACAACGAAATCTAGGTCGTGGTAAAGAAACTAAAGAAAATAGAAATAATACTACATCACATAGTTTTATTTAATTGTAAACAATGAATTTCTACAAAATTAACGCCAAATATATTCAATAAATATTAATGGGATATTTATTTTGTCTATGTATTCGTTTTTAATTTAATTAATATTTGTGTAATTTTTATTATTGTTTTAATTTTGTCACGTGAATTTCATTTTATACTTTACGAACTTTGTTCGACTTTTTTTTATTATTCATCTTTGATCTATTTATATCATTTCTTTGTTATTGGGCCTTTGTAAATAGAGATTATTGCTTTCTCCAATATTATGTAAAACTAATATGACTGAGTATATCTTGATATGTGTGCAAGTATAGCAATGAATTATTTAAGACTTACGTAGTAAATAAAATACATTAATATCGTCTTTTAGGGTATTGAAGCCTTTGTAATTATTGTCCATATCCTTTCATAATATTTGTCCATATCTTTCAAACCTTTGTAATTATAGTCATGTGTCACCGTTTCGTAGCTCTTATAGTTTATAACGTCGATATCTATGCTTAAATAAACGGATAAACGTTTTAATTGAACGCCCTTGTGGTTTTAAATTTCCTTCATTTATTTCTGATGGAGACAAAAATTGATTTTAGCACACTCCATTAGAAACCATTATCGCATAAGGTATTTTTGAAGTAAAACTTCTTTACGCACGCTTGACTTGGAGAGTAAGCTGGTGAATGTGTGACGAGAGCGTTACGAAAAGTGTGATCGGGCGAGGCGAACGGAAATTGAGAGGGAGATATAAGTTAGTGAAAACAGAAAGAGAGAGAGAGAGAGAGAGAGAGTTACGTTTCGTATATTACTGTAGGGACAAGAGAGAGAGGTGCGAGCACACATTTTCTTTCTCTCTTTCTCTCATAGCCAGTTATGTTTCGTATATCTAAGACACAGTGTAATTTCATTTCGTTCTTGAACAATTTTATAAATTATGAAATATTTTTTAAATATTAATAATGCATTAAATATTTTACGTTTAACGTGAATAAAATTGTAAATTCATTTTAAAGTTCATATTTTGTGAATTTGAAATTTTACTTCAGTCGTGTGGTCTAAAGCATACTGGTATTTTTGTATTTTTAACAATTTTCTCCACCGCCAGTTCTAAATTCGACGTACCAGTTTTAACAAATCTTTGATCGTATTTCTAAAATAATTCGCTAGAAAAATAAATTCAAATTGGAATAATTTCTTTTTTCAATGGAATTGCACGGGTTAATGAAAAATAAGCAATGTAAAAAAATCGTAAAAGCTCTTTATAATTTATTACTATTTTATCTCCAATATTTTCGATAAAACTTCATGTACTACAACATTTAACCCGTTTGCGTACACTTTAAAAATAGCCTCAGAAAATAAATCACGTAAAATCCAAAACCGTATATAAAATTATTTACAATATATATACAAGTTTATTTAACGATATTATGTATTGTCATGCATTCTATTTTTATTTATTTATTTACATGCAATTATGAAGACATTACAGTTATTATACCTAAGCTTTTCAGTAATGATAATAAGGCAATCAAATAAATTCAATGACATTATAAAGCATAACAATGACGCTCTTGAAGATATTTATTCTCACTCAGTGTAAACAAAAACCACTCTAGCGTAATAGTGATCAAGTGGTTGACCAATTGGGTATTTGACTGATTTTTTTTATTTCATTAATCATAGTTTCAAGGCAAATTTTTTTTAATAATCTTAAAAATTGACCGAGTTATCAAAGTTTAAATTTAACCTTTAGAGAAGGACTTCAATACTGTGTTCTGATGTCATTTTTAATATTGCACATTATATTCTAAGAGAGGAAAAGAGACAGGGATATACCCAACTCTACCGTATCTTCAAATTTAGAAGCCTACAACTGGATTATTTTTCAATAAATTTTTGAATTTTTTTTAAGACTGGTTTTTAATTAATTTATATTTCACAATATTATACGAAAACTATCAAAATTTAGAATGAATCAATTACCGTATTATATACCGTGGGAAAATTTTGAATTTCGATATAATTCGATTCTATATATATAGTAAAAAAGATGAATACTATGCGAACGCAAATAGTTTTCACGTACGAAGAACGAGAGTTTTTCCATTAAATTATGGACTAAAATTTTCCCATTTAACAATCGGAAAATAAATTTCACCAACAAAACTTCTGTTATGCAACATATAGTATCCGAATATACCCAAAAGAAAATAGAAAATGGAAATAACTAGAACGTATTATATACAAATATCGACAAACTCCAAAATAATAGGGCTTGTCTCTAACTTCTTTAGCACTAAAGTCACATATAATAAATAAATTGAAGAAACACATCGAAACTTTCTGGCCTTACGCAATATAAATTCAAGCCTTCTGTCCGCCAAATAGACACAAAAAGTTAGACGTGATTCGAATTTAACTCCTAAATTGGCAATACATCGGCGTAGAGGCAGACCTCCAATGATATAATCAAACTTGAAAAAAACGCGATTTGTGAGGGATGACCGAAATCATTTTTTCTTACCTCGTCGTGTAAGAAATTTGGTGAAAAGGACTTTTAAAGTTATCATTTTTATATCTATATTATTACAGGTCCATCTTGTTAACTTCGTTATCTAGAAATGTCTAGTCTTGATTGTGAGTAATTTATATTTAAAGAACAGTACTAATATTACTCTGAACTGTAATAGCTTGTATGCTATGTTTGTGCTTCTTTATGTAGCTCTATACACCTGCATGTATATATATATATATATATATATATATATATATATGCACACACACATATATACACATGTGTGTGTGTGTGTCGGTGTAAGAATACACACCCACGTGTGTGTATCATAATTTTCTTGTAAAATTCAATCGATTTCCCTCAAATTTCCCATTACTCTCTATATACAAATCCTAAGGTGGTGGCGTTCCCAATATTGGGCCTTTACTTATAAGTATACTTAGCTTATACTTAGCTAATATCAAGTATACTTAGCTAGTCATTAATAAAACGTAAATGTTTATTTATCAAGATCCTTTTTATCACTTTAAAATATATATAAATTTATATAAGTAAAAATTATGCCCATAACACGCTCTTTAAATTAAATGATGTAAGTAATTAAATATAATGACAGATAGATAAATTCATCCCTCAAGAAGTTGAAACAGAGGATGATCTTAATGTATTTACCCCACCAAATACCGCACTAATGCTTTTTTCTACCGCTAAGCTAAATTTATCTTATGGGATGAATGTACCGTGACTCAAAAAAGAGGTATTGAGACTAAACAATACGCTTAAGGACGCTAGAGTTCATAATTAACTAATGGGTAGAGTCACAGAGATTTTGGGTGGTGATTTTCGACAGATCTTGCATTTTATGCCATGTGGGACGCGTTCAGACGATGTTTAAGACTTGTCTCAAATCATCCATTTTATCGCCTTACGTGAAAATTCATTTCTTAAGAGTTAACATGGATGTACACATTGAAATTAGTCCTTGAGTGGATAAGAGAGAGGACGACATATTTCCACATATTTACTTTTACTCCTAATAAACCACACTGTGCAACCACTATCAAGCGGTTGAGCAGTTGAATGCCGTGAAAATCTGGAAAAGTTACAGTATAATTCGTCTTATAAGGTGACATAGCTAAAAGGTGACAATTGCTGTGGTATGAGTGAAGTAAGTCATACGTTAAAAGGAATGAAAGTTAACTCAAGGATACGGGACAAATGATTTTAACTTTTAACAACTGGATAATAAATTTTATAAACGAAATGTTCTGAGTTGCAATGGGTGGAAACTTAGCATACCCAGGAGGAAATGGTAGGAGATAAAAAAGGAAAGAAACCGTATTTTCTCATGACAGATGTCGTAAATAATTAATTAATCCTTCACTGTTAACGCAGACATATTCTATCACAGGAGGTGTGCGATGGAATATATGTGAACGTATGGTCACAGCGGCTGTTTACAAGTAGTATCAAATCATGTTATTTTCCTTGACATAGTTATTAATGTACCTTCTATGTCTCTTTCCTTTTCAACTTATTATCCGTTCTTTAATCATTATCCCATGCATGTTCCTTTCACTTTATTATTTGCGAAAGCAATTTACTTTTTACCAGATTCATGATATTAAAAGTTGGCTTTCAGTAATAATTTGCAATCGACCACAACACTATTTTTTGACACTTACCACACTGTGATTGATTACATAAGATTCATTTTATACAAGTGTTTTATAGATCTCCCATCTGCGCGCTTTAATTTTATGTTTTTTTTATAAAGAAGATATTTCACAAATTATGATTACCCGAATGTTTTAACAATTTTACTTTAAATTTTATTCCCCCGTGACTTTTGTTTCAGCAGAAAAGAGTAGACGATGTCTTAAATGATATAAACTACCTGTTAAGAATTCTTATATTTATTTATAAATAGTTTCTTTTTATTTGTAATACGTAAAATATACGCTATGCTGACGCAACTCAAGTTTAAAAATAATAACAACAAACAAATACTAAATAACAGCCCGAAACAGTATCGACACTTATCGTCTTTAGATAAGCCACAATAAGCAATTTCATGATGTAAATGACGCTAGCTATTTATTATAACCAGTCCGAACAAGGTCGAACTGAATTGCTAGTTACTACATAGCTTCAATAGCAATTAATTAATATTAATTATTTTAAAACTTACCTTAGGTTATAAAGCAATTAGTACACAAAAAGAGTTCTATAATATCGTACTTACATTACGATAATCTGGGGAACTCCCAACCATCTGGCTATTTCTAGATTAGATCTAAACAGTTTTGCGTAGTCACTGTAGTCTTTTGCGCTAACTTATTTCAGCATAGTCACTCTGGTCGTTTCTGAAAGGTCACGTTTCACATTACACTTTAGATACGAAACCGCAAGATAGATAGAGAGAGAGAAGGAGATTTAAGCCGGATTAAAACGAAATAAAGTGTGGCAAAACGTTTCGTTTTATGTGTTTAGCGTATCATAAAAATACATATATGCAGACGAAATAAGCGAATAGAAAAATTATAGGGGACAAAACGTTTCGTTTTCTAAATTTAGCGTGTTCTAATCCTAATTAATGTTGTTAACACGAAATTGAGTTGGTTTGTTGGTTTAATTTTCATGTCTCAATTATTGCTTAATTTCTTTCAAATTTTGCATACATATGGCTTCTATGTTGGATATAAACATAGAATACTTTTTTTTTAATTATAATTTTTTTATTAATTCTAAAAAATGAAAGTTAGGGATATAAGTGTGAACATAACTGAAATTGTGAACATAAGTACAAATAACGTAATAACTAATGATGGCAACAAGACACTGTCTACTACAGGGGCTTCATTCTTCTTACGCCATTTCTTCGATTTTCTGCATCTCAAATTACTTAGCAATTATTTCCAATTCTCAAATCCAATATTTTTAAGGACTTTTTTCAAATTACACCACCGGTTTTCCTTTTTTCATCCGAACCAAATCCCGTAGCAAAACCAATAATAGCTATAAGCCAATACAAAAATACCCCAAAGAGTTACAGAAGTAGTTTTAAAATGTTCTCCCATATTTCATATCTATTTTAATTTCTAATTAAAAATAAATAATATTGCTGCATATTAACGAAATCTATATGAAACATAAAACATAATTTAAAGATACGGACCTTCTAAAAGTGTGAATAAAAAAACTTAGGACTATGAAAAAGGATAAGCGTACAAGTAATTAAACTTATTTGGTGCCAAAGTTATTGTATAGCTTCCGACATTTTCCACGATATATTTTCAAACTTTGAAAACGTGACAGATTCAGATAAGGTTCATGGTAAACTTCCACATAATAAATATGATGATCAGAACTTGCCATTGACTTTTCGAGAAATTTCTACATCTATTCGATAAATGCATCATCTTGATAATTTCATACCTTGTAGTTTTGGATCAAGCTGCGACTTCGAGAACCAAGACGGAAGTATTGAGCATGCTACTTGTAGTCTGTGTTATGTGGTGACAGCCACATAACACAAACTACAACGACCTTGCAATCTTTAAAGCTATTAGATATTTTTACGCCGATGAAAGACCAACTAGACCATGTATTAAAGTAAAATATAATATTAATATTTGTATCCTTCAATGTTTACAAGTGTTTAAATGAGTAAAAATCCTTCGTAGTGTGAAATCTAATTCTACTTAACTGATTATTTCCTTACTAAATTATGTTAATTTTATTCTTTTGATGCTATTCATATCCATACTACAAATTATTATATATTGTATACATGCAATACTACACATTGTGTAGTATTATGTGTGTACAATACATCGCTGTACAAATAAAAATATCCGACAAAATTATTGACCATCGCTTGTCCTAATATTCTTATATAATGATGACGTTGATAATAATTTTATGAACTAGTTTATCATAGAATATAGATAGTCATGGGTGAGTGTAACACGCCTTCTGGGATAGTAGAGCATTACAGTTTAACGTTTATTTCAATACTTAATTGGATGTCTCATTTTTGAGCATTAGCAGTTTGTCGAGTTAGAAAATTGATTTGTTAAATAACCTTTCTTTTTAAACTAATTTATCGACCCATTGACGTGTTAAAGGTGAAAATGAGAGGCAATAAAGTCAAACATTTTTGAAGAAAAAACTATTGGGGAGAACGATACCGGCAGGTGTCCTGACATACCGTTTGTGTTGGTGCATTTCCGTGCGTCTTCGGTTGTTTCCGCTTCTTATTTTATATCCGTTCTCAACGCTACGTAATATGTATGACTCACGATGTTTTTTTTTTATTTTTACGACTTCGTACATCAAAAAATAATGAACCCTTATAAGATCATACATTTTTTACTGATGGACATATCTGTACCGTTAGTCGAAACCATTTTTCTCTGAAACTGCTAGAAGTGAGAACTTGGCATAGCAATGAGTCATATTAACCCGTACATATCTCAATAGCTAACAATGAAAAAAATATTTATGTAGAAACTTCTATATATCGTTTGAAATAGCTATAAAGGTCTCAAAAAAAATTTTTACATAATTTTAAGTAAGTGAGACATAGTGAAAAATATGCAAAAACATATTCCTCAGCCCTTATCTATATGTTCTAAATGGTATTAGGTATTTTTAAATATTTAATATTCTAAAAAGCAATCTAAATTCATATAGCGTTGGGCCTTAAACTTTCCAAGTTATAATCAATGATGAAACAAACTTAGACATTTTAGGGATGTTACGGGAGTTACATAGAAAAAAGTTTAACGCATGAAACATTCCATTAAAATTATCAGATTTTGGTAAGTTTCCATAGTCTAGTAGTAATACTTTGATCAATAATCAAAGTTTGAGTCTTAAAATATAACTTCTTCTGAAATAAACAGAAAATAAAATATTACGTTCTTACTCATTATTGTTACCTTTAAAATATATTAATGCACGAGTTTTACACTGTATATTAATGGGCGAGTTAGAGATTGTATATTAGAGCGCCAGTTATAGTCTGTATATTTATGAACGAGTTAGAGATTGAATATTAGTGCACGAGTTGTAAGTTAGCACCCGATTTATAGTATGTAAATTGGTGCACGATTTTATAGTATATTATTAGTGCGCGAGTTACAGTGTGCATAATTGAAGTTGAGTTATAGTGCCTTTGTGAGTACGCGAGTTATTGTCTGTATATTTATGGACGAGTTTAAAACTTTTTTCTTCGTTAACCAAAGTAAAATATTAACCGAAATATAACAATTTTTTTTTCTTAACATAAATTTGGCAGATCCAGAAATACCCATGCGTAACAGGTAGAAATATATGCGAATAACAGGTAGAAATACATGCTAAGGAATACTTGAAGGCGAACTTGTCTATCTGAAGTACATCCGAAGCCATACTCGATGCGACGTATCCCACTAAGAGGCAAACTAGTATTAAACGTAGTCTGAGGGTCAAGTATACGCGCACTATCCACGGTCTTATTTCGAGGACAATATTATATAATGCTTAACACTTAGAAGCTACTTGGACCGATATTACGACATGCATAGAAAAAACTTTACTAATTTTGGAACATTCTGTCGAATTATGTAAGATGTATGATGACGCGATTTACTTAAGGAATCAAAAAACAATAATGTATCTATGGATTGTTTAATTTAAAATAACGTAAGGTGAACTTATTGCAGCTAAAGTGCCAAACTAAAATTTGAAAAACAGAAAATTGACACAAAACAGAAAATTTAACTTTTCTTTTTCGAGAACAATTTTGAGGGTAAGAGAGATGACAAAAAGAAATGATTTCAAGTTCACCCTATATTTTACCACAAAACTATGGCTATGGTTCTAAATTTCTTATTGTTTGATTAGCTGTATTTTTACCCTAGTGATACGGATACTAGGAAATAAATCCTTTGACAGTACAAAATAGCTTCCAGCATTTCGCCATATTGGAATTTCAGTCACGTCATGGATTCTATGTCAATCGGGAAACTATGAATACAATGATATTCAAATGTCAAACTATATACATATGTTTAAGCTCCAGGGTGTATATAGGGAGTTAGGCTTCGATTGAAACTGGGCGGCACAGAAAGGGCAATGCTATTTACAGTTCGAATCGACACGCCATCACGTATTCGCTCCACCTTTATTTCTCATATAAAAGTACTAGTCGAAAAACAGCGTAGTGTACGAAACTAACAGTCAACTTCTGAAAAATATTTGCTTAAATATACAATTTAAGAACATTTTGCCAAAGTGTTAAAAGAAACGACCCAACTTTGATACATTGGATTATAAAATAGAATGTCATACCACCAACTAACACAACGAGCGTGTGCATGTAGCTTCGTCAGATCAACAAGTTATGTTATATAAATATGTCATTAGTGTTCTACAAGTAGTCCTTGAAAGATGAGATAATCTATCATAACTTTACTTAGGCCTTATTAGTATAAATTGCGACTCATAGTATCATTATCTCTTGTTAGCATCTTATTTTATGAAAACGTTTACAAAACGATTTTCCTGCATTATGACAAAAGTTTTAATTACTCGGCTACCACGAAATTACATTTGAGTCGTGGATACAAGTAATACGTCGTCGCCGTGGTGTGTTGAGTTGATCACAAGGCATACGGCCTTTAACTGCGCGGCGCATCGCGGGTACCCGGTTCGATTCCCGGCCGCTCGTGAGTGGGGCTCGACTGGTATTCTGGTTGACTATAAAAGATTGCTCTCTTTACAATAAGTACGCCATTTGTATCAATAAATAACAATTCATTTAAATTTTTTACGATATTTATTTTTGAATATTGAATATATTTGGCGTTAATTTTGTAGAAATTCATTATTCACAATTAAATTAAACTATGTGATATAGTATTATTTCTACTTTCTTTAAGTTCTTTACCACGACCTAGGTTTCGGTGTATTACAACATCTTCAGGTAGGCTATTACTAAAGATTTCTTTCTTTGAAGAAATATTTGCTAATAGCCCACCTGAAGATGTTGTAATACAACGAAACCTAGGTCGTGGTAAAGAAATTAAAGAAAGCAGAAATAATACTATATCACGCAGTTTCAATTATTTTTGAATTATTTCCGCAAGAGTGAGATTATTTAGGCAAGAGTGAGATAACAATATTTAGACGTGCTTGTTACACTTGACAGTAATATTTATTTGTCAGCAAGTGTGACAAACCTAAACTTAATTTCGTCGTTTGATAATGAATTTTTACCATTATCTATGGTATTTACCATAGATAATGGTCTAATCCGATTTACCTTACAGCAATGCTACCTCATGCGCACCTATTTAATACTCTCTCAACTATAAAATTATCATAATTCTAACTATATGTTTTTCGTATACATCTTTTTGACTCAACATCTCATTCTTCTGTCCATGTTATTCAATGTTTGAATATGTGTTTACAATGACGTAGTATTTATGAATTCACTACATTCAACTATATCTTTCGTCGTTCCTTTTACAAAGGTAAATCATGTCTATTTATTAAAACGTCGTATTGTTACCCTATCGTACTTGCTTCTTCTTTCTTTCTATCATATTTTAAATTTGACTTTTGTTAATACGTGAATCATGCACTCTCTTGAACTGTCCACGGTTTTAAATTGTGAAACTGAATATTGTTTTATTAGTTTAAGACAATGGACAGTTTAAGAAAATGCATGCCTCGCATAGTAACCAAAATCGAATGTGTTACAAAAAAAGAGGAAGCGAGTGCGATAGTGTGGCAGTACGATGTTTTAGTAGAGATGTTATACCTTTATGAAACACGGAGTAGAAAAAAAAGTTTGAATTAGGATAAGGAAAAATAATTTCTCTTCTAAACTTCTCTTATTTTTGTAATCTGCTTTCTCTTATCAATGGGCATAACTTGCTTATTTAATTAATATGATTAAATTAAAAACATTTCCACATTTATATAAAAGCCGACTTTTACCCTCTAGTTTTCTTATGTAAGTGAGTGATCTAAATATGCTTATGTACTGAGATAGAACTTGAGAATTTGCTCAATGCTTTCATAGCCTAACTAAAAGATGTGAAATTTTTGGGAAAAATATGCTTATAATCTGCATTTATTTTCTAAGAATATTTTATTCCATATTTATAAAAAAAACGGCCTCCTATTTCGCCGATCGTAAATTTTGACTTGACTATAATATTTAATTAAACATCGCTTGGTAGTTTGTTTTTCAAGACGTAAGTGACAATAATTCAAAAAAAAATGTTTTTTATATACTCTTATTAATAAAAGTCAATAAATTTAATTTTGGATAATAATTCAAAATAAAAACATACTATGCAACGCATGCACTACGCTTCGACTACGGCGTAGATTAAGGCGTAGACTGACGTGCTAGGAAACCATACTGCAATGTAGAATTCACGTAGCACCGTTTAATGGCAACCAATAAAACTGGGTAAGTCATTACCTTTAGTACTCATAAATCTTCTGCTTACACCCTCAATACCAGAGCGTAATGTTGTTCTGTTATTTTGTAAGACTTAAGTTTAAATCCGTATTGATTTTTTTTTATAAATTGAATGTTCTTTTTTCAAATTTAAAATAATATTTTCAATTATAAACCCCTTTTTTCATTGTGATATATTTGTCAATTATGTAACTATTAATTAGATAAATTGGACACTTTCTTTTTTCACAAACAATTACAGCTACGTCAAAACCAGTTAGCCAGTTTTTTTATGCGCACGAATAAATGAAGTCTTAAAATTTTAAACCAATTTTATTCTCCAACTTCTCCCAAGTTGACATTGAGCTATGACATATAACACAATTTTTTGTTAGAAATTAAATTTTAATAAACCGTCCAAATGCGGGTTCGGCTCGCTCATCAAGAGTTCCATACCTTGTTTTAATTGAAATTATCTTATTATAAGTCGTCATTAATATAAAATTCGTAAACTAAATATCAATAATTCTTATTATAATTGATTATCGTGAATATCTATAGTTGTCCTAAAATCTTCGCATAGGCTTTTGGAATTCTTTTGTTTTCATACAATTTTAGGGTCAGTAGTTTCATAAATAAGGGTGGGGAATATATATATATATATATATATATATATATATATATATTTGAAAGTATACTACCCAAATATTACCAAAACAAATTTTTAAGAACACCACCTGCCTTTCTATAATTTCTATATAAATATTTTAGTATCAGCTGTTGAGGTAACATGCATAACGTATAATTTCTTCGCCAAAGGGTTTCTGAGAAAAAGGGACTAAGCTGAAGGACAGAGGAAAAGGGTTCCGTTTTTCCTTTCGAGATACAAAGTATAGGGTACCATCTTTTCTTTTGAGAAAATTCTTTTGATTAAAATTTATTTCGATTAAAATTCAGTAATTAATTTTTCTGTAAGGTGAGAATATAAAGGGTAGAAAAAGTTACAAATTATCATTATATATATTCGAAATATTTTTTTCAAAAATTTCTTTAGTGTACAGACGATGATCTCTTTTAATTTCATAACTGTATGGATATTATTTTCCAAGTTCGCGAAATGTTTACCACAACAGACGAATGAACAATGGCTTCACAAAAAGTAGACCAATAAATCCCGAAAACTACTAAGCTTACCAGATAGGCGGTACGAAGCTGTGCCAATAACATTAATACCATCGTGCTTACAGCGGCTCTAGAGATCGTTATGTTGAACAAATACCACTTGACATCGGAACTGCTTCGCAAATACAAAGATAACGAATACAAACGATAACGTACGAGAAAATAAATATATATCAAAGAACGTGTCTGCTGTCAATACAGGTGATTCTAGGCATAAAAATGAGCAGCGTGTTTCTGTAAGAAAAATATAATTCTTTTCATTGGGATCGCAACTTTGACAGTGGTTTTTTTTTTAGAAACGGTTGAGAATTTTCATTTACATTTTTTATTTAGTTTGATGTATATAATCACCTGTATGATTATGCACATAATCACCTATATTTGACAAACTTAGTAAAGAATTAGAAATATAAATAAAATTAAAATATTAACTGAATTAATATTGAAACAGAAACTAAGTACTAACAATAATTTAACTCTAAGGTTGGAAAATAATGTCACTGATTCGTGTTCTCGCACTCCTTAAGTTAGGCCTACCAAAAAGAGAAATTTACAAACAAAATTAAAAATAAAACAACAACCCGTTAAAAGAGGAATAGAACGCAGTATGATAAATGTAAGAAAAATTTAAAAAATCCTTAAAAGTGGAACCAAAATCAAAGCTATTGAAATTTCCAGCCATACTCTGAACTCTTCAGATAAACAGAACAGATGGTCTTTTCGAATGATATGATGTCGCCGCCGGGGAAACTCAAAAGAGGACAACCGTGCACATGCTGGAACGATGACATGAAGGTATTCGGACCAGTCTGAATTGACGTAGCCCAAGACGTCTCTAGGAGAGACTTTCACAATAGATGAATTCTTGTACCAAACGATTTAATTTGTATACACAGGCAGATTGAAAAGTATGTAAATTAAAATGACTATTGTATCTCAAATTGTAAAATAATCTTCAAATGATTTAAAGTTCCATTAACAGTGTATGATTATATTTCTTTATTTATGTCTGTATTGTAATGTATCTAATTGACACATATAGCGGACTTATTTCTACAATAGCAATCTCTTACAGCCAACCAAAATATGAGGACAGAAGAGCGGTAATAAATTGTCTAACATATTAACAAATAAGGAAATGTGGTAAGATTGTATAGAAATAAAATTAGAATTCAATTAAATAGGAAATTAAAAAATGATTTTATTAATAAGGCACTCCACTCTAATTGATGGATTTATATTAGTATGTTATATTTATTTACTACAAAAAAAGAGGAAGTAAGTACAATAGTATGACAGTACGTTGTAGTAAATAGAAATGTTAAACCTTTATATAACACGGATTAGAAAAAAAACTTGAATTAGGATAAGGAAAAATAATTTCTTTTCAAAATTTCTCTTATTTTCCTAATTTGTTTTTTCGTATCAATGGGCATAACTTACCTACTTAATTATTGTGATTAAATTAAAAACAAATTTTCACATTTATATAAAGCTAACTTTTACCCGTTAGTTTTCATACGTAAATGAGTCATCTAATTATACTTATGTATTGAGATAGGACTTGAGAACTTGCTCAATGCCTTCAAAGCCTGACTGAAATATGCAAATTTTTTAACAAAAATGCATTATATATAATATAATAGTAAATAATATTAAAACTGGCTATGCACCGTGCTTTTACCGTATCGGAATCATCTTAATTATGTTCCTTCGATATCGTTCGTCGGGGTTGGGGGTATTTTTGCGGTAATACTCGGGATGATAAGTTAATATATAAGCTAGCCAGTACCTTGCACAACTGAAACAGTGTTTCCCCACTTCCGTAAAACTTTTATCACTACTCAGCACCTATAAATCATATCGTGATGATATATAGTCTATAATATTCCCCAAAGTAAAGCAATTTCTAATGCAAAAATAATTCTTAAAACCAAACGCGTGGTTCCAGAGATTAGCGCAAACAGTCAAACAAAGAAACATTGTTGTTTTATTGAATATATTTGACGTTAATTTTGTAGAAATTCGTTATTGATAATTAAATGAAACTATGTGATGTAGTATTATTTCTACTTTCTTTAATTTCTTTACCACGACCTAGGTTTCGTTATATTATTATTATACAACGGAACCTTAGCAAAGATCTTTGCTAATATCTTTGCTAATAGCCCATCTGAAGATAATACAACGAAACCTAGGTCGAGGTAAAGAACTTAAAGAAAGTAGAAATAATACTACATCACGTAGTTTCATTTAATTATCAATTGCTCTTTTATATATTCGTGTAGACAATACCCACATACTCTATCCATATAGATCGAAGGAAAGAATATAGCCTCGCAAATCGATTCATAGTAGGTAAAATAGCGAGAAAGGGACTAAGAGGCCCTTTCTCGGCTAGATGGTCAGACTAGATATGAAAGCTATGCGATATGCTCGTCAACAACGCGATAATTCCAAGACCGGGATCAGTGGAAAGAAATAAAAAAACCTGCAAGTCTTCAACTTCAAGCGGACACTACCCTCAGTTGTGAAGAGACCACTGATAAGAATAAGATAAGCGAGCCATAAAAGACTTTTTTATTTTATTATTGTTTATTCTTATACATTTGCTACAAGTAATTCTATTTGCTTTTTACGCGAGAATAGTTGTGTTATGTAGCAAAGATGTAATTTGAAAACAAATTAATGGAAGCCGTTCAGAGACTATCCAATATGCTCGTCAACTACGCCATAATTCCAAGACTGAGATCAGAAAGAAATAAGTAAAAATATCCTGCAAGTCATCAACTTCAAGCGGACACTACCCTCAGTTGTGAAGAGACGACTGATAAAAATAAGATAAGCGAACCATAAGACTTTTTTATTTTTATTTTGTTATTTGTTTATTCCTATACATTTCCTACAAGTAATTCTATTTTCTTTTTACGCTAGAATAGTTGTGTTATGTAGCAAAGATATAATTTAAAAAAAAAATTAAAGGAAGCCGTTCAGAGACTATCCAGTATGCTCATTAACAACGCCATAATTCTATGTATCTCTTATGCCTAGAAATCAGTCAAGTTGCATGAGAAAAACGCACACAATTTTGTTTTATAACATGTTATACCATTTTTTAGAAGTATACATTATTTACTCACATATCAGCAAAGTATTTACGTCAACCAAAGACTGGGCGTCCTTTATCTCCCTTACTTAAAAAAAAATTCTAAAGCAAATCCCAGCGTCTACCCACGCGCTCCTTCGGTCAATAAGGGCCTCGCTCCGTGCATCAAGGCCGGCGAATTTGAAAGGAGACGAGATGAAACAAAGCGACGCAGAAGGAAGATAATCTTTCGTAAGCCGCGAATTCGTTTTGTGAGACCGTCGGATGTTTTTTACATAATTTCGTGCATCGTGTGTGCTACGGTACAGTCCTTTATTATGAAGATCTGAGGTTTAAGATTTGTTGGCAGACATTGGAGGAATATTTATTTATTTATTTTTTATTTTTATATTTACTTTTTATATTTACTGAAATTTAGGTTAAAAGCTAGGCTTAGACTTTTCGATACAAAACTGACCTCTTGCAACTAACCAGAATGTGACAAATAGTAAATATTAATACCGTGATATTTATTTATGTACATACTTTAATATATATAGGTGATACGTAGGTAGTAGTACGCCTTACTATTACAGAAACCAGAACAAAAATCCAGCACTGCCCGATGAGAGGCCGGGAATTGAACCCGGATCCCCTCAATGCGCCGCGCCGTCAAAAGCCGTATACCTTGTAATCAATTCAGCACACCACGGTGACGACATATCATCAAGGAACGTATCTATTATTCATACAGGCTCTTTGACTATATGTCGTCGCCGTTTAGAATTTAAATGATTGACAGAAGTTATTTAATAATGATGGCCTGGATACATAGTGAATATATAGCACTTAAATATAAGACATAAGTGCTATATAAATCAAAATTAAATAAATTAAAACTATCGACATTACTCTTTCGAGAAATAGATTACCACGTGCTTTCTCTTAAAAAACCAACGGATATCTCGAGAATATCTTGACCTTCGGTACTAATATTTTGACGTGAAAACGTTTCTAAAATCGAGGGTAGGTGTGGATAGACAATTGCGTCCAAATGAATGAGTTTTTCTGTCAAAGTAATTTCAAAATGCAATAACTCGGTTAAAACTAAATATAGCGTCGCTATGTGATCGGTCTCGTTTTAAAGAGGAAGAATGGAAGTTTACAAACTTCAAAACGTGAAAGACTGATGATGTTAAGCAAATATAAATAACACTTGCAGGGTGTGGGGAAACAACCGCGCTCAAATTAGCGACGGTTTAGGTCGAAATAATTTCAAACTTACAGAACTCAGAGTGGCATGAACTATGCCACTACTGCTTACTTTTGTGGAGGTTGGACTTTGCGACATGCACACACGCAAAGGTATTCAAATAATATCAAACCCATAAGTAACCTACTTCTTAAATTACTATATTGTATTCAATAAATGTAAGTTGCAAATCCATGAAATTATACACAACAAAAATTTTGTGTAATTATAATATAATACTAAATATACGTATGAAACACTGCTGACTTTTTCACACTGCAATTCTTTTTTGGGGGAATATACAGTTATTCTTAGTTTGAATCAAAATTATGAACAAAAAACTGAAATTGAAAGCAATTATGTATTTTCAACTTAATAATTAATTAACACAGGCATAAATCAATAATAAAACAAAACCTTAAAATAAGTATCGTAAGTAACGAGTAATAAATTAACCACTCCCAGAACTGAAAAATAACAGGGTACCGAAAATTTCCACGAAATTATGGTACAGATAATTTACAGGAGTAAACCGATTTATAAGTTATATTCGTTAATACAACTCGAAAAAGATAGATGTTAATTTCACCTATCATGAATCTCTAAATATTAGAATCGTAGCCTAGACTTATATAGATGGATTTATGGTGTTTCCTTTGAGGCATGATTGATGAAGTTTAGTTTTAGTTTTAAATAGCATACGTTTCCATTATATAGGAAAGCCAGCTGGTAAGAGTAAGGGGGGTGAGGAAGGCAAGAAGAATTCTATGGATTGTTTATCACGAACAAAGTTTATGATTTTCATAATTAAATTTTAACTGTGATAATAACATATGAATACATTTAATAATATATAAAAACAAATCCATGATTAAATTTTAAAAATACACATCATTTTTATAATAGACTTTATGTGAGATTCCTGAATTTTTTGAAAAAAAAAATGTCTAGTTTTTTTATTAACATAATTCAATATTTACTTTCAGAGTTGATTGTCAAATATTCGAGTACCCAATAATGGCACTGAGCATAAAAAATATTTATGCCCATTGCAATTTTGCGAACATCACAGGTAGTTGACGTCCACTGTATTTAATGTACCTGTCACATCTCGAGATGAAAGGAAAAAAAATAATATTCTCGGTCGCGTGAATTACAAGTTCACATTTGCGTACATTATCATACCACATCTTCATGAGATACATCGGTGCAAGTATCGCGGTGTGTTGGCCCAAATGTCTCGTTGTTTCGATTCCTTCAAGTACATAGGATATGTTGATAACACTTTTTTCGCGAGTTGATTTGTATGGCTTTGGGTATCACTATTTGTTTTTGTAAACCAGTCTTACTTAATGAGTTATGATATGGTTAAATATACATAGTCTAAGATTATTGGTAAAAAAAAGTGGACGTACCGCTCGTTTTTTATGGTTTTTTAAAGGTATAATTGTGACAAAAACTCAAAAATGGCAGGAAGCGGATAGAAGGGGTAAGAAGCTCAGGATAAAATGGACGCCGAGAGCAATCGCCAAATTTAAAAAAAAAGGAATTTCCGTCGAAAACTTTATGAAAATCAAAGGGAAAATCGATTGGTTTCTATTCTGAAAGTTACCTAATGGTATCCTCATGTGTATATACGTATGTACATACGTGTATATATATATATATATATATATATATATATATATATACATACGTACATACATACATACATTCTAATTTTTCAAAGGCTTATTTAAGGCAGAATGAATGTTTTAAAAATTGTTAAAATGTTTACTTTTAACCGCCTTCAAAGAGGAGGAAGTTCCCAATTTGTCTGTATTTTTTGTGTATGTTACCTCGTATCTGCGATTTAGATTATTGTTTTCATTTGGAAGAGTATACCTCCAGTGTAGTCCTATAAAAATTGCTTAAAATGTTGCCAGGGAAATTGAAGGTCCGTCATAGAATTTCTCAACACTGAACATAACAGGTGTCTTGATTGAGTTTGATGATGATGCCAATTGAAATGTGGCACAAATCTGTGTACGTGGGGGTGCGTGTACGTGAGAGAGGAGATAAGTGTCGATTTGGCACTGATTGCAAAGATTTTTAACAGTGACAGTATTATGTAAATTTGTTTGTGTTCGAAAACGATATTATACCGCGAAAGTTTCAACTAAGTATTCTTATTTTCATTAACTTTTCAATACGTAATTCTTTCGATGGTTATTTGAAGTCGGTTCAACTTTAGTGTAAAAAAAGTTTTATTAAAGGAAGACTACATTATAAGTTTATTGATTACTTATAAATATACCTCGACTACAATTACTTTTCTCGACCAAACTCAAGATAGACGATCTGTCGATAATAAAACATACAACTGGTGCAATTAAAAAAAGTAGATTCTAACTCCTAGAGTTTGTGTTTGAATGCCAAAACTAGACCAATATTATTAAGACTCCTTTGTTTATATCCATCGCTGTATCATAACATTCAAAATGTGGTATACAGATTATAAAATATATTTAAATGATCATTCATAATAATATTTCATAAATTTAACTGCATCTCTAGTACTCATTCACTTATCAAATGTACAAAAAATATCCATGAAATGTTATATGTAGTTAGTCTAAAATTAAGAGTAACAAAATAAAGATATTTTTTACGCATATAACATTATGTTGGCACCGTTATCATGATGGAGTACTTAAAAGTCGGGTTATGGATTTATGTAATAAGCGAAAAAATATTTTTAGTCTAACTTTATATTCAGAAGTGCCTCTGTTGTGATGTAGTGCATCTAGTTTTGCATACAACTAATAGTAACTCATGTTCCATATAGCAGAGTAACACATAGGCTATGTATTATCTGCGGCTTCATACATGTAGAATATTAATATTACGAAAAGTATGTATGTATGTTTGTCACTCAATCACGCCTAAATGGCGTAAAATATTTTCATAGAACTTGGTCCGGATATAAGTAGTTTATGATTGAAACTAACGTATGACTCTTTTGATTGAAGAAATATCATTATTCTTGTAGGTTGAAATTGATGTTTTTTTATTTATAAAATTTTAATACCATGGTGTTAGAAACAAATTTCGTCATTTTTGAAAATCCAAAGTATTGCAAAACGCTGGTAATATACATTTTTAAACTACATTACATTGAGTGTATCATTAGATATAAACATTTTGAATTAATACATCACGATGAACGAAAAAAATTGTTTTCATTTCCACTGTACAAATGTTCTTAGCAGATTATCAATTGTATTAAAAAAATGTGGTAACTGTGTAATTATACTTTAAACGTTGGGGCAGGTTATTTTCTATATTTTTGTCTACTCCATGACCATATTTCTATTTTCAAATTTCTACAACGAACCTTGATTTGTATATGCCTGTTACGGTTACCCAAATAAACTCGTACAATAATGCGACTGCTTGTAATTTCTCTACCTTTGTCTTACTTAATAAACAAATAGTTTAAGACAAATAAAGTACTAATCCATTAATAGAATAAATTATTTAAAATTGTTACTTACAGCACACGTCTGAAATATTACCGGAAGTTTTCACTTCGAAAATGAAACACTCCGTCACAGATGTCTGGAAAACTGTAATAACAGTATCTATATGTTCATCTGTACTTATATCTTGATGCCCTGTGACAGGATATCTAGGGTTGTCAGTTAATAGAGTTCTTTTGATGAAGAGAAATTGCTTAATTTATCATAACATGGAAAAAAATAATTTTTATTTTTTGTATTCGGGGAAATGATATAAAAACAGCGAAAAAAATATATCCTCGTTTCATGATATTGGGTATTTGTCATTTTAGGGACCTGTAGAGAAATAAGAAAGTCTTATTATTTCAAAGCTATATATGCGGTATTAGTCGTAATTCAAAGCTATCAACAGTTTTTTTTAAGAATCACCAAAGTAGGCCTGGCGTAACATTAACAGAGCATAATTAAAAAAAATGAAAAAGCAAACGATTCAGAGATTGGTGTTTAGAAAAGATCAAAAATTATAATATAATTGATAACAAAAGAAAAAAATCTTACGTCATAACGGGGCATATACGTGAATTTTATATTTAATGTATTGAGACATGTTAATAAGAAATAAAAATAGCCATAAAAAATCTAACGAAGTAGACAATAACTTTTTACAGCGATTACAAAAAGATAATAAGTACGGATTGCTTTTTTAAATTTGTAGCCATTGCCTAAATTAATTAAATATATTCTATTAACTAATATAAACATTCCGATATAACTGATATTAACTGATGTTAACAGTTAATATCGGTTATGTATATCAAAATGTTAATTTCAGTTTGACTGATATTATTGATATTAATTGATGTTAACAGTTAACATCAGTAATATTAGTTATGTATATCAAAATGTTAATACCAGTTTGACTGATATTATTGATAATATTTGATGTTAACAGTTAATATCAGTAATATTAGTTATGTATATCAAAATGTTAATACCAGTTTGACTGATATTATTGATAATATTTGATGTTAACAGTTAATATCAGTAATATTAGTTATGTATATCAAAATGTTAATATCAGTTTGACTGATATTATTAATATTAATTGATGTTAACAGTTAATATCAGTAATATTAGTTATGTATATCAAAATGTTAATACCAGTTTGACTGATATTATTGATAATATTTGATGTTAACAGTTAATATCAGTAATATTAGTTATGTATATCAAAATGTTAATATCAGTTTGACTGATATTATTAATATTAATTGATGTTAACAGTTAATATCAGTAACATTAGTTATGTATATCAAAATGTTAATACCAGTTTGACTGATATTATTGATAATATTTGATGTTAACAGTTAATATCAGTAATATTAGTTATGTATATCAAAATGTTAATATCAGTTTAAGTGATATTACTGATATTAATTGATGTTAACAGTTAATATCAGTAATATCAGTTATGTATATCAAAACATTAATATCAGATATAACTGATATTAACTGATGTTAACAGTTAATATCAGTTATGTATATCAAAATGTTAATTACAGTTATAACTGATATTAACAGTTTTGTAAAAACTGTTTTGTGTGTTAACAGTTTTGTAAAAAAAACAGTGAGCCGTCACGGGACGCCTGGCAGATGTGAAACATCGTGTTCGTACAAGTAATATGCATAAAAGGCAAGATTATTACAGGAACTAAATATAGCATAATGAAAAAATAAAGTATTACCAACTTCTTACAGAAAATGGTGACTTTATTTAATAAACATTTATTTACAATTAATACAAAAATAATAAAGCACAGCTTATATGTACCGTAGTAAACAACAGCGTCGAACTGAGTGAGGAGGGGGTCGCGTAGTCGGTTGCGCATGGCGACACGTCGCCATACCGTACACTCTACTATATATATTCCTTAGTATAGCATGGCGACTCGTCGCCACGGCAAGCGTCGCCACTCCAACAATCCGGTTTATACCTGCGCCTATAGATGTATCACATCAAAATGAATGTCTTTTTCACACTTCTCGAGTTTTGCGTAATATATTTCGATGGCCCGTCTGTCCTTCGAGTTTCGTGATTAGTACTTTAAACTTATGTACATAAAATGCAACGAGACGCAATCTGCACATAATTTCATCTTACTAGTACAAAGAGTTTCGTTGAAACATCATTTACAAATTGTTATAAAAAATAATATGAATTTTCATAAAAAATACGAGTTTCCACATTGTCTGCCTGACGATTTAAATAAAACTTCCGAGGAGCTTACTTTTTCCATTTTATTTCATATCATTTTATACTTGTAACACCTGGGCCCAGCAATATATGGCATTTTGCCCATCTCCTTTATCTACCCTTGTTTTCAAATGATCTTTTTCAAAAAACACATAATTTAAACAGTTTTTAATTTTAATTTGTACGATTAGCATGACGTTTAAAAATTATTAATTAATGTACGTTATTTTATAACCCCATGTTATATAATAACCACGAAACATTTACTTCGTGTATTATTCGTTTGGCTACTTTTTCTAAAATTTATTTTAGTGCAATCGTTAAAGTTATAAATTCAAAATAAATTATATAAATAAAAGATGTTAAATACCAGAAATAGGGAGCGCCATTTGCGCCAAATACTGAAAAGATACTATCGTTATAAATAATATTTTATCTGTAATACGATCGTTTGTTAAAGCTAATGTAACGTATTAACAATATTGTTTACTAAATTGTACTATCGAAAATTGTGCTTTCTTTAAAATCTTTTGAATACCTATCTTGTCGGTCAATTTAACTGTATACGATCTAAATCTATACCGATAAATAAAATTGAAGTGGTTTTCTGAAATTTTTCCAATTTTCCGGTTTTATTTACTTTTTTCCACTACATATTCGGTTACTAAGACAAATCTAATGTTGAAATAGTTGTCTATCTGTCCATTCAAACAGATGTAACTTAAAAACTATTAAGGCTACTAACTATTGACATGAATGTAGATAGCATCGTGATATCTCAAATATTTTCAAAGTTATGATGATGCTGGCATTGGATTCTGTGAAGCTTGTCTACATATACTTACTTTTTGAAACTGTGGTAGATGTTGGTTAACCCATATTATTTATGTGTGCATAGTTTGGGTTGGTTTTCTTTTCACTTTGAATCATCATTACATCATTGCAACATTTATACAAAAGACAATTATATAATACACATTACCTGGCCAGCAAAGTAATTACCATGATTGGCCAAAATCGCCCCCAAAACCCCATGTAAACAAGCATTTTATCAAACAGTAGTTTTAATGTCCAGTTCATGTTATAGTACTTATCTCTTTTGTATATTGTCTTCGTTGTAGCACATCCACACCACTGCAATTGGTAAATTATCAAATTATTCGTTTTAATTGAAAATTTTTATGATCACAATGCTGTTTGCTTGAATGTTATTCAATTTTCACGAAAAGACATTCTTCAGATATATCGATCTACAAAGGACGAAAATTCTCGGTTCGTGTAACATTTTTTTATAATTGCTGGATTTTTCAAATTTAATTTGGATCTTTGATTCTTTCGGCTGGCATACAAAGTCTGTGTGTCTGTTATTATATACTTTCTTTCGCACTAATACAAAATTGCAGGTGAATTCCAAAATTGCAACTCACTCCTGGCGTATGTACACCTCCTAATGCATGTCAAATATGCATTCAAATGCAGTGAAATCTAGCGATTTGTCTCTATGAAACCGTAGATCATAATTACTTTACTCTTTATCTAATATTTTTTATAATGATAACTACATTTTTCTTAATTATTTTAAAAAAATAATAAGGTGTCTAATCAAACTAAAAATGTTGCTCTAAGGAAGCCGTGCGCAGTTTATCTCGTGGGCAGTCAGTTGATATATAATAAAAGGAAGCGGTTGAGTACATTTGAGAAAAAAGTTATTAAAATTTCGTGTTTTTTCTTAAGTATACATGGGAATACCTGGGACATAAATGTATTTTTACACCAATATATCGGCCGAAATACCGACCAAATTTTCGTTCGCATCTAATTATTTTAGAAATAATACATAGATAAATTGTTTGTGAAAGCTGTGTCTATTATGGTAATTCAATTTGAGAGTATAAAAGACAATATGAATTTTTTAATACGCTCATTACAGATTGAATTATTCCATAAATAATAGAATATGATAAATGGTATTACAAAAATATAATATTAGGAAAAACCATTTCATTGAAATAAAAAAGTTCTTTTGTAAAATATGCATTTTAACTTATTTAATTACAGAACGCATCCAGCTGTATATAAATAATATTGTACATTATGGCCTTTATTTTCTTAAGTAATAAATCGACTGTATTTTGGCAGCCCTACAAGGGATGGGCGGCCGCCCGCCCGCCGCTCTGAGCTCCCGCTCGAGATCGATACCGCCCGCCAGCCGAACAATACATAATGCCTCCATAAGACGCGCTAACGCCTCATGTTTATGTTGTCCTGGTACTTGTTTCGGACGGGTATGAGGTTGGAGTGAAATGTACTTTATATGGATGTGTGAAATATTTTTTCTTCACGCCATTTGTGATAGAGACGGGAAGTAGTAGTAACAAATCGTCATATTTTTCTACAAAGGTACATACGTACGTACATAAAAGCGACGACTGCATCTGTGTATATATGTCTATCGATGTGTTATACCATAACTTTATCGATTACACTACAACACTTGTCCTTGTTACAGAACTGATTCGAGATTTCCTCTACAACAATACATTTTCTTTAAGACCAATTCAATGATGAAGACACCTACATAATCTTCTGTTTGTATGGAATAAATATTTGCAACTTCCAATTTGTTATGTAGCATATGGACGGATTTACTTTTATTATTGACCTTAGCGAGGGTTTTTTCTTAGCTTGTTGGACATGTCACAGACGCAATTCAATTTTACCTTTTCCGGGCTTCAGAAAATAGATCGTGTCGATAATAGATGTTCGCCCAATTAAAATTATTTAGAGGTTTTTCACTACAACAATACTTGTCCTTATTAAAGAACTGATTCGAGATTTTTCATTACAACAATACGTGTTCTTCTTTAACAACCAAATCAATGATGAAGACACCTACATAATCTTCTGCTTGTATGGAATTAATTTTTGCAGCTTCCAATTTTTTATGTAGCCTATGGATGAATCTATTTTTATTATTGACCTTAGCCAGAGTTTTTTATTAATTTGTTGGACATGTCACAGACGCAAAGAACAAGATATTTGTTAATACGAAAGTCTCTTGGCGTTGAAGCTTGAATATAGAAGTTGGACTCAACCTAGGAGGTTCCTAAACATTTTTGAAATCGAAATTGCAAATCCAGGAAGAACTTTTGAAATTGAACGTATATTTCCAAAGATTATCGCATAACAAATGAATAAACAAACAAACTTTTCCTCTACATATATTTGTCTAGATTAACACCAATTTTTGTGTATATTTTTTATTGATAGATAAGAAACATTAGGGTGTAACTGTTTTTTTTATGTTTCACCGACTTCTAACGCCATTCACAGATAAATTTATATAAGACTAGCGACCCACCCCGGCTTCGCACGGGTGCAATGTAGGTACTAATGTGGTGTAATTGTGGAGCGATTAATAATATTACTGTCATTCACTAGCTGTCGCCGCCCGCCGTTGCCGCCGTCCGTGCACGGCATCAGCATCGCGAATATTAATTTTTGGCAAAAAATCTGTGATATTCTATAAAATATTAATGATAATTATTTGCTGTAAAGAGCAAATTTTATCTACATTAAATGCCCAACGAAACCAACTTATTTAATTAAATAAAGATTAATATAGTATTGATCAAAATAAAACTCAAAAATGTAACTCACAAACAAAATTAATAAAAATAGTCACTGTTGGTTATCCGTAGGATATAGATATATGCCATCCCGGACTTTTTTATATATATTTAATATTTTTAAAGTTATTATATATTATATATAATAACTTTAAAAACCCGGATATTTTTAAAATACACAATTCCATAGTACAACAACATTTTGATATATCTCGTAAAGTTCAGTCAGCGTTAGCAATTAAACAATTAAAGCCCCCAAAATGCTATTTTTTGACGAAATATTGACTTTTTTAATATTTCCTGTAAATATAATATGCATATATTATACCTATTAACGTTCCGGGAGAAATTACCCGAATGATAGTGAAAACCGTATCAATATCCGTTGCGTAGTTTAAAAGATCTAAGCTTACAGAAGGACAGACATACGCGGGAAACAACCTTGTTTTATACTATGTAAGGATTTATATGAAAATTGTAGGAAAAATACTTGAAAAGGCTTTTTAAACTGTCTATGGTATGGTTTAAAAGGGTAGTTATAAAGGCCTCGAAAACATTTTTATCATAATTTAACTAATATATCTTCGATTATATATTGAAAAATATAAAAAACAGCTCTTCTTTATTTTAGAAACTACTGGACTCAAAATTAGAAAAAACAGGATTTTTCCAACAAGTTGATTTTAGAAATATCCAGTTTTTTAAACATTCACTGTAAAATAACCTTACCTAATCATATTAGGTATTATCAAATATTTATTGTGCTAGAAAGTCCATTTTAGTGATGACTTATGATAAACAAAATAAATGCAATTCAAACGTGTTACGGAAATCTCGACGCGCGTGTAAAACTCGCACTTACCCGGTTTTTGTGATATAAATATAACACATATAAAACTAATAAGCACTAATATTTAAATAATTATTTAAAATAGAATTATTTAAGTTAATTAACTTTATAATATCGCTGTTAAGATGGCATGCAATAAACGTTATGGAAACACTGGTCACTCATTTTCCAAACTTTTTTCATACATATAATATTTGTATTACATAAAGCAACATGAAACTACTCTTCAAGTTTAACTTCTGTCAAGAGTTAATACATTTCATCACCATGCCAAATTACAAGTTTCTACATCGAGCGGTTCCTGAGAAAAACGGCCGTGACAAACAGACGGACGGACACGTTAGTGATCCTGCAAGGATTCCATTTGTGTAGTCATATATGAAACACTTATCACTTCGTAATGTCCATGTGTGTGTTTCTATCTATCTGTCACATCCTGGTAATTTCTACATTTTTAGACATACGTTCATAAAATTTTGAATTATATGATTCAGATCTCAACAATATTCAGATCTCAAAAATCTTTAGAATCACAATTCTCAGATCTCAATAACATTCAAAATCACAATCTTCAGATCTCAAAAATCTTCAAAATCACAATCTTCAGATATCAATGTAGAATAAATATTTACGTTTCGTATTTTCTAAGGCAAGAAATGGGAGTAAACAAATATATTTTTTGCATACGAGTAACGTTATGCGGTCCCTGGACCTACAATAAAATTGCTCAATGCTTTTATTATGCAATAGTATTGTATGACATATTGGACCCAAACGATCAATTATTTATCACACAACAATGCTGACCGCCCATAAACGTCAATGTTTGCGAGTGAGCAAGACTGGCTGTGATTGTTTCTTGAAGAATTAAATATTTCTTCACGTAATTTTTCCTTGTTTCTAGAAACAGCTCTTTATGTTTAAATAACAATGTCTCGTAGTCGGTATTTTTTTTCTTGCTCCTGATATCCTCACCTCTTGACATTCTGGTCTTCTGACAGAGCTGGCAATTCTCTATACAGCTAAATATATTCGACTATGAACTCCCTATCTTTAAGTTTTCTTGGTTTCTGCATCATGTTTTCTATGCAAGCACATGGGAATTTCGTCCTTCCAACGCTAAACGTAGACTAAAAATATTGCACAATATTAATCTTACAAGGTACAGTGAAAAAGTATGGTGAAATAAAATTTTAACTCGCTCAATAATCATGAAGCAAACTGCTATATTAACCCTAAAAGTTCAAAAATATTGCGCAACTCATAATATTGTGTAATATATTTGATAGTTTAGGATCCTTAGCTTATCGACGCTCAACGTTTTGTCCAATCATTAAGCAAACTGCTATATTAACCCTAAACGCTCAAAAATATTGCGCAATTCATAACATTGTGCAATATAATTGATAGTTTGGAATCCTTAAAAAAATGAAGTATCGGTTCCTTTACAACTTTACATTTGTTGGCCTCGTTTACGAAATATGACGCTTCAAGTCGTTTGCCTCCCTTCCATTTCCACTCCACGTCTTCCCTCCCTCATATCTGGAAAAACCCCAAAAATAGGTTTGAGTAAATAGACTTTCAAATGAAATTATTTTCCAACTACATTAATTATGAACTAGCAGAAAACAAGTCTTAAGTTCACATAACTCTTAAGTAACGAAAATAGAAACTGCTTTACGACTGAAGTTGCTAGTGAACTAAAAATAGATTTAAATGGATTATTAAAATATGTTTGGCAATATTTAATCCAACAAAAATACAGAAGACGTTTTGCAATATATAGCTGAATAGGGTATTAGAATCGTTACTCAGCTACCATGAGCCTTTACGAGAACCTACGAGCACGACGTAAGAATTTATAAAAATATATAAATATATAATTTCATACCTTTATAGCACTTGAATGGGTTTCCATTTTTTAAATGCGGATCTAAACAAATTTATTATGATTTAAGTAAAGTTAAATAAGATTTCAAGATAAAGAAAGTCTGTGTAGTAAATGCATTATCGAAAAAATTACTTCTGCATAGAGAATAAATTGATCGTTTCGTAATGCTTATAGATTTTAGAACGAACCAACTACGGAAAATTTACCCAATCCTTGAAAGTATTGAAAACATCCTTTGCAATGAATATGACCTTCAAAAAGATATCTTACCGGAAAATTAACGAAACTGACCATCACGTCAGTACAAGAAGCACATTAAAGACACAAGTATTTAAGCATCGCTTACATCGGCTCAGCGAGAGCGACAGCGTTAGCGACGCGACTGCCGCGCGAAAAATGCCTTCATTTGTTTTCTTATTGCTTGCTGACGTCAGTAGCAATGTCGGAACAACAGGATTTTAATATCTATATGCGAACAAGTAAAAATGAAATTTTTACCTTTATGGTAGATATGTGTATTACCAAATATCCAAAAAACCAATATAATAAAAACCACGCACAAACTATAGCAGCGAGACGTTTAGAGAACGAGTGAATGTGAATAAAATTCGAAACTTATCAATAAGGTGAATTTGTCTTATTTGAAACGGAACAAACAAACGAAGTATTTTCTCATATTACAAACAATGTGACGTATTACGAGTATCGTGATACTTTTATAGCAGTATTGCCACCAGTTCGGTTGCAATTCGAACGCAATTACTGAGTATTATACTGAAGATGGAATTTTGAGAGGGATTCGACACAATAACCCGCGCTATAAAAACCCATATAAGTTAAAGTATCAATCAAGAAATATCGAGTACGAAAGTATCAGTATTAAAAAAATGTACTCGGTACAAAAAATTATAGATAATTTTCTGTATCCTTAGCCGCGATCTACCAACTTTCGCTCGAGTATGCATACCGCGTTGTAGACGCTTAGTTCTCACTCACGCTTACGCATCGCTTTGATAGCGCAGGTTTAGATGAAACTTTATCCTCATAAATGAAATGTAGTGTAACTAAAACACTTGAAATTTGAATGTGGAGTTAATCCTTGAATAGTGTGAAGCGTCGTTAGTGTATGTATTTTATTATTTTGCTTGTATTCTACAAGAAAAATCTATGTAAAAATGCCTGCAGCTCTGAATAGAAATTTCCATTATGAAATCTCATAATTCTTTTTTCTCATAAAGCTAAGTAAATTTAAATTTCGAAATCAAAGATATAATACGACGAAAGCTATTTTTTGAATCAATTTCGTTTTTTTTTCATCAACCTATGACGTAAAATTCTTAAAACTTTGCGAAAATCAAACATCGCATATTGTACGAAATAACCAACAAACTATTTTATCAACTATTTTTGCCTGCTTCATAATAGTTAACACTTAACCAAGTAGGCCCACAGTTAACAGTATCTTAACAGCGCCATTGTTACCTATCGACCTAATTAGGTCTCGACACAAAGTGGTATTTTGTTTCACGAAAAGGTACAGGTACCCTTTCGTGTTAGAGCGCTAACGAGACCCAGAGGATGTTATCAAATTGTATATTCAGCATTATTGTTTTGTTTGTTGGTGTAACACGGGTCTCTCAGGTCCAAAAATGATTCCTTATAAGCTAAACTAATCGTTATAAATATTAATACCTGTATTTTTGCCCACGGCTTAACTAGCATGTATTTCTTTGTTTAACCAGCTGTCAAAGACAGCACTCAATGACTAACCATGTCATTATATTATTGTAAGGAAAACATCGATATTTTTTCAACTCCTCAAATATCCTGTAAATTTGTAATATAAGTACAAACAAAAAAAACGAAAAAAAATTTAAAAAACGGTCGGCTTTCTCTGAAGCTTATATTAACTTGTTATTTATTTTTACAAATTTGTTATTTATTTTTTAATCTATCTTTTACTGTACTCATTGTTACTAATTCATACATTGGGTAGATGATAGAAACATGCAATATAATATTTATGGGGGTAGTAAAACAACCCTTTCGGAAAATGATGGAATCTTGCTAAATCTAGCATTTTGAAAAACGTAAATTGTGTTATATTTCGTAAACGGTCATGTCTGCAAAAAAGTAACTGTATTTAAAAAAAATTGATACAATTAATATTTTTTGAAATTACAGTGTGTTCACAGTTATATCACGAAAATTATTTTCACGTACTTTTGAATACGTTGTAATTTCAGAAACTTTTCGCCTTTTTCCGAATATGTTGCACTGAAATCTCCAACAATAATATATCTAGTAATGCCACTTCATTAGTTTTGGAATAAAAAAAACAAGTAGGCGGAAATAACGCAGACGAAAATTACTGCACAACAGATTTTGTTAGAGTACTAAAAATAAATTAAAATGAATTCAATATTTCTTATGAATTCAATATATCTTAATATAATGCAAAGAACTACACACGAACTATACTAGCGAGACGTTTAGAAAACGATTGACTGCGAATTAAGTTCTAAACTTATCAATAAGGTGCATTTGTCTTATTTGAAGCGGAACAAACAAACCACTGCTACCAGTTCAGTTGCAATTCGAACGAAGGTTATTGAGTATGATACTGAAGATAGAATTTTGAGAGAGATCCGATACAATAACCCATGCTATAAAAACCTTCATGAGTGAAAGTACCAAATGAGAAATATCCAATATAAAAGTATCAGTATTAAAAAAATGTACTCGATACTAAAAATTATAGATACTTTTCCGTATTCTTAGCCGCGATCTCCCAACTGTCGCTCTAGTATGCATAAGAAAATGCAGAAGACGAATCCCATTGTCTGGTTAATATAACTTTATGGGCATTTATAGGTATGATATAAAATTTATAAAAAGTATACGGGCTGATATTTTGTGAAATGTTTACGCAGCCTTAATTTAAGCGTAGTTAGAAACGCCCTTGACTAGTTTATTTGCCATATTATGAATTATTGGCAGATATCTAGAATATACATTAACCATTATGTTATTTGTGTAGATATATAGAGTACTAAGTGTAAATTGTCTTCGTGAAATAAAGTACCACTTTGTGTCGAGCCCTAATTAGGTCGATAGGTAACAATGGCGCTGTTAAGATAAAGTTAACTGTGGGCCTATTTGGTTAAGTGTTAACTGTTATGAAGCAGGCAAAAATAGTTGATAAAACAGTTTGTTGGTTACTTCGTACAATATGCGATGTTTGATTATCGCAAAATTTTAAGAATTTTACGTCATAGGTTGATGAAAAAAAAAAAAAATTGATCCAAAAAATAGCTTTCGTCATATTTTTGATTTTGAAATTTAAATTTATTTAGCTTTATGAGAAAGGAAATTATGAGACTTGATATTATAGAATGGAACTTTCTATACAGAGCGACAGCCATTTTTACATAGATTTTTCTTGTAGATTTTGCTTGTACTAACGAATAATTTTTCATGTGCAAAACGGAATCACGCCAATTGAGATGATGTTCTGTATGTAAGACGTCTTACCAAGCATAAACACACTCAAAGAAAACTTTGAAAATGAAAAAGTCAAACCTTCAATTATAATTTATTTTTTTATAGAATTATAGATTGACAAAACCTAACTATTAAATAAATTAGCTAAAAATGTTAGCTATAAACTATTTTATAAAGTAGAATTTATATATGATAATGTAGGTTTCAGCCGCCTCGTTTGAGCTGAAATTAGAGGGAGCAAAATAATTTAATTCTCACTTAGATCCGGTTTGGTAAAGAAATGGAAAGCGACAGGAGAACCGGCGTGAAGCCATTCCGTTTATTTATGGAGGAAAAAAGTCACGGAGTCATTTCTCGGCCATCGGCGACGTGATGGAGCAGAATTATGCAGGAAACGTTTTCCTTACGGAAGTGATAAATTTTCTTTTTGAAGTCGTCCGTCTCGGGGCACAGTGTGAATCCATTCGTAGTTAGATTCATGTCAGACTAGAGTTGATCTAAAAATAAGGACTTGAGTAGTTAGCTACGACCGACGTTAAGGTTTTCCATGAAAATTTTGAATGATATGTAATATATCTTTCTAATCACGTGAGGCTTTACTGATAATTTAGTTTATTACATCTGTACCTAAACCTGATGCCAAGTTAATATTTAGAACAAAATATGAAAATAATTCAAACTAAAGGATTTTTTTCATAGCTATTAATAAATTCTGAAGTATTCCCATTCAATAAGAATCACGTCCACTATACAAAAGCAAACAAATAAGAAATTATTTTTTTGACCATTTCTCAGTTTTTATTAAATTTTCGTAGGAAAGTAAACGGACAAAAAAGGAGTTTAATCCAAAATTACACCTTATAAAATTCTTTACAGGAAAAATTCTAAATATATATTTTCCGTCAAATTAATATTTCTTTGAGTCATTCCAAAATTTCGAGAAAATAAATAAGAATTAATTTCTGTATTTAATCATGATGTAGAATTATTTATTTTATTAAAAAAAACTCAATTTTCCCCAAATTTTAGAAATTAGGAAAAATTTAATTTTCAAGGGCATGTAAAAATATTTGTGTGTATATATATATATATATATATATATATATATATATATATATATATATATATAAGTACACAAAAAATATCAGTGTGAGGAAATATATACATACGGAAATTTTCTCGTAGAGAATTTTAGAAACTTATACTGAAATACTTTTTTTCCGTAAAATAGAAAAAAATATATAAATCGGTCAAAAAATTTTTTTCTCCTTTCCCCCCTTGGAGGTCGATATCGATCGATTTTAGTGGAAGAGTAATTACTTCAGAATTTATTAAAGACATCTAAAATAATAAATTTATGAAAAAAAAATTTAATTAGAATTAATTCTACTCCAAATATTTGACGCCTGACTTAATCACATTATTTTCAATTGTATTCAGGAAAAGAAATTGAAATCTATTCTGAAGTTCTATTTCTACCGTGTGTCCAAAAAGCTTACATGGTTTTTTAATTTTTTTTTTAATAACGAATGTTTACGAGACTTATTTCACAGTTACAAAGGCCGCACAAATGTAATTTTGTAAAATAAATCGGTTTAAAAAAATGTATAATCGTCACGAATGGCATTCAGACGTCAAAAGTTGTATGTTTTATTACTTCTTTGCCTTTCATATTTCACAGTTTATATTCATATTTTATATGTTAAGTATTCAGTGACAAATAAAATGCAAATTAAATCGAAAAATATGTACTAAATAATTTATTGCACAAATATTTTTGCAAATAATAATTCTGAGTTTAAATTTATAGTCCTCCTTAAAATTATCTATCTTACCATATTCTACTGAAATCCTCCTTAAAATTATTTATCTTACGATATTCTACTAAACCAAGATAAGCATATTCATTGCTTTCAACAATTTTTTTTAAACAGCCTTTCTTAGATATACTTAGTTCAATATTGACTTAATTTATTGCAACTTTTGAACTATACTTACTTATTTCTACTGCAAGTATAACATGTGCAGGTTAGAACATCAGTGTGATCTTTCATGAGATTAAACTTATCTAGCATAGAATTATAACCAAATATATTTTAACGTTTATAAGGGTTCACGTATTTAATGCTTCTTCGCTTTTGGATTTTATCAAGCAGTTGGATGGCTTCCAAGTTGGTATGGTTTAACAGTCCATTTTCATGTTTTATGGCGAATTCTTGTATCACCTCATTAACTCATCTTCCAGGTGGTTATTGAGTTCTTCGTTGGTTACCCAGCGGTATTCATTTATTACCAGACGTATATTTTGTTTTGACTATATTATATTGTCTGTAGGTTTGACAGTTTGGTGCAATCCCCCAGTGTGCACACAGTAAACCTAAATTGGTTTAATTATAAACTGATATATCAATCATATATATTTTGGTCAAGTTATATGCAATAAACGTTTATATATACTAACAACTGGAAAAACTTCTAAAACGGTAGAACTTTTTAATAATGCTCGCAAACTTCATGCAATCTACAATATCATTCCTTGAAATCAAAGTTATATAAAATAATTTATGTAAGCCGTGATAGTATATATCCGATTCGCATTTACTCTTGACATATGTAAAAGAAATATATAATGTAAAAATGAATACAGATTAACATAAATATTGAAGACTCCCACAATCTTCCTTGTATAAGGAAACTGACTAACGAATCTTTCCCTAGGGGAATGTTCACACAAGAAATGACGTCACAACTTTTCCCATCAGTCATCAACTCAATTGCGATAAAATCGCTGTCGCATATCGGCTTTCCTGTTTCCATTTATTTTCCTTGTGTCAATATTTAAAACCGTCATTCATCGATTTTGTTGTTTATTCTTAGCATTATATATTATTTAATGTGTTTAACTTTATCTTTACGACATTTTTCCATTCCTTAAAAAAATGAAGTGATGTATAAATTCGCATTCCCAACCTCACACTCCTTATCAATACGTCTAGTAGCGGTTGTCACCTTTTTTCCGTAACTTCATCGCGTAAAATTAGCAATTCAGTTGAAAACACTTATGAAAATCTTGTTTTCTTTAAATTCTTCAAAAGTACATCTTTGCAGAATATATTTTCATTTCTTTTTTCATATGTTAAGCTAACCAAACTACTGGATCTCTCACAAACCAAGTAGAGCTAATCATATTTTAACATTTTTAACCCTATTGCAAAATTCTTAAAAAATATCTACGTTTAATTTAACAAAAATGAAATATTTTCATGCCAGTAAGATGGATAGAATAATTAAATCTATGAAAAACAATAAACCTTCCTTTCACCTCTCTAAAGCGATAGAGGAACGTCCATCATTAGCAACGATATTATCTGAATAGTTCATTAATCAAATAGACATAAAAATGATGTTTTCAGTTACTATAACTTACCACAAATGATGGAGACAAATGTCTTGTTAAAAAAAAGAAAAAAGTATCCTGTGCCATTTGTTTTGATAACTCTTTATTAGAGTATACATTAAATGAGTGGTATCGGGTTCGTACAATAAAGACTACGCTATTTAATAATAGAGGTTAAAACACAATTCTACAGCAACAAAGCAATTGCGAAATCAATATTCACAACGCGAACTTTCGTGCCGACTTAATTACTGCTAATGCTACCATAATTTATTATCCATTTGACGATTTTTTCCTACAATTATTAAATTTGTTCACGAAGTTTAATTTACATAAGCTGGGATAAGTTACATTAATTATTTAATTTTGTGGTATTAATTGTGTGTTAAAATTGTGGGTGTCAGCTCCGACGCGGCACTGGAGTTTACTTTTTAATTACGACTGTCTTAGAATGTATAAAATAGGTAACACTGTATATAAATATAAATATCAATGTTATCTATCAATATATCTCTTACCGTTAAGGCAGCGAAACGCATTCGTTCAACTGTTTTTTCATTGACTTATGTTGCAAAACTGGTCTCCATAAAAATTTTTTACAGGGTAATATTCAACCTACGTCCATCCTAAAGGTCCTTTCTAACTATTGAGGAAAGATTTTTTGAAATCGGATGAGTAGATTACCTCCTTGATCCAAACTTATAAAATTTAGCTTTTTTATAATTTAGGAAAAACATTTTAACGGGATAATATACAACCTATGACCTGAGGGTCCTTTCTAAATAGTGGTGAAAGAATTTTTGAAGATTACTAGATCCAAAGTTAGAAACTGCTACACTTTTTTAACTCTGAACTTTTGATTTTACTCTTAATAAAACTTCATACCGGGCGCTATATATGTAAATCAATTCCCATGGAATAAACTCCAAAAAAATCCAAAACACGTCTTCAAAATTAACATACACATAATCAAATTATAACAATACTATGTTTCTTAAAAACCTTTGAATTCAAACTGAATTTTTTTTTATTCTGTAAGAATAAAACATTTTTAATTCAAAAAAAATAATTTTCCATAACTTCTCCGCTGTATCATTAAAATTAGTAATTTTAAAGACATTTTTGGTTTATTGCTAAATTGGAGCTTAATATTGAAAAATTCGTTAAATTCGCAAAAATCTCGTTATTTTGCAAAAATATTTCTTATTACCAGAAAATTTCTAAAATAGTCCGCCGTACGTAAAACCAAAAAAAAATTGCGTAAACCTTTAAAGGAGTGGGACCTTAAGAGGCAAAAAATTGTTGAGAAAATTCACTTCCAGCATTCGCGGCACTTGGATACCGTGAAAATGTCAGTTTAAAACTTCGAAATTCTGAAATCACGGAGTTGTTTAAAGTCTATAGAATGCATTATGAGTTATGGCGTAGATTATTCGATTATTAAGAAAAGTTGATTTGGAACTAGTATCGTTCTCCTAATAGTCAATATTTTATTTTAGATGTCAATCTCCATGTCCTCAACACATAAAACATCAAAATTATAAGTCGTGTGAATCTTGATTCCAATTCTAACAGAGCATCTAACCACTAAGTCGCTATGTCAAATAACCACAAACCAACTTCATTATCCGATAATAATTTAATGTAAAGAGTTTAATGACTCTGAAACACATGACTGATTCCAAAAATCTTCTTGTGTTAGAGAGCCCATACTCTGAGGAAAATTAGGTGCTGCAAAATAGCACGCTACTAAAAAAAAATTAAAGAAATCGGAGAACACTGCTTTAATAGAAACTAGAGAGAGATCGGTTTATACATTAACTGATATTCCTGAGTATCTCCTCTGATGTAATCCCGAGCCTGACGACCGATATCGTTTGTTAAACGGAGTGGAGGAATTTACTGACAGCAAGGAGAGGAGGGAGACAGCATAATTAAGATATATCGACGTTGGTGTCACCACCGGTATAGCTAGTTTCGCAATAAATTCTGTTTAGTTCCTTTGTGCTCCTCTTTGATAAGAAACATAAAAATATAATTTCGTAACAGCGCCCACACAAAATAAGTTCTCATTCAAAGTACAAGTAAGTAAGTAGGAATAAGGCGCAATCTTTCAATTTTATTAGCATTTCTTTAAAAATACTCACATTATTTGCGAAAAACTTTATCATCCTTCCATTCATAGGAAAAACTATATTCCATGATAAATAGGTATGTTTTCCAGAAGTTATTTTGCCTTGAAAATACTAAAATTTTCAAGACGTATTTCAAGATTCATCTGTAAATAGAAACATTTTCTAAGACACCTTGTAGCATTATTTTAAAAATAGGTGCATGTCTAATACTTGTTTACATATTAGACACCAGTTTTAACTAACAAAATTATCAATTTTCTTTTTTAAATCGTCAATAACTAAAGTCCATCTATTATAATTGCGATGTATGAATGATTAACAAGGAAATTTAATACTGTACAAGCCACGTCACTGCTAAGGCAATAAGATATTGTCATAAATGTATGTGTGTATGTTTGATATAATATGATATATGCCTTCAGAACTATTAGCCGATAAGCTTGACGGCATACAGATGTTGTCAACCGTCGCTCCGATAAATAAGTGAACAATATTTTATTTCGTTGTATAATAATTTCTACCGGATTACGGCGAAGCCAAAAAAGGTAATTTTTATTTATTTAGTTATATTTGGCACACATAACATAATTAAATGTAAATACAGTAAAACTGTCATAACATATCATTGGTTACAATAGAATCAATAATTAGTGTGGGCAACTTAACAATTGTTGACATTATAGTAAAGTAATATTCAAATGCAATTGAATCAAATGGAAAAAATACAGTCTCTATCCATATCTACGTATGTAAATTAGTTTGTTTCCATAATTAAAGTTGACATAGTGGTTCGAATAAACAGAATGTCATAAGCTAATAATCGTATTAAAATTCAACATTATGAACTTGATACGCCATATTGCTGGTGTAAATAGGTTTTTTAACCTTAACATGGTGGGTGTTGAATTAAAATATTTCCAAAAAAGGAATGAAAAATATATAAGATATATATAAAATGACATAACCTTAAATATATTCGAAAATAAGTCAGAGAACAAAAATGTTTAGGTATGAGTAAAAAAAAACAACAAAAGCTATTCAAATAAAATGATAAAAATAAGACTGATGATGAAGACAATTATTGAGATCATTTCCCATTATCATATTATTATTAATTTAAAAATAAAGAAAAGAACGGCTAAAATGCAGAACTGTGAATTTGTAGCAAAACTTGTACTATTTATTAATTATACGTATTAAACGTACTAAAATTGTACTATTTATTAATTATACGTATTAAACGTACTAAAATCAAGTATGAAGTACGTATTAAACGTACTAAAATCAAACTTAAAGAATTTTCCTTAGAAAGCCATGTTATTGCTTTCTTATTATTATATTATTTTTTCTTATTATACTTTTTTTTACAGTTGGAAATATAAGAATATAATTGAAATTTCTAATTGAAAATCTAAATTTTTTCACGTCATTTTATATCCCTGATTTCACAAAAAAATAATGAAAAGCCGTTTATAAATAATACTTAATCAAAGTAATCAAAAGTAAGTGAAATAGAAAATTCCTTAAAAATGGCCACGGAAAAGTTCGTTTTACGCATCACGTTAAATGTGAATCTTTTTACGTCATAGTTTAACGATAAAATCACGGTTGATGAAAATATATTCTAATACAATTGTGTACTTACAACACATAAAGTTAAAAAATGGAGGTTGATTAATTTCCTCCTCATAAAATGACTATTTAAATATTTCAGATTGTTAACTGTTAACACTATGCCAATACTTCAAATTTCTATGTCGAATTTAATCTTAGGGAAATGGCTGTTTCAGAAAAAGACCGGACATGTGAGTGGTCTTATAATAGTTCCGTTTTTGTTCCTTTTGAGATGCGTGACTAAGAAATTAGTCCAGTGAATTCGTCCAAAATAACGTTTTGGCAATCAAAGTTTATACCCCATACAGAAAAAAAGATAACAATTCGTTATCAAGTGATAGTCTGGCTTCGAAATCTAAAACACCTATTAATCTGAAAACAACTAGACGAAAAAAACATCGTTATTAAACGTTTATAAAGATACCTCAGTATCAACGCGCTAACCAATAGCAAAAGAATGCTTCATTTACTTTTCAATAATGCTAAATTTCAAATAAGTCGACAATAATCGGAGAAAAGTGTGAGAGGGACATTTAATATTTTAATACATAGATTTCACGAAAATCGTCCCTACAAAAAAAAGCGAGGAAAAAAGTGGAAGTGAAACCTCTAATTGTTTAGAAATTAACATAAAATATAAGTTTGCGCTTAACATTAGTTAATCTGTAACTAAGGTCTAAGAGATTTAAAGCAATTGATCGAGGGAAAAAGGCAGGGAAAACAAAATATTTGTTGACAACAACAACTTCAACAAAATACGTCCCGTCAAAAACGATTGAAAGCCACTGTCATGTTGCGTATTCGGCTTGAGCGGCGATCAATATTAGCCTTATCGCTTCAGTTTATTATCCTGTTCACAAAAGTGGTCAAACACAGCCAGTTTCGCTTAAAATTACCACTTTGTTATATTCAGTGATTATTGTAGCAATACACGATAGTACAAGACAAATATCTACCTAAAAAGTTGTATGCTATCATTTGTTTTTATATAAAATTATATTTTGTTAAGAATGGGACCTCAAAATTGTATGGTCCTTTATTAAAATATTATTGAAGATAGAAGGCACTTATTTATCTAAGACCTTTTAGCTAACTTAACATAGTAAATGTATGTATGTATGTTCATCACTCGAACCGAGTGGTGAACATACATTTTTACGGTGGTAACATAATTTTCATAAATTGTCACGTAATATTTAGGCTTTATATTATTGGTAGCTGATTATTCTCAATTGTAGTTAAATTTGTCTCCAAGACAAATTAAAAATTACTAAATACATTTTTGACAACTGGTAATTATCTTATTATTAATATCTTAGACGGTATATTTTTTAATAAAACTGCGTTGATAATTCAACTTTTCATTGATTCCGTACAAATCTTATTTTGAAGTGAAAATTCTGTCGTAAGTCAATTTTTCCTTAAAATCATACAAGGCATATTTCGAAGTAAACCTTCCTTGGTAATTCGCCTTTTCATTGATACCATACAAGGCATATTTTGAAGTAAATCTTCGTTGGTAATTCCGCTTTCCGTCGATATCAAAGAAGGCGTATTTTGGAGTAAACCTTATTGGTAATTCGCCTTTTTATTGGTACCATACAAGGCCTATTTGAAATGAACCTTCTTTGGTAATTCATCTTTTCATTGATACCATACTAGTCATATTTAGAAGTAAACCTTCCTTGTTAATTAGCATTTTCATGAATACCGAACAAGGCATATTTTGAAGTAAACCTCCCTCAATAGTTCATCCAATGAAACAAAATATGTAGTCACGAGCATCAAATTCAACAACGTCGTCTAAGATTATTTGGACAGATGTACCGCATGGGCAAGTCCTTACTGGTAAGGTTTTCAAAGTAAACATGGTTTGAAGGTAATTAAGGTGGGCCTGAAAAACCAACGATTTCCTTTACTAATGCAAAAATAGCGATTACGGATTGGAAGAAGTGAAGAAAAGATGTAGAGAAAGCTCGTGTATCGGAAGTACTTATAGCATCACAGCAGCATGCTAACTTTAAATGTTTCGATCAAATAAAGAATATTCATTCAATCATTCTCGCTTCATAATGCGACCCGACAAAATCTGAACGAAATATATCGAGAGTAATTCAAAATTATAAATCTCACACTTTTTTTATTTTTGAAGCGTAAAAATATCGAAAGCGAACACAAAAATATAATTAAGGATCTTTTGTGAAGAAAATCAGCTAAAAAACTTATCACAAATAAACCATGAAATGTGCTGCGTCAAACTAACTCAATAAAATTAACTGAGTAAGTGACTCAAATCCCCTGACTATATCCCACTTCGAATTAAGTCTATTTATGGCATCGTTATCAAACCCAACTTGAACCCACCAAATTTAAACACAGTTAAATTAATAGACTCAAAACTTTCTAAGTTTTGATATATAACGTTTAAACGCTTATAAGTATACCCTAATTTTATTTACGTTTGGTAAAACTTGAATTTAATAATTAATGTTTATGATTTCCAGAGTGTGTACTTGCAAATATTGCAATGCCTTAATAAATTTGAAATAATAATTTAATTTACTACCATTACAAAATATTGCGAAAAACTTGGTATCTGAATACAATCAATACTTGAACGAAATTTCTTAGGAATCTAAGCTTAGAAATAAGATTAAAGTATAAAAATAACTTTGGCCCTATTGTAATTATAAATTGAGTTAATAATAAGCCTCAATAAATTTAAGTAAAGGTCGGGAAGCCTCGAAATACGTAATTATTAAACTGCCTTTATTATTGAACTAAATCGGTAATTAAGTTTAGAAGCGGGAACTCGTTGCCGATCGAACTTAATTCAAGGCAGGAGGGATTTATAAAGTTCATCATGGACGAGACGTTGTCAAAATGAAGCTTTGTTACTAAGGATAATTTTTATCAAGCTTTACCTTGATAGGTATTGTAATTTTAGCTACTGTATTGTATATATCGTAAAGCGATTCTTACCTTATTTTAAATGTCGTAAAGCGATTTTTATTGTATAGTATATATAATAAAAAGCGCCATTTTTATGGTTGCAACGCGTTACTTACATAGGTAAGAATGTTTGTATTTTTATTTTTGCAATTTATTTAACCCCGCGGTTTCATCAGCGTAGAATAATCTTGATTATGCTGCACCCTTCTCCAGCACTAAACACTTCCGCCCCATTCGCTAAACAACATCGGTCGTCGAGGTCGATATTATGTTGGCACAAATAATAGAGATGATCAGACGATAAACAAGATGGTTTCTACCTACCTTGCACTATTTAAGTAGTATTCCATGACTTCTCTTACTCCTACTTTCACACACACACACACACACACATATATATATATATATATATATATATATATATACATATATATATATATTTATATATATATATATATATTTATATATATATATATATATATATATATATATATATATATATATGTATACACACACACCCACACACACACATTGTTGAATGATAATTTAGATGTTGCCACATCTATTAATACAAAAAATCTGATTATTTTAACTTATGTTTTGCCGTAGAACTAATGCATCGGAAATCATCACGAACAGTTAATATACATAATAATCCAATAAGAAGCAAATACCACAAACTGGCACAAAATACGTTAATTACTTGGACTAGTTGCGTTCTGAAAATTTATATCTCAAAGTTAAAGCCAATGGACGTCCGCAGACTTTTAGAAAATAGTAATGAACTGACAAATTACGGCGAGTCATTTACAAAGTAAATAAAAATAAATGAACTCGAGAAATGATTATCACATAAGCGGTACATACACCAGCGAAACAAAAGACACTAAACTCAAAAACAATTTATCGTCATCAAGATGGGGACACAATTATCTTCTTTTGCTTTCAAGAGACTCACAGTGACTGAAAACAGAAGGAAATTTTATCCAGGGTTTGAAATTAATTTTAAAAGTTTCCATCATGCACATTAAACGGCCGTTTCGGAATGTTTATAATTTAATATTTCTTCCGCCTCGCTTTTCATGGAATAAAATTTTCACTTATACTTATCCTGCCTTGATTTTAGAATATCCTCTTGCACTTTTCCTAGGAGGAAATATTAAAATATTTAATGGACTTTTCCGTCTTCTTCATATTCCGATCGAAATTCCGGCGAGAGTTACTTTTAGCGCCAAGCTCAACCACTAACACTAAAAACGTGAAATTTGGACATCATATTCCCTTTGTAATAAAATACTCACTAACAAAGGATTTATTTTAATTCCATCCCTATGGAGGTCAAGAGTCTCTGTTGCAATTTTCATTATATTTATCCAACATTTTTATGAAAAGCGTATGTATTCTAGAATTGATATTTTAAAGTCCTTGCCTTTGCTCAGGACAAAAGGATTTAGGGAAAAATCAACCATTGCCATATAGCATATTTTATTTTTATGCATCTAATATTACTTATAAATTAGCTGGTGAGATAAGACGATCTACCGTATTAGAGAAAATCAAATTAGTAGTTTGGGAGTCAAGGGAGAACATAACGTTCACAGACGTACAACTAAATAAATAATCCTTCATTTTGATTGCGCCGTAGTTGGATTAAAAATATTCCCAACATATACTATAATTTGTTACTTCTTGACTTCATAGATTAACACATACATTAGACAATACGACACTAATATTAAATTAATTATACGCCCAAACTGCACTTTTATAAAACACTAGAGACGTCACTTGACAAGTTTATGAACTAACGCCCGACCGTATCGTAACTCGCTACCCCACTCTCGTAGCGTTATTGCACATCTTAGTCTTACTATCTAAACTAGTTATTTCCTATCGTTCGATAAAAATTCCCAATTCAAAATATTACAAATATAAAACAAATATTACAATTTCATAAATCATTTTATACATAATATACGGTACAACCACGCTCCAGATACGTTAAAGCACCTTGTCCTCCAACACATTCCTAACCCAGGGAGGGTTGGGAATAAGTTGGAGGAACGAAGATCCCTCTATACGAAGTGTGACTTTTATAAGATTATTACCATAATAAGATTTTTCCCAGAAAAACGAGTTACGACATGTTCTTCAGCTTAGAATATATTAATAATATAGGAATTATAAAGAAAATAGTTTCAGCCATTTTTGTAAAATATTCTTTTCATAATTTTTCTCTTACGGCAAAAATGCTTGTGACAAACTTACAAATATCCAATTTCATGCGGATCCGTCCATTAGTTTAAATACTCGACCATGCAGGGGACACAATTTATTTTCATTAAAATTTCAATTCCGAGTTTTTCAACGATTTCTACTTCACATTCTTCCCTCATACTCTATTATTACTAGAAAATAAAGATACTTGAAACTTTTTTATGTTGGTAACATCGAACAAAGTCAATAATTGGATCGGTGACAACATTGAAATGTCATATTATTTTGGCTGCCTTTTAATGAAATTAAATTCTAATGAGCGTGCTATATATACTCTTTTTTAATCAAAACCGTTGTTAATCCCTGGGGGGTTCACAACATTTTTATCAAAGGCAATAAGTAATTAAAAGACAACACGTGCCCCGTCCATCTCGGCTACACATCCTTCAACCCGGGGACACGACCTTGCCTGCCGAAATCAATATCCTGTCAGCGCCGCATCTAATTACACTAATAGCTCTACACACAAATTCACGCATATATTGACGCATATGTAACATTCGGATTCATTTTTCCTCACTAAACTGTGGTATACTCGATATTGTTATCGACACACGCGTTTTTTACATGTAAATTCAATTATACACGAAGTTACAATCAAGCTTAGATGTAAATTAAAAAAAATCGAAGAATATAGTAGCAACTGTGCCGCAACATTCAATATGAAAATACATCGCTATTGCATCCTATTTAATAAAGTTTACCCAATTAGACACAGATGGCGTTAATTTCATATTCATCTTAGAACATACTACAAATAATATCAGATAGATGATAGTTTCACCCAAGTCGGTTTATTTATTTATGTAGGCCAAGGTAGCGTACAAAATGATAAAAAAGAAGGATGATCATAATATGTGCCATATTGCTTCAAATTAAAATTATTTTTTTTTAAATTATTTATTGAAGTTATACTTCTTTAGGCGAGTTATGAAAAAATGATGAGAGTGAAATTTTAAGATTCGTCACACAAAAGTTACAGTATGAAGTTGCAGCGGTTGCAGTCTCGAAAAAAGCTATTGGCACAATCGTCGCCTCTGTTCACTGTTTTGATATTCATAGTATTTATCCACATGTTTCTAGTGTCTACATTCACACACGTGTTTTAGTTTCATATAAGTGCGATTTATATATGTGCTGATAAATTATATTCAGTAGTGATTTAAATTCAATATTTTGATTAATATATTTACTATTCGTAAATATTAGTGAAAAAATTGTGTTTATAGACTTTTTAAAGTGCTCCAATATAATTGAGGTTTTCTATCCGTATGTATTATTTAATGATGCCAAAGAAGTATAACTTCTCACGAGCGTACATAAGTACACACACCCTTTTTCATATCTTGATCTACCAAAGAGTTCTTAGATTATTTTGGGATACATATAATATATTTAGTACAAATAAAACGTTCAACTTTACACTTTTTATATGACTTTCTACTTTCGTTTAATAATGTTAAGTATCAACGGTCAGATACGTTCTGTTCTCTTGCTTTTTTTGAGGATTCACGGCAGCGAAAGTGAGCTTCAAATAACAAAACATGGAACTCATACGGTCATAACAAAAAATAAATAATAAAATAACAAAATCGATCAAGCGCGTGTCGGTCCTTGCGTAACTTAGAGTTCCGTAATAATTTCACCAAATGCGACTACAATTATTTATATCTTTTAAATTTTAAATGGTACTCACAGGTACCCATAAAGTCCTGCGGTAGCTGAATACAGATTCTAATACGCCGACAGTTTGACCTGCTATTGCGATTGGTTTGTTGTATTTTTTAGAGTTCCGTACCTCAAAAAGAAGAAAAGGAACTCTTATAGGATCACTACGTTGTCCGTCTATCTGTCTGTCTGTCAATATCCTTTTTCTCAGGAACGCGTGGAGGCATCAAGTTGAAATTAATATTAAATACTTAGATCTATGATCCCTTGAAGCTGTAAGAAAATTGAATTTCTAAGTAAACGCAAAAAAAACCCCTGAAAACACGGCCGTTTATGCTGCATTTTCTAACACTCAAAAATACCATGATGGAAAACGCTGATGATTAAGGGGTGGGGAAAGGCGACCTGAATTATATAGTTTCCTTTTTTTATTCATAAATTATTGAAATATAATTTCCTACTTCTTTTTAACATTACGTCCCTTTAAACAATCGCCAATTAAACCCAAAAAAACACTCCTGTAATAAAGATCTCTATTTTTTCTTCATTGAATTTATTTTAGAAAATAATATATCCTTATTGGATTCGAATCAAAAACACTTTTTTATCGTACATTATTTAAAAATTTACTTAATTTTACGTCATTACTTATGTATTTTAAGTGCATACCTATCTTGATATTATTTTATTAAGAAAAAATTGGGATTTCTGCGATTTATGTTCGAATCCCACTGCTCAAATCTTATTATCACTAGAATTTTTTTTATATTTTTTTTATAAAAATAATATTTATTATTATAATTCAAATAAAATTAAAAACGGGGTATACTCAGTATATAAAGTTTAAGTTCATAATAAAGACGTTTATTTTTTTCTTTAGATAATTGTATTTATTTATTATATGGTGTATTTTATAATTGAGCTTATTTTTATAAATTAATATATACTGTTTATTTTAATAATATTAATTTCATTAAATTTACAATATAAAAATGGTGGTAGTTCCAAAGTTAATAAATTAACTTAAAATTCTTCTTTCAAACGAAGTATACATTGTCAAAAAACTTTTAAAATACTAGAAAATTCATCTAATAAATTTTTTTCTATCTCTTATCGCAACCTTGGCTACCATGATATTAACGATATCACCATGCAATGACATTTCATTTTGATAAATATTTATTTGAAGAATGAATATCAAAATAAAACTTTTGGTTGTATACTTTAATGCACGCTTTAACGAATATCCAGCTAATTAATTAATTAAATTTATTTTTCTATGTCATAAGTAGATACGCCATCTAATACAGATATGTATCTGCACGTCTAACGTCATACAATCCGGTATCAAGATTTAGTTTTGTCATATAAATGACACATCATGTACTAGTAACATGATGTGTTATTTATATGACAAAACTAAATTTTTATTTCATTAAAAAACTGATGAAGTTTCTACCAAAAGTAAAATAAACGGAGTTCGATACAAAATCTAAAAGCTTTTCAATCTGAAAGCTTTTCAGTCCTCTTTATTTACTTTCAGCAGCGTCTTTCAATCCTAAATTTGGTCCGATTAATATATTTTGTGGACAATCTCCAAATGGAAAAATGTAATAATTGACGTATGTCAATTCTGTTCAAGACGTAAGTTTTAAAATTGGATACTGTAAAGTTTTTAAATTGAATAATAAAGTTAACGAAAATTCGCCAAGAAGATAATTAAAAATGCCTATCAAGCACGAGTGGTAGTGCGAGACTACAAGGGTTCTGTACCCATTTAGGTGTTTATAAATATTTAATGGTACATAATATTCCTATTAAACTATTTCATGATTCTAGGTCAATGGGAAGTACCTTATAGGTTTTAATTTATTTGCGAGTGTCAAAATATGCGGAATAAATGGCCGGAACGAAAATATATTGCCTTCTGTATATTTCACAGGCGTGTTTTTTGCTTTTCATATTCAAACTTTCGCACACACCCAGTACGATTATATTATTTGCCAAAGTATTCACTTCTACTATTTAATCTTAAACACAACCAGTTTTTTTTATTTATATTTTCATTATATTTTGTAACCAAGTAACAATGACAGGTATCCACGTAATTATTTAGCCTGTATCGCTTAGCCTCCTCTTCGACTTAACATTGGGAAAGGTTCTCTCAATGAAAAAGATTGAAAACCATAAATGAAAAAAAACAATGAAATATGACTGCTAGTACGTCGAAGTTTCATTTTATTTTCAAACACTTTCTTGGTTTTTACGTAATAATATATATTTTGAGCCTCGCTCCTCAGGGTGCATCGTAGTAAGCATTTCCCTTTGCGTTGCAGAGATTAAAGAGATTTTAGAATAATTAACAAATAATTAACAAAGCGAATAATCAAACAAACAATTATTAATTAAATTATCTTTGATTAAAAAAACCTTACGTGCTACGAAAATGAAAATAAATTAGCAGAGTTTTGTGTTAACGTGTATGTACATATAACATACAATATTAGTAACCCGCGCCGGCTTCGCTCGGGACATAAAAGATTGTAAGCATTTGCAGGGATATAAAAGGCTGAAACCTTCTCTTATAAAGGATAACCTCTTCTCTTCTGTCTAGATAACAAAATCAATTATAGGGGTCTTTCTCTATTTTTAAATGAAGAAATCTCTGGACTGCAGGTTAGGATTGAAGCAAAATTGTGTGCTAAGGTTATAGAAGAAATCTACTTCCCACCAAAATACCTTTAGTGTTGGAGCTATCTGAAACGGTATATTATACTGAAAACGGTATTTTCTTTTAATTAAACCTTGTAATGCTATTTTACGGAAAGTTTCTTACGCAATCCTTTTAATGACGTTTTTCTTGTAACTCTACGATTGTTAGTTCCAGAAATAAAAGCTTCGAAACTGAGACATATTTTGTTAGATCGTTCTCTTAAATCGTCCCCTGCCTAAGATCGCGGAAGACGTGATTCTACATCAAAAAATGGTCAAAGTGAAATCATTTTGTTGCCCGTCTGTCTGCCAAGATCCTTTTTATCGGGAACGGTCAGAGGTATAAAGTTACAGATAAAATCGAATGCTAAGGTATAGATCGCCATATTATTTTAAAAAATAAAGCTTCTGACTAAATACAATAAAGAAATACAGCATTTCAAATATTACGTACATTGATATTGAATCACGAAAATTATAATAGTATTTTGTTTTGACTCAGAATCATAAAATTTGGTACGAACTAAGGTTTTATACATAAATAAAGGAAAAATTAATAATTTATAGTTCTATGTGGAATTATCATGACAAACTCCACTTTCGATTTGTGTTTTTTTTTAATTTCGGTTTTTTTAATAATAATAATTTCAATTTAATATTCCACGTAGTAAAAGTGGATCCCACATACATCGTCTCTTCGTTGTATCAAGGCATCACACCAATATAGGATTTTTTGCTGCAGTCAATAAACTAAGCTGTACCCTGAATAAATTTTCTACAACTGTGCATCACTATGGGTCCTCAACTTTATAATTTAAAAATAAGAAAAACAAATAATTTCTACATAAAACAAAATGATAGTGTATTTTTGTACTTATATTTATAGGTTTATTTAATATAATTTATTACCTTCAATAATTTTGTGCTAAACTTATTTGGCTCCATGTTTTGTTGATTACTTATATTTATAAGTTTATTTAATTTAATTTATTACCTTCAATAATTTTGTGCTAAACTTATTTGGCTCCATGTTTTGTTGATTACTTATATTTATAAGTTTATTTAATTTAATTTATTACCTTCAATAATTTTGTGCTAAACTTATTTGGCTCCATGTTTTGTTGATTACTTATATTTATAAGTTTATTTAATTTAATTTATTACCTTCAATAATTTTGTGCTAAACTTATTTGGCTCCATGTTTTGTTGATTACTTATATTTATAAGTTTATTTAATTTAATTTATTACCTTCAATAATTTTGTGCTAAATTTATTTGGCTCCATGTTTTGTTGATTACTTATATTTATAAGTTTATTTAATTTAATTTATTACCTTCAATAATTTTGTGCTAAACTTATTTGGCTCTATGTTTTGTTGATTACTTATATTTATAAGTTTATTTAATTTAATTTATTACCTTCAATAATTTTGTGCTAAACTTATTTGGCTCCATGTTTTGTTGATTACTTATATTTATAAGTTTATTTAATTTAATTTATTACCTTCAATAATTTTGTGCTAAATTTATTTGGCTCCATGTTTTGTTGATTACTTATATTTATAAGTTTATTTAATTTAATTTATTACCTTCAATAACTTTGTGCTAAACTTATTTGGCTCCATGTTTTGTTGATTACTTATATTTATAAGTTTATTTAATTTAATTTATTACCTTCAATAATTTTGTGCTAAACTTATTTGGCTCCATGTTTTGTTGATTACTTACATTTATAAGTTTATTTAATTTAATTTATTACCTTCAATAATTTTGTGCTAAACTTATTTGGCTCCTTATTAATTTAACTCAATAAAATTGGCTTAAAATGTTACTGTACATTTAATTAACTAACTCCATTATTGATTATTTTCAACATTTTTAATTCAAATGTATCAAATAGAATTGTTAAAATTATTTTATTACTGCTTCTGTGTCAGCAATAAATCAAATATCAACTTAACAAGGTATACAATTATACAATATAATGCTATGCAAATCCTACTGGCATTTGATCGACTTTTTTAAGGTTACGTAACTCAAAAAGAAAAAAAAGGAACATTAATAGGATCACTTCGTTGTCCGTCTGTCGATCTGTGAAGACCCTTTTTCACAGGAACGCGTAGAGGTATCAAGTTGAAATTAATATTAAATACTTATGTCTATAGTCCATTGGAGCTGTAAAAAATTAAGCTTCTAAATCAAGGCAATAAAAGAAACCTAAAAATACGCCTATTTATATGTGCCGCATATTTTGACACAAATAAATCAAAACCTATAGGGTAATTCCCGTTGACCTAGAATCATGAAATTTGGCAAAAAGCAAGATCTTACAGCACAAGTAAAGGAAAAATCCAAAAAATATTAATTTGTAGTTATATCACATAAAAAAGGTTTAAATTTGCCCCTGTAAAAGATTATACAGGCAATAAACTTTCGTTCTACAAAATTAATTTTTTTTTATTTTTGTTTATTTTTATGTTATTTATTAGTATTTATTCTTTCTTTATCTTAAACCCCAACCTTGAATATAAGCTACAAGACATTGAACTGTCTGAACCGTAACTAAAGAAAAGAACACAAATGCGTAAAAGGCCACTATACATAAATTAGTATATATGCTCGTACACGATATGCATGAAGAATGTATCAAGTAAACAGATATTGAAAACAAATTTTTTGTTATCATCCCCCGTAATATCGGCAAAAATAAACACAAAATAAATGCTGATAATTAAACAAACAATTGCTCATAAAATCATTTTGCTTAAAAAAACTTACGTGCTACGAAAATCAGTGTAAGGCGACAGAGTGCAATGTTAGCGTATATATACAATACTAACGACCCGGCCTCCCTCGGGTAGGCCAAGATTTTTGACGTGTTGACAGGGAACGCGTCAATGCGTGAAAAATCTCGGCCCGCCCGCCCACAAACACTACAAAACCCGCGTCATGACTACTCGTCACAAAACTACAGTATGAAAGGAAAATTTAATATATATGTGTGTGTGTACATATACACGGTGTCCGAGAATAAATGTCGGACAAAGAAAGACGCTATTCGTTGGCTATAAATCAATAAATTATCGTTGTAATAAAACATAAAACATGCCGTTCTTCCAATTGAGTGCAAAAAAATATTAAACATAACTTTTTTTAAAACACCCAATACTTGTTAATTAATACACCCAATACTTACAGCAGTTCGCGGATTATTCCCCTGAGCGGCTTTGAACAATGTGCGCAAGTATCGTGTATACGAAAAAGATGACAAATAATTATGAATATTATTTTCAATTTTCTGAAAAAAGTTTTCCTTCATATTTAATTTTAACAACAATTAACTATTTTTCAGTCAACGAATAACGTCTTTCTTTGTCCGACACTTATTCCTGGATACTGGATATATATATATATATATATATATATATATATATACATATATATATATATATATATATATATATATATAATGAGGAAGATGGCTGTGTAATTTATTGGGATAAAGATTAACACAGTGTCAGCATATTAATCGTATGCTGTAGTGAAGTTTACTTTAGAATTTTTTAAGAAGAACGATGACACCGTGAACCTTTCTCACGAATTAGTTAATCGATTAGTGAAAACCAAAATAAAATCCGTGATAAGGTTTTTGAGAAAATCGTGAACATACAAACAAATAGACGCGATGAAAAATGCTGTTTTATTTATTTAAATACAGCGATAGAAATATTACTTATATATTTCAATAACAATAACAGCACTATTTTATAATATACAAGCTATGCGTACAAGTCTATTCGAGTGAAATTCAGAAAAAGAAGTTATTAAAATTGTTTTCCTCATATGTTACTTTCTCTCTTGGCTATAAACTATTACTATACCAAAGTTCATCAAAATCCGTCCAATAGACTTCGCGTGATTGAGAAGCAAATTAACATATAGAGAAAAATTCTAAAAACAGATTTTCTGGCTTCCATTTTCATTCTTTACGACAAATCGATCACACTTTTTAAAATATTTTGCACGTACAGAATTCACATCGTACAGTTTTAAGAAATTTATTTTAACTCATAATAAGCAAATCAGTTTCTGAGAGTCTTTCCAACATAAAGAACAGAAGTATTACCATTTAATAACCGCAAAATTAATTCCATAAGTAAAATGTTACTTTTGAGTTGCGAAAAATGAAAATCGAGCCTGAAAAAATTAGTTAAAAGCTAAAAAGGGATATGACCATACCGTTTCGTGTACAAATATCGAAAGCTTTCACGCGTTTAATCATTAGATTGTATTCGGGCTATTAATTATTTACATATTTTTTATCTACCTATAATATTTATTGTTTGTTAACTTTAATGTGCACGTAGTAACATACATAAGGTGGACTTATTGCTATAATAGCAATCTCTCACAATCAACGAAAAAGATAAGTGTTAATGTTTAGTGAAGTGGTGAAAATTTTAGGGGTTTTAAACACAAAATAAAAGATGAAAAATGTAATAAACATGCAAATAGTATTATCTATAAAAGGCTGTTATCGAATTAATCAAATAATATAATTTTTCAGTATGTTATAGATTTTACAAATACGAATACTGCTCTCTGGAAACGATAGTTGACATTTGAAAGGTTATAAAAATGTGGTGAATAATTTTTGAAAAAATTATCGATTCTTTTTGTTCTTTTTTAGCATGAAAATTTAGGATAAAACGTTTTTTTTTTAATTTTCGTCTAAAAAAAGAAAAAGAAAAGGTTTCATTCCGACGTTCGAACCCAGCACATCCGAGTTCGGACTCCATTGTTCTAATTTCTTTATGTTACTTACGAAAAGAACTGGTAATGTCTGAAGATCAAGTTCTTAGCGCAACTGGAAATATCAGATTAATATGATTAAGGATAAAGTTTATAATAAACAACAAACTAAAATATCAATAATTACGATAACAAGAAACAGGTTTAGGTAGAAAGCCATTTGTTTGTTTGTAAGATATTTATTATATTTTTATGAAATATTGTTAAACATTTATTGCGTCGGGAAGTCCAAATTATTAATTAATTAAGATAAAATAGTTTCACTTCAAACGAGACATGAAACCCTTGACGCGTGAACTAGACTAGGGCTTGGCAGGTTTTCATTACTTTTATGTACATTGTCACACCCAACACCTCCTCACCAATTTTTAAATAATCAATTTGAAAAATCTATATAGAAATCTAAATACCAATATTTAAAATAAACGTTTTCGATACGCACTTGAACGGTTTTTTTTAATTCTATTAAAATATTTTATTTTATCGACTAACCGTCACTTTAAGAAATTTTATAGGTTCAAATAAACCCATAATTACGAACCTGACACGCATATACAATATGTTTTTTATATAGAAACATTCTCATACCAAAGTTATCAGCAGCGAAACGAATAAATCCAATATATTTAAACACTTCACGGTCATCACTTGACTTGCGCGATAAACAGGTCGTATAGGTCGAAAGTTATATAATCTTAATGTAAACGCGTCTTATCTATGTTAATTTCGTTACATTGTTAGAGGGTGACAATGTTCTTTACATTGTCACTATTTGCTGATAAAAATACTACAAAATATTAAACATATATCGATCATGTAACGACTCTCTGTGAAATACATAATTCTCTTTTTTTTCCCCATTTATAATATGTTCATGAACTAGTTTTAGACCGCTTCTTCGTCTGCGTCGTATTTAAACCATAGATTTAGTATATTCTCTATAGATAGGTAATATATACAAAAAAGAGAAAACGGATTACAATGGTCCTTTCGAACACAATAAAGAGACAGAACAAAAAATTATAAACGGGACCACACGTGTCTGCGTCGTATTTAAACCATATATTTAGTATATTCTCTATAGATAGGCAATATATATATATAACAGGAAACGGATTACAATGGTTCATTCGGACACTATAAAAAGACAGAACAAAAAATCATAAACGGGACCACACGTGTCTGCGTCGTATTTAAACCATATATTTAGTATATTCTCTATAGATAGGCAATATATATATATATATATATATATATATATATATATATATATATATATATAACAGGAAACGGAATACAATGGTTCATTCGGACACTATAAAAAGACAGAACAAAAAATCATAAACGGGGCCACACGTGTCTGCGTCGTATTTAAACCATATATTTAGTATATTCTCTATAGATAGGCAATATATATACATATATATATATATATATATATATATATATATATATATATATATATAACAGGAAACGGATTACAATGGTTCATTCGGACACTATAAAAAGACAGAACAAAAAATCATAAACGGGACACAGGTGTCTGCGTCGTATTTAAACCATAGATTAAGTACATTCTCCATAGATAGGCAATATATATAAAAGAGAAAACGGATTACAATGGTCCTTTCGAACATTATAAAAAGACAGAACAAAAAATCATGAACGGGATCACACGTGTCTGCGTCGTATTTAAACCATAGATTTAGTATATTCTCCATAGATAGGCAATATACATAAAAGAGAAAACGGAATACACTGGTCCCTTCGGACACTATAAAAAGAGAACAAAAATCATGAACGGAACCACACGTGTCTGCGTCGTATTTAAACCATAGATTTAGTATATTCTCTATAGATAGGCAATATATGTATATAAAAGAGAAAACGGATTACAATGGTCCTTTCGAACATTATAAAAAGACAGAACAAAAAATCATAAACGGGACCTCACGTGGCTGCGTCGTATTTAAACCATAGATTTAGTGTATTCTTCATAGATAAGTAATATATATAAAAGAGAAAACGGATTACAATGGTCCTTTCGAACGCTATAAAAAGACAGAATAACAAATTATAAACGGGACCACACGTGTCTGCGTCGTATTTAAACCATAAATTTAATATATTCTCTATAGATAGGCAATATATATAAAAGAGAAAATGAATTAAATTGTTAAAATTGCGACAAAACTGTGTGTCAATAATAAATAAAAAAAATAATTAATGTCTAAAGAAGTTTTGTAGCTAAATATATTTACTTACCAACAGGGAAATTTATTTACGTAACGATTCATAAGTTTTCACAATAACAATTAATCACCAATAATAATTTTTAGTTTATTAAAACACTTGTCGTGTGAATATTAAAATTAGCTATTAACATTGAGTGAACCATAATTACTAGAATTGAAACGTTTTAATTATACGACCACAGCTTCTTTAAATATACCTAATGAATTCTAACCCATTAATTAATTTGCGAACTACATATTTCACAATTAAATGAAACTACGTGATGTAGTATTATTTCTACTTTCTTTATGTTCTTTACCACGATTTAGGTTTCGTTCGTATTACAACATCTTAAGGTGGGCTATCAGCAAAGATTTTCGTTGTATTACAACATCTTCAGAAGGGCTATCAGAAACCTAGGTCGTGGTAAAAAACTTAAAGAAAGTAGAAATAATACTACATCACGTAGTTTCATTTAATTATGAATAATGAATTTCTACAAAATTAACGCCAAATATATTCGATATTTACTACGTATTTGTTAGTTACTTGCGACGTTGACGTCAAATATTATTCTTTTTCATTTATCAGGTTCAATACCTAAAAATGGAACCCATTTAATATCACTCATATGTCTGTTTGACACACGGATCTGTCTGTGTGTCTGTCGCACAATATTTTCTAAAAAACTCATTTTCAATTGCACATTTCAAATTAATTCTAAAAATATACAAAAATATAACTTTTTCCATCGAACTGCGTTATTTCCAAAGCAGCTGAAAATTATGAAATAACAGGATTGGTAATATCTGATTAAAACATTGCAGGAAACCTATAGCTTTTACGCCTGTGAAAGATATAATAGGCAATATATTCACTTTGTGGAAAATTAATATTTCTAAACAGTTTAATTCTCTATACTCTCAAATGTTGTAATAATTAGTTCATGGCTTTGGAATATCATTCAGTTAGTCGTGCTCGAACATATTTTTTTCTATTTATACTATTATTTACGACTCTCCTACTATAAATAACAGCCTAATTATATATGTATTCAAAATTTCATAGATATTCGCTGGACTGTTTAAGAGTGATAGAAAGTACGTGATGTAGTATTATTTCAAAAAAAGTAGAAATAATACTACATCACGTAGTTTCATTTAATTGTGAATAATGAATTTCTACAAAGTTAACGCCAAATATATTCAATAAGTGATAGAAAGACTAACAAAGAAATAAACAAAGTTTCACTTATAATTCATTTGATGGCTTCTTTTGCAACTAGTAGTAATTATACAACAATTTTTTGTTGTTTTAGTTATTATTTTATCATAAGTTATGATCACTGTTTTTTGCTCCTTGCTAAAATAATGAAACTTTTTATAGTGACGTTCAGATGTGATATGTTATCTTCCATTCTAAAACACGTGTAAACTGTGATAAAAATAAACCAATCAAATATGGCATGGGCTTAGATGAGATGGAAACACTGCGAACACTTAATATAAAGAGCAAATAAAAACTAACTATTGACGTTAATCGATAATTAATAAAAAATGATTACACAAAAACTATGTAAGTGATCGTTAACTTTTTTTATCACATTCGAAACTCTTGTTGTATTGTTATTAATATTAATACGCAATTAACAAAAAAATAAACTCAAACACAATTGCGTATTTAAAGTAACAACATTAGTATTTACAGATTCACCTGTACAAATCTTGAAAACAATTTTCACCATATTTATCTGTAATTAAGTATCATCTTACAGCGAATACTGTCAATATTGAGTTCATCTCTTATCAGTCGTGCACTCTTGACAGAGTGGTCATGGTTGCTCTATGGTCGGTCTTCCTAGTCTGAACTGCCTCCTTAGCAATATATCTCCATTTCTGCCGGTTCGCTACGCTGCGAGTATCATTCACGGTAGCTTGTGTTACTATTTTAATTTGGTCCGTCCATCGAGTATATGATCGGCCTCTAGATCTCTTGCCCTCTATGTGACCCTGCACCACCAGTCTTTCGATCGAATGCTAGTTTCTGGACATGTGGCCAGATAATTTTACTATTCGCAGTTGCACAGTCTATGAAAGTCATTCTTTGACATTGAGTTCCTTCACGATAGAGTTGTTAGTGCGGAAAGACTGGTAGTCTTGGATCGGGAAAGCGGTCCAAGAGATCTTCAGCATCCGTCTCCAACACCACATCTATAAGGCGTCGATTTTTGGGCAATCCTGTAAACGCAGGGACCAAGTTTCAGCTCTATAGAGAAAGAATGTGAAGACAACATATTTCACGAGTCGGAGCTGGTTAAGGTTTGGTTAATATTGAGTAACGCCTATGAAATTATTGAAATAGTTCCTTTTTTATTCGTATGGCCAAGTGGCTAAATTATTTTAGTAATATTATTCAGTCTCTATCATCCTTATTATAAATAAAAGTCAAACACGAAAACTTCAAATATTTTCTATTTTCGTCGTGCGCACATCCAAGCATTTTTAATTAATCTCGGTATTATTGCCGTAATTTCAATAGACATACTCTATAAAGTGTTTCCAATTGTTTTTCGATCAGAACAGAAATCTATCTTTAGCAATCGCTTATTATATCTTTAAAAATTATAAAGACGTGGTATCTATTTAGATCACATATACAGATACCCAAATACAAACACTTGTTAAAATATGCGATTTCCTGTTTTAGATGTTAATTCGATACTGAACGCGCAGAGTAAAGTCAGATGACAGTATTGCGATAGGGTTGGGGACGTGAAATAAACAAACATTGTTTATTTTTTCGGATTAACTCCGCGTCCCCGTTTCCTCCTATGCCCTAAATTAAATGTGATGTATTGTGAATGTAAAACGAGGAAGAAAATAAAAAGAAACCAAATAATACTTCACATACTCTCATGAAAAGAACAAAATATCAATGTTTATAAATATATAATAAAACCGGTCAAGTGCGAGTCTAACTCAGGCATCGAGGATTCCGTACCTCGTTTAAAGTAAAGTTTCCTTTTTGTCATAAGCCATCACTAATATGGATGTAGCTAAATAAATATTTAATAATACATGATATAATTAAGGAGGACACACACACACACACACACACATATATATATATATATATATATATATATATATATATATATATATATATATCGCGAACATGTCAACAACTTGACATCTAGAAGCATAGTTATAGTTTTCATACAATATTCGCGTAGACTTCTTTCTGAAAACGTAGTTTCTTTCAAATTTTTTAGCTGGTAGTTACGGAAATAAGGAAAAAATCCGAAAATCGTTAATTTGTATTATTTCATATAGAAAATACTTTTTTAAATATGCGCCTGTGAAAGATATAGTAGGCAATATATTTTCGTTCTAAAAAATTAATTTTTTTTTAAATAGTTCATTAAGAATATTATCAACCATTACAAAACCTTGCTCTGAGTTTTGGACATTGTGTGAAACTCTCCAAACAGAAGTAATAGACTCCATTGTTGCCGAGAATGAAACCATGGTTCTTTACCATGATCCATTTTCTTAAAGGGAATCGATGGAGTGACTTCGTCCCAGCATTCCACATACTTTTAAAGCAAAATGAACCGAAATCATAAAAAGGTTGTAGCTAGTATTTTTTGGAATTCGTGGGAAATGTGAATAATAAGTTATGAAGAGAAGTATATGACTACAACAAGCGTGCCCTGGACTTACCCGGTTCGAACAGCTACAAAAAATATCGCGAGGATTTTTGTCGGTTTAAGAAAATACATCAGTTCACTCTTCTGCTCTTGCCAAGGTTGCTATACACGAAACCGACTTTACAGACTTCAAGCCACTTTACAGTGCCAATTTACCGCGGAATTATTGTCATTTCTTTTTCAAATTTAAGTTTAAACTAACATGAAAATATTTCAAACCGACGTGAGGTCGACGGGTTTAACCCGTCGAATGTACCTTTCTCCTCTTCAGGAACAAAATTTCTTTTTCTGTATTTTTTTAGGAATAGGAACACAGAAATGTTAATTAAATTTATGAACTGTTAATTAATGAAAAGTTCCTTCAATTTTAATTAAATGTAATATATTATATTAATAACATTTTTCATTTCGTTACAGCGACGGCAGACGAGTAAGGAGCAGAAGTGTTAAATAACTAGGAACACAAGATTTATCTCCAAATCGGTAAGTTCTACTGAAACCATTTTTTTTCAATTCCTTCTAGTTAATTTGTCTAAAATTTTTGACGGGAAAAAATTTACGATTTCATATCACGCCAAGCATGACGCGCTTTGGGTATACTCTGGACCCAGTACGGTCGAACAGATCGACTTCGGGTATACTCGGCGCTAGGCCGAATGCAAGAGAACGAGAAGAATATAGTGCGTCCAAATTAGTAAATTTAATTCGTTATTTGTCCAGTGAATAATTTGCTCAGCTGTATAGTACTACGTATTTTCAGCGATTCGGTTATATATTCTGTGCTTTAGTCGATTACACAACTGCATGACCCTATCTTGTAACGTAAGAACGCTGTAACAAAAAATCTGTAATAACTAACGATATATATAACCTTTAACTTTTTTGTGCTTGGTTATTGTGTGCAATTCTTTAAAACTTTATTTTAACGTGGTTGTAACTGTTTATTTTGACTTGACAACGTCTCTCTTCTCAAGGTACCCACGTTCAAAAAGTGTGCATTAAGAAAATTACCTCTTCTATTATCGGCTGTTTCTTGGAAACTATATGTTATACATGTAATATCTTTATATCAGTATGTCGTTTAAGACCTGGATGTAACGCCACTATACGGTAGTTGACTCATTCTAAATTTTGATATCTTTCATACAATATTGTGAAATATAAGTTAATTAAAAACCAGTCTTGAAAACATTTCAAAAATTGATTGAAAAATAAGCCAGTTGTAGGTTTCTAAATTTGAAGATACGGATAGAGTTGGGTATACCCCTGTCTCTTTTCCTCTTGTAGAATATAATGTGCAATATTAAAAATGACCTCACAACACAGTATAGCCGTCCTTCTCTAAAGGTTAAATTTAAACTTTTATAACTGGGTCAATTTTTAAGATTATTAAAAAAATGTTCACTCTCCATCAGCTTGTACCTTGAAATTATGATTAATGAAATAAAAAAAATTTAGTCAAATACCCAATTATAAAAATAACGCTCAATTACAGTATCATAATTTATATTGTATCAAAAGCAGACAAGACATATATATATATATATATATATATATATATATATATATATATATATATATATATATAAATATAAATATATACGTATTTATATGTGTGTGAGTGTGTAATGGCATAGTGCCCATAGTACTTATACGTTCAAACTAGATGGCGTTACAGTTCATTGATGTTCATTGGCCAATATTCTTTCATACAATTTTAACTAATAGAGGCTGCAGGCGCTTGGAGATAGATGAACAATAGAATGCATGGCTTCGATGCGTTGTAATACGTGAACCCATTTAAAACACGTTAGTATTGCTTTATTTAGAAAAAAATTATTTTTGAATTATTGGTAGAATAATAGCGAACATGAAAAAACGTTTAAAGTTGTAAAAAATGTTTTTTCCTGTATAAATGGTTTATAAATGTTAATAACTCACCGATGAAATGAATAGATAAAAAACTTCATATTATATGAAAAACTATTAATATTAAGTAACATTAAATAAAATTTATTAATATTAAGTAACATTACGTTCTAATTGATTTTAAATCTAATACAAATGAACGTAGTATATTTTAAAATGATTTTTGTCCATTTCTTTATAGACGTTATCACGCTCAACACCCGCGGTCATATCGATGACATAGCTGACTTCGGTTTTTTTAACTTGAAAATAATTCTACGGCCCGACTTTGCAACAAAAAACTTATAATAGACAATTTGTAATAATTACAAATATAAGGCGTTTTTTTGTAGATTTCGTGTTGTCTATGATATATATCTTAATACATTACGTAAATAAAGCTACAAGTTTATTTCAAAAACGAAATAATTTTATTTGAAAGTGCTCCTATTTTCGAAATTTTCCCACATTTTTATATAGCCGTGCTAAGAAAGAGGAGGATGTGGCATATTTCTTTAAATAATCTGTACAAACTAATTGTAATTAAAATAATACGCAATCAGGTAATATTCGCTAGAACACTTAAGGCGTAATAGGTTTTACTTCACCAAACTTCTTAAAAAATGATATAATACCTAAAATTGAAACCAACAGATATATATATATATATATATATATATATATATATATATATATATATATATATAAATATATATAAAACTTGCAACTATCATCAATCAGTTGTTTTGACATCACCAATATTGAAATGAGAGCGGTATGGGTGATTTCAAATACGCTATTCAACAAATTTATCGAGTAACATTGAACTATATATACATATAGATATAAACATTTCGCTGGCGCAATATAAGTACATAAGTACATCTATACTGAAAATCAAATTTAAAATGTCATATATGATACAGAATATCGGGTTTGTTATAAGTGTTTAAAAAAATTTCATTTATTGCTATCTGCATACTGATAAATATCCAAAAAATATACCTCCCTCTCCCCCATTTTCGAAACTGCTGAATCTAATTGTTTTTCATAAACAGGATTTTTGGAAGCCTGCATAATGGCTGTAGGAAAAATATACGATTATCCTTTATGCAATATCTGTAGAGATTTTCATGATAATATATATGTCCCCCTACCTAATTATTATTGGATATTATTTCATAATTAATATGCAAGGAAGTTCATACGACTTATGAAAAATAAAATAATTTCTTACAATTAAATGAAACTACGTGATGTAGTATTATTTCCACTTTCTTTAAGTTCTTTACCACGACCTAGGTTTCGTTGTATTACAACATCTTCAGGTGGGATATTAGCAAAGACTGACCTGAAGATGTTGTAATACAATGAAACCTAGGTAATTGTGAATAATGAATTCCTACAGAATTAAAACCAAATATATTCAATAACTTCACTTCAAACGAGATATGAAACCCTCAAACAAACAGTTTTATTTTAAAACTTTATTCCGAGTATGTACTGTTTTTTTTCTTTATATTTATAAACTTTAGATTTATTAACTTTTAGCTAAACGTATAAATTTGTTTGTAAGTGTAGACAAATCTTTAAAACTCCATAAGCAATTTCAGTGAAACCTTCACAGAAGTGTTTATTCATTACCAAAAGTATTGTAGACTTACAATATAATTTATATACAAAATTGCCTTCTCCAGTGTTATATCTGGCTAATACTTCCACACAGATGCGAGGTCTGAACTATTAAGGAAAATCTCAGGAGACGTTCGAAATGTGAACCCACAAATGCACGATATCTACATCTTGGATTCAGAAAGTCCCCAATGAGATGGTTCTACAACGGGTTAACTAGAAACGCAACTTTTGCAAACCATTCAACAGTATAAAGTTGCATATCTGGAGCAGGTGGTCGTAGCAAAAAGACGTGGTTGAAAAATGGACAGGGAATACGAGTGCCGCCGAACCCTTTCGACTTGCCAAGACCAAATTCGCAGAGCTGACTAGTTGGAGAGGTACCCTTAGAAGAAGATATACAAAATTAACACGCTATGAGCTCTGTGGAGCACACGACAGAAACAAAACTTCTATGAGAATTTAATTTCATGTTATTAAAAATAATTTAAAACATAACCTGCAATGTAATAAGTTCCACGTGCTGAGTGATAATGTTGGTTATTGTATGATATTTTGAGGACATGATAAATTTACAATCGTGTCGTCAGGTTTATTAAGCCAAATAGTTAACTCTATGATAAAAATAGATTATAATTTTACTACTCACGACTAGTCATTTAAATATTATTGTTTATTAATTATACGAGTTTCAATTTTCCACGAAACGATCGTTCTATATAAACATTTTTCTCAATATTTATACAAATTTGCCATGGAGGCAAAATGTTTCATCGATTAATACAAACAATTTCACTTCACAAATAAATGTTTGGGTCGATCGCTTAACTAAACACTTTCATCTCTTTCAGCAATAATTGACGTGATATGAAAACTTTTTTGATGAATACGTTCAGAGACGTTCGTAGTTTCAACCCTGTCATAATTGTAGACAAAACCTATTATTATACTTCATTATAATTATCGGTTTTGTAAAATTTATTAATGAAGAATTTTTAACACAATCGATCATTTTTTATTGGCATTATAAAAAAAACATTATATAGGTGTAATGTAAAAATAACTATAAACACCTGTTGATAATCGCAGGGAAATCGGTCAATACTTTAGACGAGATTAAAATCCATTTCCAGAATCTTTCACAAAAGTTGAAATCCATGAAAACTCTATACAAAATATTTAAAGCTTTACAATAAAAATAGCCCAAGTCCAGTGTGAAATCCCATCATAACCATTAACGTTCGAAAATAGACAAAAAGCTTATATGAAGAATAAGTACGAAAATATTTCCATCACAGAATTTACAGTTAAACTAGATAAACTACATTAGATCGAAAAAAGAACTAAGGCAGAAAAACCATCTAATGCGAGGCAAACTAAATACAAATGAAGACCCAACTGTCTCAATATTCACGTGTACTAGACGACATAGTTTCAGTTTTGTATCAACCTTGCGACTCCTCCAAAACAGTCAACTCACAAACGTAATAACTTGATCCGCAAAATGCTGTGACGCGCCGCATCTGGCTGAGAGTTACGCAGAGATTACCGCGGTGACCTTTTGAGGCTGCTTCTCCGGATATTAGGACATTCAGTGAACAAATATCACCGCGACATTGATCGCCTTAAGCTTGTTATCGCGGCGGGGCATTAGGCATTCAAAGCTAACTGATCAGTTGGATTCAACGCTTGCGGTTCACTATTTATAGTCTTAAGCACCAACTTGACTATAGGAGTTACTATTTACTGTACTTGTTGATAATGCGAAGGAAATTCAAGTTTAATGAACAAGTTATTGCTACGAATTTTAGTTCTAAATTATCAACCTATTATTTTTAATGGAGTCTGCTTGAGGTAAAATTACCGTTTTAACTAAATTAAAGGGCGGGCTTCACAAACTGTATCGCTAAATATTTTGATTAATGTACAAAGTTTTGACGTAATCATTTGAGCCTGTTTCTATAAAGATCACAATTTCTTTTTATTTTTAACTGTTAATTAATTACATTTTTCTTAATGTCCCGAGTTGATATTCTTGTTCAGTTACCGACAAATTATAATTAATAAATAGGATTTAAATAGGCAAAATCAAGATTTTCGATTGTCTGTGATCAAATTACTGAATTATCTGTGAATAAATTATTTTTGGAGACGTTTGCTAACTATTACGAAAATAAATCGACCCAACGCGTTTTGGGGTACGCATCAATTCCGTTTGTTGCTTAATCTCTCGAAATTTTTGACGCAATATTAATCAGAATCATTTTTATCGAAAATTCTAATAAAATGCTAATACCAAGAATTTTTTTCAGTTTTATCTAGTCTAGGGCTGAAAAATTATGACTATAGGACGAAGGACTTATAGTAAATCATTTTGAAGTTACATATTTTCCAAAAAAAATTAAAATGGGCTTAAAAATGTAAATTGTTATACCTAAATTTCATTTAAAAAAAAATTTCCAGTACACAAAATTGCTTCACCTTGGCTATACACGCATGGGGAAGGTACCTTATCCTTTTTTGATGTGATTAATTGATATTCTTATCTGAATGAAATATTTGCTACTTTGTGATAGGTAGAAAAGGATACATTTTTCGTTAAATTTATACTATCGTGGTTTGTACCGACTTAACGCTTCCCTCTCTACTATATTAAACACACGCTACTTTTCTTATCACTAACGCTAACAAATTTACTCGTTGATATCGGTTTATTACATTAAACTATCATAAAACGTTAAAAGTCGTATTAATTTAAAATAGTTACAGTCATAATAAAAGTGATGAAAAAAAAATTCAGATGATTCACATTTTCCAGGCATCCCATGATGGCTCATGTCTTTTATTGTTTTTTTTTTCCCTTAGAACTTTGTGATCATAAAGTTTATTAAAAACACTAATAGATTGCATTGGAAGTACAATATCGTAATATATTTTGAATATAAAGCTTAATAAAAATGTTGGCAGTACCATATCATAATATGTGTATGAGTAATATATGTATAAACATAACATTTACAGAAAACGCTGATAGATGGCGTTGGCCGTACCAATATCGTAATATACGCAGATAAAAATTATATATATGTAACTCTAGGGTATAAACCATTACCATACGATTTCATGAAAATCCATTCAGTCTACTTTGCGTGATTGAAGACCAAATTAACATTCAGACAAAAACTCTAAAAATAGGTTTTATGGCTTTTATGAACATTCTATTTATATGCTAAATCAATAACTCATTTCAAACTATATTCCTTTTATGTAATTCAGTAATGAGTTTTCAGTAATATGGCTAAAAGTATTTAAAAATACATAATATAGCAAAGTAGGGGAAACATATATTATTGTTAATATCTCAAAAACCGTGACGTCTAAAATTATTGTTATAACCGTGCCGTCTGAAATTATCGTTTTCCTACAACTTTTGCGTAGGCTTCGAAAAATCCTGTCTTTTTTTCGTAATTTTTGAATACATTTTTTGCTTACTTCTCAGTATACCTGTATCTACTGTTTGAAATTTTGAAAAAATAAAACATGTAATTCAAAAAATAGAGAAAATAAAAGTTTTCTACCCCTCTCCATCACTCCCTTTTCGCCGAATTTCCGTACAAATATTTATCCCCCCAATTTCCGTACAAATATTTATCCCCCCAATTTCCGTACAAATATTTATCCCCCCAATTCCCGTACAAATATTTATCCCCCCAATTTCCGTACAAATATTTATTCACCCCAATTTCCGTACAAATATTTACCCCCCCAATTTCCGTACAAATATTTATCCCCCCAATTCCCGTACAAATATTTATCCCCCCAATTTCCGTACAAATATTTATTCACCCCAATTTCCGTACAAATATTTACCCCCCCAATTTCCGTACAAATATTTATACCCCCAATTTCCGTACAAATATTTATCCCCCCAATTTCCATACATATTTTTGAGTAGTAGCTCTTGAGATACGTACGTTTTAATAGGCTTTGTTTACTATGCCAAAACTAAAATTATCTAGGGATGTCCGTGATAAACAGCTGTGACAGACAGAAAAATGGACAAGTGTTGGTGACCTTATAAGGGTTCCGTTTTTTTCTTTTGAGATACGGAACCCTATAATGTTTTAACCTGAGTATCTTCTGACATGAGTTTTTTGTTAAAACTTTGTTCTGACTTTCTTTCTCTGACTTTCTAGGTTCTCGCATTAGCGCGCTCGGCTAATATTTGCAAGTCTTCTGGCTCAGTGCGCTTTGCATTACGGAGTTCTGTCTTCAACCTTTCGTAACACCTTATTCGTGGTAGTCCGTAACATAAACTTAATTATTAAAAAATCTTAAATAATTCTATTACTTTGATAGTTATCTTTCAAAATTATATTCTGCAAAAGATCTTAAAAATATTTTATACTTTCATCGCACAAATTTAATCAATAAAATTGTAAAAACATAACAAGCCAGTATACCAGAATGCGTACGACAATCTCAATTTTCAAAGAATAATGCCAAACTTGTCAACATTTACGTTTGTTGACATGAAACGTCTTTCATTTGCAAAAACCATATGTAACCAAATATGTTATGGCAAGGACGGCACTATTTTAATACCATAAAGTACCGGCACTATTTTAATACCATAATTTAGATAGAATCCATTACTCGGTAGTGCATATGTCGCTGGCGTAAATAGCGCTGCAGTCGCGTGCAGCACGACTCATTCGTAATGCATGCGACTAACTAAATTTACCATCGCGCGCTGTGTTTAATTAGTAATTACGCAGTACATTGATCAATTCGAGCGGGAGTGATCGCGTTTGACAGAGCCCACGACGTTATCATAGGCGTGATACATAAAACCGATACTTGTGACCATTCGAAATTGTAGAATTTAAAAAATATATTGTTTTTTCCAACAATTTGGCGACTGCTCTACTATAGCGCCAATGTGTGCGGTACGTAACGTACAAAACTTGCGTGTAAGAGCTCGGGTAGCAAGAAAGAGAGATTCCGGCCCTCGGTGACCCGCTTTGACCTCGGCGGAACGTGCTCGTTTCCACAGGGAACTTGTTAGACTTACTGTATTACACCCTCTCTGGTACACTCAAAACGTTTCACGTACTCCACTGCAGCTTCGTTCCTAATACAACCCACCCTTTTTTTTATTAAACCAAATATTTTTTCTCTTGATTGTTTCAAAGTTCAGTTTAAAATATTACTATACAGCAAACAATACAGTCTCACTTTGTGTCCAGACGAGTAAAAGGCAATAAAAAATGCCTGTTAAGTATAAGTGGAACTCGCATTATAAGGGTTCCGTACACATTTAAGCACTTATAAACATTTAAGGGTTAAGGTCTTCTATTAAAGTACTTACAAATATTAATTTTTCCAAGTAAATGTATTGCCAACTTTATCTTTCACAGGTGTAAAAACACGGAGAATATTTAAAAAAAAACACGAGATCTAGGATCTAAGATAATAGTTTTTCTGCAATTTTTCAATGAGATTTCAACAATATTGTTTTATTAATGATTTATAGTTCAGTATTTTTTTAGATAAAGATGCTCATTGATATGATGATCATTTTAAAATATTTTTAATGTCTTTTTAAATTCACGTAACGAACCCTTTCAAATGATATATAAAATTGAAATGATATATATAATTGACAAAAAATTGTGTTACTCTATCCTCTCTTTAATTCTTATATGAATATGTAAAAACAGTTAGCTGGTGCAAAATATATAAATTGTTATAGGCCCCTATACACGAGAGATCCAAACGGCGCGAGTCCATTGGGATTAAGTACATTTGCCAGTCAGTCCATCCCAGTCGGTAGTTTAAATAATTACAGTAGATTAACTTATCTAAATATTAAAATTTATTTAGAAATTCAAACCAACATCATTTGCGTTCACAGCTTTGATGTGAATGTGTTTGTTCGTGACATGATAATTGCCAGAATCCCTTCCCAGAATTGGGAATTCTAATTTTGTATAAATTAAATAGGAACTCGCTATGGAGTGGCACCACTTAAGTGCAGTCAAATCATGCCCATTAGTACCTATACTTAACGCAGTATGTAAAACAACAAAATTAACTACGTATTGTATACAAAACTGAATAATGTTACGGTATATTGTCACAGGACTATGTGTGAACAAAAGCTGACGGTGATTTAAATTGAAGATTGTACACACACGATGAGTTAAATGGATTGATTGGCTCCACTTGGCTTGGGATTTTTCCACACACAGTCAAGCCTAGAAATGGCTCAATGGCTCAGCGCCATGGATTTTGGAATGATTGAAAATCCATCTTGCCGACTCTGGTCTATTAGTACATCCGAGTTTCCCCACACGGTTAGATTTTGGCTTAGTCCGGGACCATTTGGACTGATGTGGCCCTCTAGTATGGGGGCCTTAAGATGCATGACTATAGTTCGATATATTTCTTTTAAATACACCGTTGTTATTTTACTGTATAAATAAATCAGTAAATATTTAACAACGATAAACTTAAAGGAAATATATTAATCTCAATAAATTTAACAAAGGAGACGGGCAAAAATCTATATGGTGTCAGCACCTGGATTTCAATAATAAAAAAGAAACTTACATATAAAATATGAAAAAAAATCCCTTAGAAATGTTATTTTCATAATGAAAATCTTGTATTTCTTTTCAAGAGTCGACAGGTTATTCTTCATAATGGTTTTGCTATTTCCACGGAACTCTTAATCAACAAGACCAAACTGAAAAAAAGACGTAATAAAAATTATTTTTAGACTCACCTTCTCAGAAAATATATATTTCCATTAATATTTAATTTTAAATACACAATTACTTTGTGGTGACACTACACGTGTAGATAATGTCGTTCAAATGTGAAATCTTTGTATATAACGACTACGATGCCTACTTACTTAGGATTATATATGAATATTTGGGTTACGTTAGCACGACAATAGATAGGATTAGTTGATGCTTGACTAAAAATAGCCTCCAAGAGGGTAGAGAATATATGGCTTTTATCCGATGAACTCATCGGCATTGGTTGAGTATAATTTACACCCTTAAACCTCTTATCTTTTGACTTCCTCAGAATATTATTTTAAGTGATAAATTATGTGCTTAAAAAGAAAAATTGATACCTTTAAACCGCTTGTCGTTTTACTTCCTCAGAATATCCTTTTAAGTAATAAATTATTTGCTTAATGAGAAAAATTTATACCCTTAAACCCCTTGTCGTTTTACTTCCTCAGAATATTATTTTAAGTAATAAATTATTTGCTTAATGAGAAAAATTTAAACCCTTAAACCCCTTGTCGTTTTACTTCCTCAGAATATTATTTTAAGTAATCAATTATTTGCTTAATGAGAAAAATTTATACCCTTAAACCCCTTGTCGTTTTATTTCCTCAATATATTCTTTTAAGTAATAAATTATGTGCTTGATGAGAAAAAAATCTCTTATCTTTTTACTTACTCAGAAAAATCTTTTCTTTTTACTTCCTCAGAAACATCTTATTTTTTTACTTCCTCAGAAAAGTCTTATCTTTTTACTTCCTCAGAATATTAAGTAATAAATTATGTGCTTGATGAGAAAAAAGGTGACGCACGACAGAAGTTATATTTATTACGTTTTCTGTGCGTCGCTTAAAACTAATACAAATAATATTAGTTAACATCACAACACTAAAAGTAAAACTGGGAAATAATGATGAATAAAATACAGTCGAATAATGAAATAATACTTTTAAAAAAACAAAAAGATGAAATCTCACTACGAATGTGCATCTTGCACAGCATTGAGAATGGTTGAGAACGCCCACATAACAATAAGAGACGGAAATAATCTAATGACGCACTGACACGTCCGATAACTGACGGTATGTCGAGACATTCGGCCGTATCGCTCTCGCCATTTTACACTCATATATTTTGACTGAATTCGGCATATTCTTGTACTAAAGCTTACCGTGAGTAGTCAAAAACTTGCACACTGTGCTCATTGCCTCTATGAAAAAATGTAACATATTAATAAATGAAACTCTCAAGCTTATAAAAAAAAGCAAGTAAAACTCAAAAAGATCAAAAAATACATTAATTGAGACAACACAGAATCAGGTGATTGTTTACATTTGTTTAATTTATCGATTACCAAAAAATCTATCGATGGTGTTAATTTTCTGCGATAGTTTCTAGAAACTTATTACATATTTTCTTAAATTTTTGTTTTCATATCTCGTTAATAATTCTGGCACTATTACTAATGAACTTGGAATAGACAGTTGTACCTTATATAAACAGTGAATAGATAAAAATGCTAATAATAAACTCAGTATACAACAAGTTATCTGGCAAACCCTATTCCTCGTGTCTTATCTGGCAAACCCTATTCCGACCATGTGCCAAGTTTAACTTTGGTATAACCTAAAAAGTTGACATTTCGGAAAATACATATAACCGCACTTTAGTTTTGCAATACTATTATGTTTATTACGAATTCTACTCATACTTGACAGCTTACCAAACTAAGTAATGATTTCAATTACTCGAATTCGGCGAGCTCTTAAATTGACCAAAATTCCTCGTTAAATAAACTAATTAAAACGCGTCAAATAAACTCGCGTCCCCAATTAACAGCGCAGCCTAGCTATTTTAGCAGAAAATGGACGGAAACAATTCATTATTTGTTTTAAGCAAATGAAGGGAAACCACGTGTTACATGGTTTTGAGGTTAGTTTTTTAGGCGAAAGAATTCGCTGTTTCAACGATGTGCAAAGTGAAACCTAGGCCACATAACTATGAAAATAAGTAAAAATGCGATGTTAGACGTTGAAATTTTAACATAGTATACGCTTAAAGAGTTTACAACAATTTATTATAATCAATGCATATCATAAAACAAAACTCGAAAAGATCGAAAAATACATTAATTGTAACAACACAGAACTGTTGTCGATATCACGTGATTGTTTACTTTTGTTTAATTTATCCATTACCAAAAAGTATATCGATAGTGATAATTTTCTGTGTTAGTTTCTAAAAAGTTATTACATATTTTCCTAGATTTTTATTTTGTTTCTCGTTAATAATTCTTGCACTCTTACTAAAAAACTTAGAATAGACAGTTGTACCTTACATAAACGGAGAATAGATAAAAATGCTAATAATAAACTCGGTATACAACAAGTTTGTCATGTCTTATCTGTCAAATCCTATTCCGACCATGAGCCAAGTTTAACTTTGGTATAACCTAAAAAAGTTGACGTTTCGGCAAATACATATAACATACGTCAGTTTTGCAACCCTATTATGTTTATTATTATTTTAAAGAAAACGGCTCTCTACAATTCTATTCGTACAATCAAAAATATCGAAGAGAAGATTGTTTAATTTATTGTGCGCTGAACCAAAAACAATATTTATTGATTAAGCAATATTTATTGGAATAATAAACCAAATAAAATTCAAGTAATATTCTCATTTATAGTTAGAATATTTTAAGGTGAATTGCAACATTTTTTTCAAAATTTTATTCCGAAATCTCAAATTAACCGTTTTTCATACTGTTCTAATGATGATATAATACGTAGCTCATATCCTTATTTCTGCATCTCATGCTCTTTCATAACTAGAAAAAAAGAGAAAAACTCAATAAGAACGCACACTAGCAAGAATAATATATATTTTAACAATGCTCTAAACATGGCATCTGATGTCCTGATATAATTTGTAGTCACAATCATAGACACAACCTCGTGTTGTGTCTATGATTTTGCCATTTTGGATATTTGAAATAACTTCAGAATAATTAGTTATTCTGTTGTTTTACTGATTTTATTACTAATAGTTAATACCTTTATTATGTCAACCTTAAGAGTGGTATATTTATTCTCAGAATAAGACTAGTATAATTTAAGATTAGGGACTTTTTATTACCAAGAGTGTAAATACATTTAAATTATTACATAATCATTTTATACAGATTTTCGGTTACAAATCGTATTTTATTTTTCTCTTTACTTTTTCGATCACGAGCTCAATTGTTTTTTTAAGTTCTAAAAAACACCAATTTTTTAGAAATTATATTTTATTTCTATAACCCCAAGTCAATTTCTGCTAGTCACCTTTGAATTGAAGATAGCTCGAAACATCTGGAAAAGAGGGAGGCATTGCATACCTTAATGTAGTTTTAAAAATTGTTAATTTTTCCCAAAAAATAGCACTGATACATTACGCATATACTATAAAGTTACATTTTGCGTTTATAGGTTTGTACCTAATACAAAATAGTAAATAATACAAATAAATAAACGAAATATACAAATTCCTTTCATATTCTACATACTTGATGATATAAACGTAATTTTTCGCAACAGTCAGTTGCGAGATAGAATTCGCCGTTATAAATTCGTCCCAAATCGCTCTGTTTCGCACTTCAAATATTTTATTTTATATTTATCGTCAAATTTATAAGTTATGCATTGCGAGTCAGAAGGAATTTGATGATTGCGATTAGTAAATATTTATATTTTTTAAATTGTTTATTTGTTATCAACAATGTTTATTAGTTTGATATTTGATTCTGGTAATTTTACAATTACCAGAATCAAAATTACGAGTTTTACCTTATGTTATTTCTATCCATGGTATAACGCTTGTAGTGTGACCGGGTTCATACCTATTGTTGGCAAGCCAAACTTTGTACAACATTATTAATGATATAATAAAACTTCTAAGGAGCTTATTTTTTATTTTCTCTACTTAAAGAATCTCATTTGTATTCTGGTAGCACCTGGGTTCACACTATATGGATTTTCGCCGGTCTCCTTTAATATATTCGACTCAGAGACAGCTCGGAACAGCTGGAATAGTGGGAGACATTACATAACTCGTGCAGGATCCTCAGCACTCGAACTTTACTCAGTTATACCGTAAAGTACACGACCTTCGAATACTCCGCATAAGCTTGCCCTTGCGAGGTGTTTGGGTACGCAAAACACGCCCCCGGGACTGAGAGAGAAGGGGCGTGTCGCGCATCTCAAGGAGGTCGAAGCCGTGATTGCTTTAGTGACCTTTTAGAATACCAGCGAGATTTGCCAGAGAGGTCGTTTAGAAATTATCCTTTTTTAAGGGCTTAATAGTCCGTTTGGGGGTACGATTTAGTTAAGCACCCCGGGTAAAAGTATAATACGAAGAGAACTCGCACTACGGGGGTTCCAAGTACACTTCGTTCAATATACATTGTACTTCGATGAAAATTTATAAATCTATGTACATATAATGAATCTATTATACCATTAATATTATTTTTCTCTGTCTAAACGATAACCTTGTACATCTTTAACAGGGGTAAAAAGTAATTACCTACCTGTATTGTGCACCCGCGGGTAGTGTACTTTATTAACGACTACTGTGCCAGCCTTAAGTTAAAACAAAGAAAAACTCGTAATTATAACTCTGGTAATTTGACAAGTGATTTTCTTTTAGCCTTATGTAAAGAGAAAATTTTCCCCTTTTAAACACTTTGACATTTCTTACTTTTAAAAAATATTCATTTATTACGATCCGAATTTGCCTTTGAAAAACGACATGTCTCTCTTTCTATGGCCCTATAAGTACCTACCCTGCGCCTACGCCCTATAAGTATCCCTTCTGTTGCCCTATAAGAACCCTAAAGTACCTACCCTACGCCTACGCCCTATAAGTACCCAATTCGCTGGCCTAAAGTACCCTATATGCCCTACGTATGACGACGCAATTATTGATCAAATTTTGATCATTACTCATTCTTTCTTCATACAGTCAAAAAACATGTTTCATAAAACAATATATATATTAATATATATATATATATATATATATATATATATATATATATATATATATATGTGTGTGTGTGTGTGTGTGTGTATTCCAAAGAACAATCGTTAATACATAAAACATTAGTTCGAAAACTTTATAAAATTGTAAAAATAATGAACGACGCCTATAGCCTATATTTAAAACTTCAATATTCATTTCAAAGAACAGCCGCCAAATAGCGCTGTTCATTACATAGCGCTGTAGGCTGTAAACATCGACTTTATATAAATAAGTATAACATTACTATCTTCACCACCACGTGCAGTTTTTTTAATTTAAAAAAAACGAAAATAAAATGGCATAATAACGAAATACTGACGAGGGGAGTAAGGGGAATAGCTGTCAAATCAATTAAATAACAAGAATTAGAAGAATAGACAGATAAAAACAATTTTCGCTTAGAAAATGGCATTTCTCCGTCTTACCATATTCTGTCTTTTGGGTTCCATAGACAAACTAGGAACACTTATAGTTTCGCCATGTGCGTCTGTCTATCAAAAAGTTGTCTAAATAAAACAGAAATTTGGCATGGTTACACATATTTATAAGATCTATAAGTTATAAAATAAAATTTTGAAAAAAGACAAGCGAGCAATATATTTACATTATGAAGAATTAATATTTTTAAATAATTTAATAAAAACACCATGTAAAATCGAATGTTTACAAGTGCCTAAATATATACGGGATCATTTTAGTGCGAGTTCTACTCATACCGGACAGCTTACCAAACTCAGTAATGATTTCAATTACTTGAATTCGGCGAGCTCTTAAATTGAACATAATTTCTCGTTAAATAAACGAATTAAAACGCGTCAAATAAACTCGCCACCTCAATTAACAGCGTAGTCTAGCTATATCAACAAATAATGGACGGAAACAATTCATTAAATGAGGGGAAACCACGTGTTACATGGTTTTGAGGTTAGTTTGTTAGGCGAAAGAATTCGCTGTTTCAACGATGTACAAAGTGAAACCTAGGCCACATAACTATGAAAATTAATAAAAATGTTGGAATATGTACTTATCTAAAATAGAAATAAACAATGTTAGACCCCGAACTCACAACATAGTATACTCTGTAAATAGTTCACAACAATTTATTCTAATCAAAGCATACCGCAAAACAAAGTCCTTGCGTCTGTTGTACGTAAGCGATTTCCTAAGTTGAAGAGAAATCCTAAGTACAGAATACAGGCGTCGTTCATAATTTATATGAAATTCTAAGTACAAAATACAGGCGTCGTTCATAATTTTATGAAATTCTAAGTACAAAATACAGGCGTCGTTCATAATTTCTATGAAATTCAAAGTACAAAATACAGGCGTCGTTCATAATTTATATGAAATTCTAAATAAAAAATACAGGCGTCGATCATTATTTCTATAATATTAAAAAGTTTGCAAACAAACCTTTTTTGTGTTAACAATTTCCTTTTGGGATATACCAATATTGTTTTATGAAACGTATTTTGTGATTATGTGAGAAAAGAATTTGAATTGTATTATTTAAAAGATTCTTGTTTTCATACAAAATATTTTGTAAATTCCTACTTTTACATTTTTATAGCACCGTGGTCAGGTGTTCAATTAGCCATTACTCCTTTTTTTTAGTTTCAATTACAAACACGGAACCTATGAAGGTTGGACGGAATTTCATCATATCCATCGATCCATCCGCGTGATACAGCATCACAACTCTTCTAGTTTAAGATGAATTGTGATTAATATTCTTCATTTAACCTGTTTTTGACGTTAGCAGCAACAAATATTGACGAGGTCGAAAAAAGATACCTTGGCGAGCGCTGAAAATGTAACCGTAGAGTATTGCGTATACCTTGCATATATGACCATACTCGAAAACAATATATAATAACTTAGTTCTCCTTAAACAGATCTGTAAGAAAGTCTGTATATTTATGAATATATTACAGGAAATCTATTATAACCGTTTATTTACAGTAACCGTATTTTTTAAATTATAACGGTGAACATGTGACTTTTGAAGTGAAACTTCTTAGGCGACGATTCCATAATCGATAAGTGGACGAGAATTGGGAGTAAAATTTTAAGGTTACGTCACGTTTAGGTACATTTCATTACATGAGAGAGAAGACAAATAGAACTTAGAGAGAGAAAAAAGAAAACTGTACATTCTGGCGCCATGGAAGTGGAGAAAAAGAGAGCGACATATACACAACGATATAAAGCGATTAAATAATATAATGTCGCATGTCAGGCGCTACATACGGACAGCTGAGGTACCACGCATACGTTGTGTTATTAATATTTATCATTGTTTAATTAATAATTGGCTTAATAAATTTATATGCAGATTTCATTAGATGTGTACGTCGATTTTTATGACATCTTATTAAATTTTCTGTATGTATAGTGTTACATTCGTCTTAAACGAATTTTGTATAATCTATGGACTTATACTTAGTATATTTTGTAATATTTAACTCAATGTATTATCCTGTCCTTAAGCACGTTTGCAATTTTTAAGTCTAAGCATGTGCATGTGTTGCGTGTATTTCAACAGTGATCAATACTTATAGTTGATTAATGTATATTTGTCTCTCATTCTCTATACCGTCTTACCCTTTATTATTACTTAAAAAATGAGCTTTAGATCTCTAAAGAAGTTTCACTTCTGTCGCATATACTGAGTTGCACGTGATTTTTTTTTATTTTGACAGTGGAGATGCACGCTAGTGGTGACAACCACTGAAGTTCGATTAAATAAATTAAACGCCTTCAAAATTTAGAAATTCGCCCTATATTAAGGTTTCAGAAAATGTGACCTTGAAGTATTGCGTACACCTTACATATATGACCATGTTTCTGTGTTGACGCCAAATGGATGGATGGAATGGAAATAGATGATAGGCTTAATTTACACATCCGATGTCTTCTTTTCACTTTTTAGAAAAATTCGTTTTATCTTAATTCCAGATTCAAATCTCTAAGTGCCCATGAGTTTGGATTACGGTCTGCATCCCTTCACTCTTCTATCTCACACTCTCTTATATCTTAAATACTATACTAAATCTATACTATCTATCTACTATGAGTATACATTAATTGTACAGGTAGTGAAACTATAAAACTAACTGAATACTGCGATATAATAAGGTACGCATCTTCGATTCTGGTTGTTAAAAGTGGTTTAAACAATTTGATTTCCTATAGTTATTCTATACCTCCCTTTTCTGTAGTAGTCTCACTTTATGCGATCTACTTTGCGCAATTTCTTATTTTTATTTTGTTCAATTCCTCTTTGTATTTGCAAATTCTTTGTTTAGTTTTACTAAAATGGCAAATAAGTCGAAAACTTATTACTAAAACTTCCTTGACAAAGTACAAAATATTCGCCCTACTTTTGGTTACTACCCTACTTTTGGTTATTACTTAGTTTTTTAACCATTTCCTTTAATTAAAACAAAAAAAAATATGGAAATTCACATTTTTGCTAAACTGAACTTATTCCATCAATACATAAACATTATGAAAATGCCGTACACTAGATTTATTACGAACGTATAATTTCGAAATTGACTTTGATCTACCATTCTCAATTATACTATTTTTTTCACTAAAAGAAAAATTTAAAAATCCTACCTTAATCACGTAATAAACAGCAACATTTAATAGTCGCCATTGTTTACTTTCACGGTGAAAATGCACGTCAAAAAATAAACTAATAAAATATTAATTTAATGCACAAAGAAAACTTTAATGCTAAATATATTTCACTGACAAAATATAATACGTATATTTAAAAATCGGACTACTATTAAAATTATAAAATTATTTTCAAAAGAAGACGATAAGTTGACAGCGAGCTCGTTATAACAACACAATGATTCAGTGTTTATATATAAATGTCATAATTATTTGTTCCAGTCTGAATAAAAAGGGTAACGCGCAAAACCAGGAGTGTGTTTATTTTTATAAAGAAAATACAGAGATATGATAAGTGCCAATAACGAACGTGATATTTCTCTCATAACAACAACAGCAACTCTGTTTTCATAGAACACGGAGTATTAGGAAGCTAGCGTACTAAATTAAATGTAACATAATTATCGTCCATTTAATTATCTAAATAAGCTTTTACGTCATACCTCGTCAAGGTAGCCGTTGATAAAGATAACAATTGATTACATTACACTTAAGTGCTTTCACGTAACATCATAACCGTGCAAGGATGTTTATGACCATACAATTACTTATCTGTTAATTATATCTGGAAACGAAAATGTGTTGTTACGAATTACTTGCTATATACGGTCCTTTGAATAATGGTTACCGTTTTAAATAAAAAAAATAGTTTATCAAATAGCTAATTAGAGCAAGAGAGATATATAAAATTATATATAAAATATATCTAAAATTGCCTATCAGAAGATACACAAAATCAGAACACTAACAAAGACTTTACTCGTGTACTCGACTTCTGCATTGTTTTTCGGATAGTAGTTACCGTTTTAAATAATTAAAATTAATTTATCAAATAACTAATCAGAGCAAGAACGTATTACAAATGGCAATATATTTAAAATTACCTATCAGAACAAAGTACAAAAATCAAAACTTTAACAAAGAATTTACTCATATACTCGACTTGTCCATTATATTTCGCTGAAGCTGCCAGTGTTTTATAGCATATTTTGGGTTAAGTTAGACCTAACAGTGGTTACCTTAGTTGGTTATTTTGGGTTGAGTTTGACCTAATATTGGTATAGCAAATTTGTTCTTAAGTTAAACCTAACATTGGTTACCAAAATGCCGCCGAATAATTATTTCTCATTTAAAACACCATATATCATACAAAAAATGTGGATTTTTAGTTAAATAACTAACTACCTCTCTTCGCAGCAATAATTAAATGAAGGTATATTAGTAACAAAAACCTGTCAAGCACGAATAAAAATCGCACTACAAGAGTTCTATACACATTTAGGCAATTACAAATATTTAAGGGTTCATAGTATTTCAATTAAACTATTTATAATATTAATTTTTCACAGAGTAAATATATTGCCTACGATATCTTCTACAGGCGTTAAAATGTGGTGAAAATTTTGCGTAAACTTTTTTTTTATAATTATAAGCCTATTTTTTATAATTTTAGGTTCAATACTTTCAGAAATAAGGAATTTATTTTTATACCTAATTGCCCGTATGTATAGGGAGGGATATTTATTTTTATACCTATTTGTCAATATGTATAGGGAGGGATATTTATTTTTATACCTAATTGCCCGTATGTATAGGGAGGGATATTTATTTTTATACCTAATTGCCCGTATGTATAGGGAGGGATATTTATTTTTATACCTAATTGCCCGTATGTATAGGGAGGGATATTTCTTTTTATACCTAATTGCCCGTATGTATAGGGAGGGATATTTCTTTTTATACCTAATTGCCCGTATGTATAGGGAGGGATATTTCTTTTTATACCTAATTGCCCGTATGTATAGGGAGGGATATTTCTTTTTATACCTAATTGCCCGTATGTATAGGGAGGGATATTTCTTTTTATACCTAATTGCCCGTATGTATAGGGAGGGATATTTCTTTTTATACCTATTTGTCCGTATATCTCTGAAGATATACTATCTAAAATTATACAAACATTTTAGTTAAAATATCTTCATAGATTTACTGAAAAATATTCCTTGATATACTGAATCCACCTTGAAATACCGAAATCTCCTTTATTATTATCCCCTTTAAACGATACCCCACGCTGTATATACAATTAAAAATATTTTATTGAGTACTCAATTTACCCACACTAAAATTTTCATACGAATATTTTTTAAGGTCAGTCATTGAGCTAAATGCAGAATATTATATTTCATTAATATGCCAAATTTCAAATTGACGTAGGGTCAATCGTTTTCTGAGAAAAACGGTTGTAACAGTCAAACAGGTCAGTGAACTTATAGGGATTCCGTTTTCCTTTTAAGGTACCGTATCCAAAAATTTAAAAAAATATGTACAGAAAATGTACTATTTTTTTAACATTACACAAACCTGCAAAATAACTCCGCACTCAGACAAAGCGGCTGCTATCAAACAGACCCAACACGGACGGATACTTAGCTCGCTGGCCCCATAAAGTCTGGATGCTCCCGGGCACTCGACGGAACACTCATCACTTTGACTCTCACTGAAACGTGCCGCTACGTCGAAACGATAATGCCTCGCCTCTCGCAACGTATTCAGCGAAGCTGGCAATGACGTAATCGGCCGTATGAGATCACGAGTTGTGCTCGCGAGCTCGCAAGCTGTGCCCATCAGAGGGAGGAGTTGTGCTTGTTGAGGGGAGGAGTTGTAGAGAGCGAGGCACGGTTCCGGAGTAAGATGACATTTTGCTGTCGCAACATTTGTTTTTGTAACATGCAATATACAAACTTAATTCACGTTTCAAGATTTAGACGAGGTTTATTTTAAGTATATTAACTAGACGCATATTCGTATTCGTTCTATTTTGATACAATTGTCTCTCCTAAACTTATATAATCGTATACGCAGATAAGCATGTGGAATATAATGAAAAGTAAAGATACTCGACACTTATTCTGACACTGACGTGTTTTCTAATTGGCTAGATTAAATTTATCTCCATTAAATACTGTCCTATCCTGAGGAATTAATGGAAGTTTAAGGTCTTTGAATAAAAAAACAATATTTTTTTGTTCATTATATGATATTTCATATCAAGCTGTTCTGCGATGAGGTATTAATAGTAAGTTTTTCAAACATGATCTAGATTTTTGTGAATATTATCAATGATTAAGATTCCGTACATCAAAAGGAAAAATCAAGAGTCGTGTCGGATACTGCAACAGTTATTTCCGGGAAAAAGTCAAGCATTTATAATACATTTAAATGAATTTAAATTGTTGTTTTGAATAATTTAATACATTTGCTATTTATATTTATTGAATATAGATAGCGGGTTGAAATGTAGGGTACATATGACTTTGAAATTATGTGAATACCTTTTGCAAATGTCAAATATATATTTCGAAATCGTTTTTAGTTTTAGTATTAAAATTATGCCTGTGTTGATTACGGATGCTATACTGTTATTATTGATGTTAAACAATTTTGTTGATTAATTATTAAGTTTGTTAAAGTGTTTAAGTATTTACCTGATTGATTAATATTAAGTACGATTATATCAAGTAACATTGTATTTCACATAATTGTAAAACACAAATTAATAGCTTTGTTTAATTATCGAGAAATATATTTTTGATGTGAAACATCTATAGGCGCAGGTATAAACTGGTTCGTTGGCGTGGCGACGCTATACTAAGGTATAAATATAGTCTATATGTAGTAGAGTGTACGGTATGGCGACGTGTCGCCATGCGCAACCGACTACGCGAACCCCTCCTCACTCAGTTCGACGCTGTTGTTTACTACGGTACACATAACCTGTGCTTTATTATTTTTGTATTAATTGTAAATAAATGTTTATTAAATAAAGTCATCATTTTCTGTAAGAAATTCGTAATACTTTATTTTTTCATTACGCTATATTTAGTTCCTGTAATAATCTTGTCTTTTATGCATATTACTTGTACGAACACGGTGTTTCACATCTGCCAGGCGTCCCGTGAAGGCTCACTTTTAGCTCATTTTTAGCCACCAATCTTGATTTTTTGCGAATTTGACTTAGCAACACGAATCATAAACCAACAACAATTACAGGGCACCGCCCCCCAACATTTGTTATTCCCGTTATTTCTGAGACATAAGCACTCAAAGCTTTACATATTTTCCTGCATCATACAATAAAAAAAGATATTGAAAAAATTATTGCAAATATTTGTTGAAAAAATTGTAATTTTTTTTTCTGTTATGATTACCCTACATTTTGCGGATAAAAAAATTTAAAATTCGTTGGAAATATTTATATAAAAGCTGATAAATACCAAATTTAACATATACCAGTCCATTGGTTTACTTTTTGGACTACTGGGCAGACATACACGGAACAAGCATTAAAAGGATATACCTCAGTAAGTGTGAAAAAATGTCCTTTTCCGTTTTTAGAAGCCTACGCAAAAATTCAGAGAAAACTATAAATATGATTCTATATATCATAGTTATTGCTATATTCACAATACGTCCTATTGGTGACACCTTTGGTAAATAATTTCATTTCGAACGAAGTACAGAAACTAGGACGCACCAGCCAGACAATCGATTTTATTACAAATACAATCTTTCTGTATAAATAAAAAGTATAGATAGGTCTAAGTAATTTCTAATAATAAAATGACACAAATATTCCAATTCCAAAGAAGGGCGCTATCTGCAGACATTAACAAAGAAAACGATTTAGAATTACATAGCCATGTATCCTTGGATAACTACGCAGATTATGTATCACAGCAAAGCGAAACGTGACGTGATCGACAATAATAGGTCTAAGAATACGTCAAAAAAATATAACGTATGTTATTTGACACTTTAACGCTCATATCTCATAAAGATTAACCTTATAAAATCGAAGCTACTCTGACCGACGCCGCCGCGTTACGAGTTAAGACGTGTTAACGGAGAAAAAGATAGCACTTGCGGCTGAACATGCGCTAACGGAGAAGCAGAGATTTAGTCGGCAATGCGCGCATCGTGACTTGTACGGTAAGTCGGTAGAAAGTCGGTAACTGACTTTGTCTCGTAAAATTAGACAGTTGTCGGTCGTTGACACAAAGCTGAATGGCCGCCGACTGCAACAGCTAGAATTAATCCAGTTATTTGCAACAAAGTTACCTTCGTATTGGCTATATACTATGAAGTTTATATAAAGCTCGCTACGCGCAAAGACTTGGTAGCCTGTATGTCTTTAACTTGTTGATGCAACCTGACTTAATTTGAAATAGTAACAGAGTTTTGTTATCCTAATTTTTGAGATACGTGGTTAAAAAGTTAAGGGAGGGATTGGGCATGCATAGCGCTTATTAAAAAATATCCAAAAATTCATAGAAAAAAGTATTAACCTCGTAATTCAATATATCGGGAGATATTTAAAAAAATACATGAAATGTATTTTCTTTATTACCATGTGTTCATGTTCCAATACGTGGAAACAATTTCCTGCTACGTTTCCTAACTCTACGGTCCTGCTCCGTTTTCCTGCAAAATTTTATCACAAATATTCTTAAATTGAAAGTTACCATTTTGGTCTATAAGTAGCTCAATTTTTACCGCTCTGTTACAAAGACTTAAAAAACCGAAAACAAATGACGGTGAAAACAGTTTGCAGTTCCCAGTTATAGAAATATAGTTTAGAGTGTTGTTCATTTTTCCAACAAGTAACTAAAAAACTTCATAGACAAATGTAGTATTTTAATAGTCACTATTAATTATGTATCTTTTTCATGATTTTAATATAAGACGCATTTTAGGCCAATTCTTTTAAAATAGTTCTACATATTTTTAAAAATCAATTTCAGAAAAAGGTTTCTAGAGACGAATGTAAAGTTCACCGGAAAATTATAGCGCTAATTCTAAATCTGATATTTATGAGGCAATATAAAATTTTGTGGAAAACGATTTAATATTTTTAAATAGTTCGTCGCATAGAATTTTACATTAAGGTGCATGATCATTGGAGATTAAATTAAATCACTCTGATATAAAAATTTCAGACTTCAGCCAAAAAGTAAATAAATCAGCGAATCGTACTGAATTTAATATCTGTTTAACGTGACAAGAATAACATTATTAAAAGTATATTCGATAAGAATGTGCTAGTGGCCAAGAATTAGAAAAGTGACAATGTAATTTGGTATAAAACAGAGTTGCTTAACAATTAATGGCTTAACAATTTAAGAAACATTAGTTACGATATTTTAACGTAGAATAAAATGTACATCGAAAAACAGGCCGCCATCTCAGATATAGTCTTGATAAATACGCAAGTAGTTTAATGTTAAAATTTACCTGCTTTTACATTAAATCGATTCAACAGTAAAGAAATATTTACCCAGACAAAAGGCACACAAAACGCCTCGACAAAGACAACATCGGTGAGGTAGGAATCGATTTTATTATACCTCAAAGTCAACATCATTATTCATAATTTATTTAACGACTCTTAAACAGACCGAACGTATTTGTTGTTCTAATTCCAGACACTGCTTTGCATAAACAACTTCAATTACTAATTCAAAAGGGCATTAAAACGAGAAACTACAGAGAGTGATTAAAGAGTCTTCAACTCAATATAAATACGGTGCAAGCTTTCCGATTGTTAAGAGCATAAATAAATTACTCAATGTCGATAACATTTTCGAACAGGAGAGAAAAAATTTGGGAAAATTGAAAAAAAAAAATTAAAAAGTAAACAGAGTGGTTCCGTAACTTTCAACGTAGAGCTACACCGTAACTTTCAACGTAGAGCTACGCCGTAACTTTCAACGTAGAGCTACGCCGTAACATTAAAGGCAGAACTGTGCCGTCTTTCAACATAGAACTACACCGTAGTTTCAAAGTAGAGCTACATTGCTAATCCTCAACTCATACTTTTGTCATTTTTTACATTGAAAATATCATGTTTTTATTTTATCACTTTACATACCGGTAAAAATAAAATCGGTTGTAAAAAACTGTATAGTATTCAATTCTATATGCCTCGTATTTTCAATGGAGTGGGAGTATTATTCTACAAATTGAGAGAGTGATTAGAGATAAGAATGTATATATATATATATATATATATATATATATATATATATATATATATATATATATATATTTAGTGTTTTTACTGTTATTGAAAATTAAATAGCATTTTATGTATAAAATAAATTTAAAACGACATAATAACAAATGTAAAATGATTACATAAAATTACACAAAACACATTCATTCATAAATGAAATCAATTAATGGGAAAAGGAGCAGATCTATAGTCCGATACACTGTGCGTCCCCACGTTAGTACGATATGGTGGAATTTAAAATGGTCGATATGAATACTGCGACGTTGTGCGCGGTACTAAACTGTGAAATTAATTAGTCTCCGATTGCGCAACTTGCTATAGATATACGCATATAGGAGTCGTCTGAAAAAAAATTTCCTGTCTGAATTAAGACAGGAAAATTTTCGTCAGTTCAGATTTTCTTGTTTTCCACATCAAATCTGTTTCTAACTTTATAATGTTTTTTGAAGTGAAACTTATTTTATCACAATTGCATAAGTGTCTATGTTGATAATGGCATGATAAAAATATAGAAGTCCATAGTTTAGCTGCGAAACTTGAATAAAACAACGCCGTATACTTGGCTAGATGACATTGCTCTACGATCAATAAATCCACCAAATATGTCAAGTGTATATAAATGTAAAAAAGAGAATAAAAATCTGAAAAGAGAATAAAAATAGGTATCAATACATGAAAAAATTAAAAAACTCCTTTACTTACAGAAGCAAGTCAAACGAGCCAAAATTCGATAAGTTTACTAGTAGTAATTGAGAAATTACCTTCACCCCAGTTATCCTTCCGGCAAAATATAGCCAAAGGATTAATTGACACAAGTCAAATAAGCTCTAACACGATGGGTTTACTGTTACCCATTCAGAAGTTCTGCATAAGCTCCCTTCTTATCATCATATTCTCGCGGCTAAAATATGGAACCAAAAGACTTATTAAGACAAGTCAAATGAGCCCAAACTCGATAGGTATCTGCTCGATATATTTATCAGTTTAGTAATTGGGAAGTTCCTATTGCTACCTCCCTCCTCATCATTAGATCTTTCCGCTTAAAATACGTTAGCAAAGGTTTTATTGAACAAGTCAAACGAACGAAAGAAACGAAGAAACGAACTCTATGGGTTTAATGTTTTCCGGAAACTTCCCACTTCCATTATTGAATCAATTCAATGGTACCATATTATTATATTGTCATCAGAACTGCATAATATATTGTATCGATACGACAATTAGAAATTTGTGAAAAACGACTTGCTAGATAAATATACATAAACACTATTGTTACAATTAGATATAGTTAAACACAAATAAACTAATAACAGCGTATTAAAAGTAAATAAATATCTTAGGTGCGAATGGCTTCTAGCCATTCGCTGGAGTAGGTCAGTTCCCAAGCTTAGCACCCAGCAATATCAGCGCCCTTTACTACCAACTAATCTTTATGTATGGAACTGGAACCGTTCAGCGAAGTACTTTAACTGCGTCGACTCATTAGCCAGTGACGGTGAATTATCGCCTTTAACTGAATTGGCGCAAGATCGCGGTAAATAAAATATGCTATATATATATATATATATATATATATATATATATATATATAGCATCTCATTTTTCACCTATTGTTACACTTATCTCCTGTTTGATATAAAATATGACGGTGCAAATGTTCTCGAAGCGGCATAAGATACGAAGTACTGGGCAGAATAACCGATGTAAAGAGTCGTGACTCTTCAATAATGCATAAAATGTACCTTAGATAATATTATGTATTATGAGGCGTAATATAGCAGGGATCATGATAGATAGTGATGATGATAGATAGTGATCATGATAAGCGGTTATTAAATATTCCCAATATCTATATTGAACTTGTAAATAATGTCCTGGCACTTCACTTGGCGTCACGTGTTCGCGAAGCGTATTCGCCGTATTTGCCGTTATCCAAACATCACATACATGTTTGTTCGTAATGCGACGTATTCGCGGCAGACATAAGTTATTATTTCCTGAATGCGTGTTATCAACATATGCTAGGTGTACGTAAATATTTCTTTTTGTCTTTATGGGATACACTTTTAGCGTCCCAAATGTAGGGAGGCATTTGGTATAACTCTGAAAACCTCGACACAATATCACTTGTCCAATCCATTTCTCTGGACGCGTCTGTACAGAACACTGTCGCACGTTCTACTAAACTAGCCACGTGTGGGTGGAAGGTAAACGAAAATATTTGGCATATTTGTGAACAAAAATCGACAAGCGAGCGGATACGCGTATTTGTGTATTTGTGTATTTGTCTTGTTCGTGTCTATAACGTAAATATAGAGACAAATAAATAATCGCCACATGGACGTTTTCGGGCAAATAACGACATGATAAACACGCAATACCAAGTGAATTACCAGTATAATATATAAACGTCCTTTCCTCTACTGTTCGCGAATACCATGTGTCTGCTCTGAAGGTGTGGGCGCTGCTCTGCTCTGTATGCACATGTGTGCACAGTGCGTGCGTGCGAATGAACGCATGCGCAAGGGAGCATGCGTGTGTGTGTCTAAAATTCTCCTTGATTTTTGGATAAAATTAGAAGTAACGCAGTTGTGAATATAAAAGCACACGGTTATGCGCAAATATTTATTGAAGAAATGAATTATTAAATTATAAACGAAAACGTTATCTACATCTTTTTACGCAACCTTTAATATATATATATATATATATATATATATATATATATATATATATATATATATATATATATATATATTTATACATATATTTATTTCATTATGTTTGAAGAATAATCTAACCTTTACGGGTAATGATGAAAAAACTCATAGGCGCTTTACAATTATTTTATAAGGCGGAAAAACAAAATTATCTCACCTTAAACAATTTCGAACTTTTTATAATATTACAAGGAAATAATACATCTCTAATAAAATAGAACTTGTCAATGTAATATTCTAAAATTTACAAAACTTTACGTTTTATACGTGTTTCGTTAACATGGAACAAACATATTTAACAATTTAATAATTTCGCGTTGGTATCACACGTAAAAAGAAAATTATAAGTACCTGACCTTGTTTTCGCCGCATTCCGTTACATAAAGCCATAGACTACAAAAGAAAACATTTATTGTTGCCTACTAGTTATTCAAAGCAATGTTGACCAGCCTGTCCTTGTGTCTATTGTCGTTGGAAAAATAACGCCAACTTCGCTGTAATTTATTTGACTGTTTCCCCAGCCGTATTCATGTTTGGACGTCACCACTTCGTCTTCTTGGAATTTAATATATAATTTGTTTTGTGTTATTCTCGAATAATGACAAAGGCTTATGTTATTTTTTTTAAAGCTACAAGGGAAAAACGCAAAATTAATTTTAGCTTAGTGCATATTTGTATTTTTTTGCTACTGAAATCAAATAAATAGATTTACACCAGTTTACGCAATTTTTTACTGAGATAAGGGAGTTTTGTTTACATACTAATCCGATCAAATGTGGTTTGGACTATGTTTAGCTTGTATTATTATTTTAGGCATCTACTATATTCGTGCATAATTAAAAACATGAAATACACATATACGTGTAGATACAGATTACTGGTTAACTAGTTTATCGAAAAGATAATTTCAAAATCCTTTCAAAAATATAAGAAAAAACAAATCTACTTATAATGTTTTATTCAAGCAAAGCTTCTTTACCGACTGTGAAATGAGGTCCTAACTGAAAAAAGTGAAACGTCGTGAACGAACGCGGCGATGAAACGCTCCTCATTGGCTGGGGAGCTCGTTTTGTTGTCCATGTGAGTGGGTGAAATCGAGTAAGAGTGGCAAAACGCAGCAAGTAACGCGAAGCGCTGCCTCTCTCCCACCTTCGTTTTCTTTAAATGTGTGTGTGCGTGCATGTATGTGTATGTGTGTGGGTGTGTAATTGTTCTAACGAGAGAATATACGCGCTTGGTACTCTACACGCATGAAAAAGAAATCATTCTTAAATAATAATCCGACCAAAATTTGCAACTAAACACGGTGCAACGATTGACGCGGTTTTTTCGAGATATATTAATAAAATAAAATCACAAATGTTTGTCTCTTATTTTGCTACCACGAATCAATCATATAATATGATGAAATTATAGAATATGATGACTAAAATATTGCATTGTATATTAAATGCAACATTGTCTTATTTTAATTTTGAAACTAAACTTATGTTTGCTTCTTAGGTACTTACAGCACAAAAATTCAATTTTTAATTATTAAATTCACTAATAATTAAAAATTTAATTTTATATGCGATACATAAGCCTCGCTTCTGTATAATATCCCCCGACAAATGTTTTTTGGCCTTTATTATGAAGAAATTATTTAAATTCAGGACATAATACTTTTTTAACATTTTCTGGATTATAATTACATTTAAAAGTTTCATTATCCTAAACCATAGAAAGAAATGAATGAAAATACTGAATTCCCGGTATAAGTTTTTCTTTCTGCAAAATAATACTCGTATAACTCAATATTCAAAAGCAAATAATATTATCAATAATATGCTCGGGTTGCTTTGACGATGCCGTACGGCGCCCGATGTGCTTGCACTGCATGACGCTTAATATAACCCATAAGGCAAGTGGTCTTTAAGGTAAAATACTGTATCTCGAGAACAAAATGAGATGCAAAAACTGTTGATTATAATCATCTTTTTTGCATCCTGGAACCCAAAGAAGCTTGCGGCTTATAATACAAATTTGACCACACCTGTTTATGTTAAATGTTTACATATACAAACACGTATATGTAAACAAATTTTCATCTACAGCCATTTACAGGTCAAAAAATTAAACTGCACAATATCTTTTGCAACGTTTATATTGTTACATTAAATTAAAATCTATACATATGATAAAACTGTAACAGAGTGAATTCTGTACGTGAAAAATATTTTAAAAAGAATGGGTGTAGAATGATAACAGAAGGCAGGAAATACGTTTTTAGAATTTTTGCCTGTCTGTTTGTTAATCGACTCTTCAATCACGCGAAATTTGCTAGAGGAATATTGATTAAATTTGGTGTTATAATAGTTTATATCTTTGAACAGTATATAGAATAATTTTATCTGGATATTAAAAATTTAAAAAAAACATGACTGAGAATTTTACTCTATTGGTACTACCAACATCGTCATTTAGGGTTTTTAGTAAACTTTAATCTCATAGAGTTATGGGAACAAAAAGTGAATAAAAAACAAAAATGTACAATAAAAAACCTATTAACTTCCTTATTCCGAATGCCATGCGAACACAGCCTGAGGTGCAGCTAGTGTGAAATAAACTGATGATTAATATAAAATAAAAGTGTTACATATTTATATACAATTATTATGAGCACAATAATACGCTAAACTTACGTTTTGTCGATAAATACAATTAAATACTTAATCACATTATTTAAAAATTTAAGCATTATTACATTGTTTCAACCAAATTCCTCATACAAAAGATCGGAACTTAAAAAGGAAGACACACCAGTCAGTTGCGGATACAGGGGGGGGGTAATTACGGAGCTCAAGCACCCTCCCCCCATCCCTCCCCCTCCCTAAATCATTTGAATCCACCCGTGACAAACCATTTATATATTCACCGAGAGCTTTTACCTTGATAAAGCCTACCATTTGGTTTGGGAGGGACAAGTCCCTCCCAAACCAAAATCCTGGATACCCCACTGTCACCAGTAGTATTGGTTATTTCTAAATTGTACATTTATAAAATAAATGCGAAAAATAATGTTTGCATTTATTAAAACTTACCCCAAATTATGTAGATAAAACTTCGTACCAGAATTTTCTAAGAGATAAAATTATTGTTTACATTTCTGTCCTCCAAGATTTTATTTTATGGCGATTACGGCGAATGATCTCTAAGTTACTAACGGCTATTTATAGCTTATATCTCCTTCGGATAAATATCAAATATCATGTTTCATTCATTATTTATACTTAGATTAAACTCCAAGGACGAATTTAATATTAGAAGAAAAAAAGTCGCCAATTTAATATTAGATTAGATTAAATAGTAGCGCGGCACAAGGTGGGTGTAGTGACATTCAAATATATAATTAGACAGTTCACCTTTTTAATATTGTTTATTATATGAGATCTGATTTGTAGATTCGGATACTTTGATAGACTAAATATTGATGAGCGAAGAAAAACACCAAATAATAAACATGATGTCTATCAAAGTAGCTTATTTATTATGCTTCAAATTGTATGTACATAGACGAACAGATGTCAAACAGGTCACCAAATTATGTAAATGAAGTCCATTGGAGAAGTTAATTAATCATGTATTAAATTATATGGAATTACTTGGCACGCCTTTATATCAGGGACGATATTATTATAACCACTGAGCTCGAGACTTCTAGATACTTAATCGTTTTAAATATGTAATATTAATTAATTATTATATATTTTAAAATAAACAGTGGCACGCTGTTATATGAGGGACGACAATATTATAACTACTGAGCTCAAGACTTCTAGATACGTAATCGTTTTAAATATGTAATAATCATTAATTTAATATGTACCCAGAATAGTACTTGGCTAGGCGATGCGCCGAGTATTGGTAAATAGCTGTTGTTTACCAGAATAAAATGTTAACTATAATTTAAATTATCGCTTGTGGTTTCACTCTTTTTAAGCTCCATAATCAAAAATTAAACTAAACCTAACCTGATTTAAGACTCATTGAAATTTACCATGGCTAGTTAAACGTCAATGCAAAAAAAGATAGATTGGATATACCGCATGATGTTACGTAAGTCAAAGTGACTGTGACGTTACGTAAGTGAAAGTAATGTAAGAGAGAAAGAGACAATATACTTTAGCTAAGGATACATCATCGTATGAAAATATATATATGTCGCCATTATCTTTACACTCGCACGATTTATTCTACCTTATTTTCGATTTTAGACAACCGTTAAAAAAGTTTCGCGATAATAACCGTAAAAGTTCCTCAACTGTCACGAATTAGCTTTAAATAAGACATCTGGGACATAAGTTTCAAGCAACTGATTACCCAAATACCCGAATAAAAGAAGATTGGGGCTGTATGAAAACTAAAACGTGATAGCTACGGTTTATGACAGCTAATCGAACCAAGAATTGTATAACAGAACTAATTATTTCTAGTCATTTATTACCTAAAGCTTTTATCCTAATATCTTTGTATACTGTTTAAACTAATGCAGTCATATGGTCTGTATGAAGCAACTTATGCTCTTATGCTACAGAAAATATAAAGAAAAGGCGTAAGCCACGCCACACATAAACTCACGGATGAAGTGAAACTTCCTTAATGGTTCACGATGTCAATAATTTATAACAATCATTGGTTATCTATACTCTATTACATTCCAAAAAGAGAATGTTTGTAATCAAAGGAAAATGACAGTACAGATATTGTAAACCTTTTTCTTCTGTTCACATTAGTAATATTATAAGGAATTATTTAGTATTTGTAATAAAAGGATATGATTTTTACCCCTAATGGTTGGTTTTTTATTTATTTATTACAAAGTATACTAAATCATTCATAATTAGATAAATAAGTTATGAATGTTTAAACACGTCTCCAGAATACAATCAGAGGCTCTTCAGTCATGCTCTAGCGTCTAGGTTACTATGCTAAGGACCGGTATACATTTAATTTATTAATATTTTTATCTAGTTTAATGTTAGATACGTTTATACATATCGCGGACTTATTGCTACGAGTGTAATCTCTTACAGTCAACCATATATAATACCGAATTATACATAAATGATGCCAAACATTAACATTACAGTTTCTTAATCATTATTTTTTTTAAATATTTATATCGAATACTAAAAATAATCGTCGAAAATATTCAGTTGAATAAGAGCAAAAACTTAACTATTATGAAGAAACACCGGCACATAGTGTATAAAACGTATATTCTATACTCCAAATAGTAATATATATATATATATATATATATATATATATATATATATATATATATATATATATATATATATATATACACATATATATATATATATATATATATACACATATATATATATATATATATATATATATATATATATATATATATATATATATTACAATTTGGAATAATGTTTAATATTATTACGGATGAAATGCAATGAGTTTTTTTTAATAATCGCCCACTGATTGAATATGCTTTGTGCCCACCATATTTTAACTGTCAAATAATTTTTTTTATACAATATCCTTACGTAGTGTAATATATAGTCGCTTCCCGCGTCTGTCTGTTCCTCTGTACGCTTAGATCTTTTAAACTACTCAACGGATTTTGATGCGATTTTCACTATCATTCAGATAATTTCTTCCGGTTCGTTTATAGGTATAATACTTGTATAATGTAAATATAAAAAAGTCAATGTTTCATATTAAAATAGAATTTTGGGCGCTTTCATTGCTAATCCTGACTAAACTTTACGAAATATATCAAAATGTTGTTGTACTATGGAATTATGTATTTTAAAAATATCTACAAAAAAGTGCGCGATGGCAAATATCTATATCCTACGGATAACCGACAGTGACCATTTTTATGCGATCGATATTTATATTTTTGTGGGTTATACTTAAATAAGTTGGTTACGTTGGGCATTTAATGTAGATAAAATTTGCTCTTTACGGCAAATCATTATCATTGTCGTTAGTATTTTAGAAGATATCACATATTTAAAATTATCAAAAATTAGTATTCACGTAAATTATCAAAAATTAGTATTCACGTAAATAAAATTAGTATTTTAGAAGGTATCACATATTTAAAATTATCAAAAATTAGTATTTTAGAAGATATCACATATTTAAAATGATCAAAAATTAGTATTCACGTAAATTATCAAAAATTAGTATTCACGTAAATAAAATTAGTATTTTAGAAGGTATCACATATTTAAAATTATCAAAAATTAGTATTTTAGAAGGTATCACATATTTAAAATTATCAAAAATTAGTATTTTAGAAGATATCACATATTTAAAATTATCAAAAATTAGTATTTTAGAAGATATCACATATTTAAAATTATCAAAAATTAGTATTCACGTAAATTATCAAAAATTAGTATTCACGTAAATAAAATTAGTGTTTTAGAAGGTATCACATATTTAAAATTATCAAAAATTAGTATTTTAGAAGGTATCACATATTTAAAATTATCAAAAATTAGTATTTTAGAAGATATCACATATTTAAAATTATCAAAAATTAGTATTTTAGAAGATATCACATATTTAAAATTATCAAAAATTAGTATTCACGTAAATTATCAAAAATTAGTATTCACGTAAATAAAATTAGTATTTTAGAAGGTATCACATATTTAAAATTATCAAAAATTAGTATTTTAGAAGGTATCACATATTTAAAATTATCAAAAATTAGTATTTTAGAAGATATCACATATTTAAAATTATCAAAAATTAGTATTTTAGAAGATATCACATATTTAAAATTATCAAAAATTAGTATTCACGTAAATTATCAAAAATTAGTATTCACGTAAATAAAATTAGTGTTTTAGAAGGTATCACATATTTAAAATTATCAAAAATTAGTATTTTAGAAGGTATCACATATTTAAAATTATCAAAAATTAGTATTTTAGAAGATATCACATATTTAAAATTATCAAAAATTAGTATTTTAGAAGATATCACATATTTAAAATTATCAAAAATTAGTATTCACGTAAATTATCAAAAATTAGTATTCACGTAAATAAAATTAGTATTTTAGAAGGTATCACATATTTAAAATTATCAAAAATTAGTATTTTAGAAGGTATCACATATTTAAAATTATCAAAAATTAGTATTTTAGAAGATATCACATATTTAAAATTATCAAAAATTAGTATTTTAGAAGATATCACATATTTAAAATTATCAAAAATTAGTATTCACGTAAATTATCAAAAATTAGTATTCACGTAAATAAAATTAGTGTTTTAGAAGGTATCACATATTTAAAATTATCAAAAATTAGTATTTTAGAAGATATCACATATTTAAAATTATCAAAAATTAGTATTTTAGAAGATATCACATATTTAAAATTATCAAAAATTAGTATTCACGTAAATTATCAAAAATTAGTATTCACGTAAATAAAATTAGTGTTTTAGAAGGTATCACATATTTAAAATTATCAAAAATTAGTATTTTAGAAGATATCATATATTTAAAATTATCAAAAATTAGTATTCACGATGCCGATGCCGTGTATTAACGGCGGCTGCAGCGGGCGATGGCGGCGTGTGCCTATAAATACCGCGATGCAGGCCGCGTGTCACCCTATGACTTTGTATGATTTGCAGCGATCGCACGCGTTTATCGGAGCTCTCAAGCGAGTAAAGTAAAAAATAAAATAAAACATGCTTTTCAGCGCGACACTATAAACCGCAAAGACAAATGTAAACATTTTATATAAAAACATTCTGTAGTATATTCTAATAATGACAGTAATATTACTAATCGCTCCACAATTACACCACATGAGCGTAGCCGGGGCGGGTCGCTAGTTCTTAATAATTTTGCTCTCGAAGGTATTGAATAAATAACATAGTCACTTATAATTTTTATAATTATCCTGTATAAAAATCTAAATGCGCACTTAAAGAAGCGAAAAGTTGGTGGCAACCTGCCGATTCATAGACAGATTACCATTTGAATAAACTTTTTGGCATTCTCGGCCGCCATGTTGTTATTAATCGGCTGGTTCAGTTGGTTACACAATTTTATAGTGACCAAAGTAATGGCTAAAGGAATTTCACAAAATATGATTTGTATATCATAAATAAACATTCACATTCAAAATTTCTATTTGTTTCGTTGGCATTTTATAACGAATATATTCAGATATAATTTCCTTCAACTCCGACGGGAGCTGCTTCTAGTCAAGCATTTTTCAAGTGAAACATATTTATCGACGTCTGAGTCAAAAAAGTGTCACGTTAAAATTGTGTAACACCCATTTGACACATACGTAAAAAATTGACCGACTTCGTGATAAATAATGAATAATATATATTTATACAAAATTATCGTTCATTTTATTTCTATTTATAAGTAATTTTAAAATATCTAAAGATTATTCTTAACTATTAGCTAATCGTTAAAGTACTTTCACGTTTTCACGGTTGAAGTGAAACTTCTACTTCATCTTTTTTTTTATTGAAAAATTTTGTTAATATTCTCTCGATCTTTGATTTATAGGCTTTTTAGGCTCTTGGTCCCTCAAGTAGATCCCTCAAAATAGTACTTGAGGGAAAGTAGAAACTCTTTGTAAATATTAATTTTTCATAACCTAAATATATTGCCTACTATATCTTTCACAGGCATAAAAACGTGGTATACATTTAAATAATGTTATTTATGACCATTAAAATACATAAATATTAATATATATGTAGAATTATATATTTTAAAAGGAGTCTCTACAAAGTTTTTTATAAACTCAACTAGTAAACTAGTAAAGCCTACTTAGCGGTAACTTTCCTTTTATTTTCATTGATTTTAATTTAATTTTCCTTTTAATTTCATTATATATTACCATTGTGAATACTTTTCAAGTATTCAAAAGTAGTGGTTTAGCTGGTAGGGGATGGGGCACATAACTCTAACAAAAACTACCATTTTAAAGCTTAATATTTCGTAAACCGATCCCTGTATAGAAAAAGTGTTCATAATATGTCGCCAATATTTTTAAAAGATCTGTTTAACGATGCCTTACACAATGGATTATAACAAAAAATTAGACCCACACCCTCAAAAACGTTTTTATTAAATTAATTACGGCTACAAACTTATGAAATAAAATTTCCTAACTTTGTAGCCGTTATAGATATGTACTCGTATAAGCATACCATATTTCAGCTTTATAATACTATAATGGTCTATGGACCGAAGGATACTATAAACTATAAGGTTATGGAATCTGGTTTTCTTCTTTTTTATTTAAAAACCGCGATTCAATTTCGTACGTAAATGTTAGGACTTAACATATGTGCCATTTGCACGGCTTTTCTCCCCTTTGTTTGTATTCGCTACTTGTTAAGCGTAATTCATTTTGTCTCCGGTAGCTATTCGTTTTTTGATTCGAGTTCAGTAAAACCACAAAATGATTACGTCTTACCCATCTCTATATGTAACACAAACTCCAATACATGTCATTGCGTTGCCACGTGTCACTTGCCACTTTACCTTGATTTCTACGTATAATGCTGGCAAATATTTAGATACAGATTGAAATGTTTTCTTCGTAAGTTGTTATATTAGATTTATCATTATTAATCGTGCATAAAGTTCTGTATTAAGATAAAACTAGATCTTATACTATTTTTATCTTAATACAGAACTTTATGCACGATTGCCAAGGATTAAACAAACAAAACGTTGGACAGGAAGTTGAAGTTGAAATTCGCGTATCAACTAAAAACAGTTCTATCGTTGCTCAATTATGGAAAAATATGATTATGGAACGTTTTTAGTATGGCATAAACAAATTAAAATGTCTTTGTCACCAACACGTTTGTAGTGTCAAAGTAAAACTCCTTTGATCCTCGTGTGAAATTTCATTTTGTTGGAAATCTTCCCCCATACCGCTGGTATTAATAAAATATTTTAAAATTCTGCATTATTTCAGCATCAAGCATTTAATACAATAGTTTAAATACTAAACGGTTAATTTTCTGAAAATATTGTTCCGTACTGAACATTTTCACATTAGCGCTTATAATTTCACAACCGTTTATCAAAATCTTAAATTGTTTTCTTGTTTAAATTACTAATAATACCAAATCAATATTAGACTAACAATGACTTTTGGCTTAGGCCAAAACTCAGAAGAGAATTAAATACCTATTATTACGGCCCAATTGAAGATGAAGGGCATCATCAGACACACTTTATGTCCGCCCACCAAATCTAGGGCTGCAAATATCCTATGTGGAAAAATATATCACCAACTCTATATTATTTCGATTATGTTGAAATAAAAAATACGTCAAAAGTGACACATAGATTATATAAGAATAACTCTTAAGCCTTTCTTCTCCAATTTTCTACTTTGTTACTTTCGCCATTATAATTATATAAATTTCACAAAAATTATAATTGCAACAAATATGAAAATATGTCAAAAACTATAAAATTGCACTAATCTTATTCCCCTTTAGCAAATTTATCTCCCCTGTCAATTAAATAGCCAGGGGATTGACACAAGTCAATTGACAAATAAGAAGGAAACTCAAATCATAATAAAAGAACATTCAACATACAGTCGTATAGTATTTATCAACTCTATATATTTTTGCAAATTTATTTTGAAATTCTCGTTAGGAAAGAATGAAAATATGAAATAAGAATACAGTATGGAGGGAATGACATCATACACTATTAAAAAGATTTATACCTATATAACCTAATCTACAACTACAAAAGTACTGTATACAAAAATATATCGTTAATTCTACAAAAACTAAGATATCCTTGTTGTTTAGTCATAGTGAAAGAAAGGATATAAAAAAAGGAAAAATAAATTACATAGAAAAAAAATCGAGGACGAGGAAAAAAGCTGGGAAAACAGGAAGAGATGTTCAAATGAAATTCAAGAAAACATAAAATTGATAAAGCGATTGAAACAGAAAAGTACACGACCACAAATCCTAGAAGTGTATTGAGAATACACTTCTAGTATTTGTGGTCAGCATGGCGCACCATAAACTGTAGTACCAAAGAGTAGCTGCTACAATAAATCTATATTAAATATCAGCTTACTATTACTATGACATGGTTACCCATAGACCAGTGCTACTAATACATGAGTACATAAAAATCGTAACCTCATCGCTTGTACTAATGTCTTATATACAAAAACCATGCAGTTTAAATACCTACACGATGACGGAAGATGCACTAAACAATCCAGTAAAAGTCAAGGTATAAAGAATCAGGTAGAAAGACATACAGACAGACGTTACGTTTTATATAAATACTATGCACCCGGGTTTCACCCTTGTAAAATTATCCTGAATACGTGGCTTCCCGCCCGTGGTCAGTAAACGCATTATATCTGTGATGAATTGTAGCGTTATGATATATAGTCTACAATATTTCTCAATAAGGCTTCAACATATATAAATAATTTCTGAAATCGAACATTTTGTTCAGTCCTCTGCCTCTATGAACCATAGAGTAATGATATACATTCTGAATCTTCTTCAAAACATGGGTTTTCCACCATTGAACGAATTTTTTAAATTGGATGAATGGTTCCTGATATTATCGCGACAAACATACAAACAAACTTTCCGCTTTATGTATTAGTATATAAATTATACATATAAAACATCCTCGTCTCCAACTTACTTATTTCCACGATCATTATCTGCACAAAAGCGTTTAATCGGGAAATGGCGAAATGAAAATTCTCGCTGTGGAGGCAACTCGCAACAAAATGATCTGGGCGGAAATTTGATTTGGGATCGCATCTCTCTCACTTTCACTTCGTTAATTATTCTTAGATAAGCCGAGTGCCTTCGACGATACTGCGGTTTTCTATCAATTGAAAATTTTGCGGCGTCATCTGAAAGATTAGATAAGTCTGTTAAATAAAAAATGCGATGTGCATTTGATATCGATGATATGGCAAATTCGCATTGTAGACGTATTAATTTCAAGCTTTTAGTGTTTTATTATTTTAACCGTGCCACAGCAAAATAGTTTATCAGGGAAGTTAGTTCAGGATAACGGCAAATTGCACCAACAAAATAATACGTTATAAGCAGTAATCGAGTCAAACAGATGAATAAACGTAGTAAAAACACTGTAATTATAATTATTATATATTTACACCCATAAACAAATTTATTATTTAGCAAGAAGTCCTAAATTTTCCGAGTTTTCTTTTCTATTACTTTCGTCATTATAGTGTTTTAAGCTAGTTAGAAATGAATAATTGCAATAAATATAAAAATGCAATAACTTCCACCGTTCTAATATTATTCTCCTTTAACAAATATATCTTTCCTAGCAATTAAACCAAGGCGTAACGACAAGGGATTTTCAAATGAAAACTTAAGTCATAACAAAATAACATTCAATTGAAAAGCATACACTGTTTGTTACATTTTCACACGTTATTTCTAAGTTTCCATTAGGAAAGAATAAAAATATTTAATAAGATTACATATCCAGGGAGTTTTCTCATGTTCTGGAATTTCTTCAGTTACAGAGGTCACATGAGTCACATGAGTGAGGCAATTTATATATCCTTCGCTCCAAACCGGCAAGGCATGTGGCTTGTTACTTTAAATTCACGATAAGGTTACTTATGCGCCGTTAAGTTCAATAGACGTAGTGGCGTCTTCACGATACTTTTTCATATTTATATTTCGCTAGGAGCAGATACATGAAATTGGCGAGGTGGCAGTATAATTCATTACAATTTTGTTAATAATAAAAGTTTTCATTACCATATATTCAGATTAGTGTTTTAAAGTATATTGAGATAAATTTCTAAAATTAAAAAGCAAAAAATACATCTATATTGTAATAGAAATAAAGCACTGAATTAAATAACATTCGCGGGAAAGTTTATTTCATTTATCTACCTGAATCTCGGTGAAAAGTTGTTTGTAAAAATTAAACTGGAAAGTGGACTACAATGGATTTTAACAGAATACTATAACCATAATAAATTAATGAAATAAAAACAAATCAATAAATCTACCAATAATTGCGATCCGAAAAGTACGCTTAAACGCTCACAGCCAACGGATAATTAATTACCCTGACTCAAACTAATAGATTCGGCTGATTGAATCAATTGATATAAAGCTCGTTTTAAAATTTCTACGAAACTTATGTGCATATTTAGATCCATAAAATGGAAAAATAAGCTCCGTAAAAGTTTTATTATTTTAATTATTTTTATAATAGTTTATAAATGTTATTTCTGTAGAACTCTTTGAAGCAGTAAGATGAAACAAAAAAATTGTGTCCCATTCCGTTCTCCATAAAGATGTAATGTACAAATCCATGAAACTAACAGGCCTGGGAAGGTCGTTGAAAAAGCCACCTGAAATTCGAAAGGTGAAAAAAAATACATTCATTTTGACAACATAGAACAATTGTCAATGTCAGTTAATAGTTTATTTTTAATTAATTTAGGCAATGGCTACACATTAAAAAACTGTCTATATTGATTATTTTTTGTAATCGTTCCTCAAAAGCTACTGTGTACATTGTTTGATATTTAATGTTATTGTTATTTCTTATATCTATTATTATTTTTGATCACAATTAAATGAAACTACGTGATGTAGTATTATTTCTACTTTCTTTAAGTTCTTTACCACGACCTAGGTTTCGTTATATTACAACATCCTCAGGTGGGCTAATCAAAGTAGAAATAATACTACATCACGTAGTTTCATTTAATTTTGAATAATGAATTTCTACAAAATTAACGCCATATATATTCAACATTATTTTTGATATTTTAAAAACATAATAGATGCGCCTTTATGATGATAGTTTTTTTCTTTGTTTATATTTTCGACACTAATTTTATTTAATTCTTTGCTCTTTTATGTTTAACAATGTCTGAATCGTTTGATTTTTATATTCTTAAATATACCAGTTTTTTAAATGATATATACCACTTCTGTAACGCCAAGCACTTTTTCGCCCCTATCTTTTAGATAAGATATCTACTCTTGTATTTATTAGGGCCTAAAAAAGAAACTGACATGTCTTAATATAAATTGACGTCAAAAAAATAAAAAGTAGGAAAACAAGGATTGACCTAATTACGTACATCATTTATCAAAATTACTCAGCCGGTCAGAGCTCTACGAGTCGACATACATACGCAAATAGATGTACAGTCAGCTGTCAAAAACATAACCCTACCTTAAGTTTCACTATAGCTAGATAGAAAGTAAAGTTTACTGAAAAAAATGGTTATAGTTGGTTGTTATAAACGAAAATATAAAGGCAACAACAATTTTTGTTAACTAGACAAATAAAACAAAAAATGATTGAATTTCTTTATAAGACCAGTCGTTAACGCAACGCAAACGGTGCGAGTGTACGTTTATTTTTATTGAAAAATAGATATTTAGATAATTTGTTTAATAACAAATTATCTAAATATCTATTTTTCAATAAAAATAAACGTACACTCGCATATTAATATTAGAAGAGGTATATTAATATTAGAAGAAAGAAAATTGAAACCTAACTTATGTTAAAGATGGAAACTGTGGCAATTAGATTTATCCCAATTGCCACAATTTCAATAACAATGAACTAAGGATATTGACATAGAAAATGCTATTGCAAATGAAAATGCTAATGCATTTTCTATGTCAATATCCTGAGTTCATTGTTATTGAAATTGTGGCAATTGGGATAAATCTAATTGCCACAGTTTCCATCTTTAACATAAGTTTGGTATCAATTTTCCCTCTTCTAATATTTTGATAAATTTTGTTGTTTTTTGTAACAGATTAACTACTGTCGTCATAGATGAAAACAATTCAAATTTGTTCATGACCATCGAAGCAGAGTTACGAAATGAAAACTGGCTGGTCCCATAATAGAATGAAAAAATGCACAAAAAATGTTTAAATCTTTTCAGGAGTTTTCCAATTAAAATTTAAGTTATCTGTATTACATGCAAATCCATTTTTTCATATCAATTGAATTAAATTATTTCACAAAGAACAATATTTACATTTCCTGCAATTTTATTCTTATTTAAAACCTAAAATTATTATTATTTAAAACCTACAATTTTGCGTAAGATTAAACTGAAATATAATTATTTAATCTGATGAATTTTTTGAATTATGAATTTGATTGAAATTGATGAATTTATAAAATATGTATAATCTTTCTCAAAATTATACATATTTTATAAATTCTTATGTCGTTCAAATTATACATATTTTATGAATTCTTATGTCCCCACAAGGTACACATGTACCCACAAGGGTGTAAGAGGCTGAATAAGGATTCTAATACTCCGACAGTTGAAACTGTTAATGCGATCCGTCTTCTGTGTTTTTTTTTAATCAATTATAGCAAAACATATTTTAATCATTCATATTTATTTCGTCTTAAGAATATTATCAAGCTCTGTAGCCCAATAATTTGCATCTGTGTTATTTCCGCGTACTTAAGAATTTTTTTAATATTACCAAAACTGATGAAGTTGGATTATCCGAAATAACTTCATTTTAAAATAGTCATAAAAATGTATTTTCCGGATTTTCCCAGATTTTTACGTAGCCTCGTTTGAAAATGGAAAGTAGAAATATATTTCAAACCGTCAAACAGTTAAACGTAATATTTCACAAAAGGGGACAAAAAACGAAATGAAGAGTGGTAAACGAAATATAAATGTTTAATATATGTTTTTAACGATACGCTACGCGATGGGGTATGCTAATTTTTTTTTCATCTTCTCTTCTTGATGAGGGGATGTACGTCAAAAAGTAAGAACAAACCCTATCAAACACTGGTAGATTTCTCACTATGCGGGTTCCCTACCAATTAGTATCTTATGAACATTTGAGGGTACATAGTATTTCTGTTAATCTATTCACAGGTGTAAAAACACAGTACATATTTCATAAATTATAAAATCTAGTATAATAGCTTTAGTTTTCCTCTAACCATCTAGTCAGATTTTACCAAACTATTGTACTATTTCTACTTTATTTAAATTCTTTACCACGACCTAGTTTTCGTTGTATTATAACATCTTCAGGTGGGCAATTAGCAAAGATCTGATGCGAAATGTTGCATGGTTGTAGATTAAAATAATGAATTATAAAGATTTCTATTGTATTTTTTTTCAGAATTTTATGTAAGGTTTTATGACTTAACAGAAAAACTTAAAAGTGTAGAAAGTAAATTCGAAACAAATTTTGTCACTTTCTATAATTTTTTTCTACATGTTTTAAATAACTATTTTTTAATTTGTTTTTTAAAACTATGTGAAACTCTTATTTTGATGGTTTTTCCAATTTTTATTATATCATGTTGGACAAAATGGCGATTCTCTATCTCCATATTGCATCGATCATGACATGACCATGAACCTGAGGTCACCTAGAAGCTTAAGACAATTTCAGCGATATCTCACGTGCAAAAGTCCAATTATCCATTCTGGCTCAAGAGGTTAACATCTGGTCATGCCTATATACAATATACGCCTAATACATAGACTAAAACATACAATATACGCCTAATACATAGACTAATACATACAATATACGCTTAATACATAGACTGATAAAGACAATACCCTTTCAGTCAAGTTAAAAAAAAAGCATTACTAACTTAGTACTGGAAAATTATATTATAGCAATTTTCTAAATATTATAGTTTTTGAAAGTTCATGATATTTTATGGGCTATGAAAGACATACTAGGCAATTAATATGTATACGTTAATAATACACTCTATCGCGCGGAAGCTTTCTCGAAAATGAATGAATCTTTACTAGAAGCACACTATTGGTTACGAGTGGGCGTTTAGACAAATAGCATTTAGATGTAATGTAAATCGTTTTTTTTTATTTAACCAAATATCTACATAAATAATAGCCTAGTTGTTTTTTTTACTTATAGATCGAGTAGAATTTGTTTAATAGTTTGTCTCTCATCTCCCACAACAATTGATATAAGCGGAGGGTATCTTGTCGTTTGTTGCTTTTTATTGAACGATAAGTGTCTCATTTTATAAACTTTAGTATATTGTTGTTGAATGCGAATGAAAAATGTTCTTTAAGCATATTTGTGTGGTTATTTGAAAACGTAAAAGTAGCAGTCAATTCTTCGTAAGCGGCTGTTAATGAGAAGTAATTGTAATGCTAATTTCCCACCTGAAGACGTGGTAAAGAATTTAAATGAAGGAGAAATAATACTACATCACGTGATTTCAATTAATTAAAATATATTTTTAAATAGGAAATTTAAAATTGGAAAAAAACATATTTTTGCATTCCTCATATAGGATAGAATACCTTTTTAAAGTTTCAAGTGAGAAATCATAAAAAATGTCCCCTGGTCTTAAAATGTTTAATGAAAATTTTAAGGAACATTGATTGAAGGAAGTTTTAATTTTTTTTTTTGCATTGAGAACAAAACAACAATTAAATTTACGCTAGCAACACTATCTATGGGAAGGGTAAATTATTCTTAGTTTTTCCCTATGGAACTGCTGAATTCTACGAGACAATGTTACCCTATACTTTAGATCATAACACAGTTACTTAATTCATAAAGTAATAGTTCATAACACAGTTACTTCATAACGTAGATTATTCATAACATAATTCATAAGACGTATTCGTAATTTAGTAAATACGGATAGATGGTTGTCACGTTACTAGTTAATAAACGAACAAACTAACTTTCACAGTTACATTATTAAATTAGAACTACAAGAGGTCGTCCGTAGTCCGTAGTAAAGTTTTAGCCCAGTTTTAAAACTAATTATAAACTTGCATCAATTTGAAAACTACTCGGTGTTACAGGAAGGAGACAACCTTATGGCACAAATAACTCACGAAGTTGGCTGGTTCCTGACTTTTCTCAGATTCGTAATCCAAAGTAGATGATAATGAATAATAACTAAATTAGCCAATATCAAATTTGTGTTTTTCTTAAAAAACAAATTCTTTGTCCCTAATCGCTCTCGTCCCGTAGATATAATCATTGATTGAATCAATGATTATTGGTTATAATCAGTGAGTTCCTATGAGTCGGCCTTTTTATAACTCAAATAAACCTCAGTTGGCAACCTTAAATAAATTACGTTAGTCCTAAAATTTTCAGCAGAATACCATTATCTCACGCATCTTCAACGTTTTATCCCAATAAAAACAAAGTTTCAACTCTGTTGACCACTCACTCACTTTGCTTGACTATGGAGACGTATGCTATCTGAATCTTACCGAAGATCGCTTAAATAAATTAGGAAAACTTCAAAATTTTTACATTCGCTCAAGAATTTTCCTTTTAAACGCGTGAAGATAGGGCGCCGTTAGAGGTGTCCATCGAAAGCCCTTAAGTAGTCCTAATAAGACCTGAAGCGATATTGGCTTTAATAACAATAATGAAAAGCTTATGGCTTTTCAAAGTTGCAATCTTCCACGGCACGTTATATATTTTCTTATTTGGTGCTTTGGTCGACCGGATAGATTATTCCTGTAGCAATAAGTTTACTCTATAGGTTTGTATATTAAATATAATAAATAAAAAAATCGTCCATCAATTATTTTGATGAGTTTGTACGTTTTTTTTAGAAAAAGGAAGCGGAAGCGGCTGTGAAAAGTTTCTTTTCTGATTTTTATATTTATTGTCACTTCGTAAGTTCGCCTATTACGACACGATGCACCGCTGGTCCCGGGTTCGATTCCCGGCCTCTCGTCGAACGGGGTTGGACTGATGTTCTAGTTGACTGTACAACATTACTTTCCTAGCAATAAGTTGGCCATATGTATCAACGGTGTATATCCGAGTCTGTTAATAAATAAAAAATAAGTAAGTAGCTATATATATATATATATATATATATATATATATACATATATATATATATATATATATATGTATATATATATATATATATACTAGCTGCGCCTGCAACTTCGTTCGCGTGGAATTCGGAATAAGGAAATTTATTAGGATTTTTATTGTACAGTTTTATTTTTTTTTCCACTTTTTGTTTTCTCTCAGAACTCTATGAAAATAAAGTTTACTAAAAACCCTAAATTATGATTTTAGTACCAATATCGTAATATTCTCCGAGTCATGTTTTTTTTAATCTTCGATATATACTATGTACATAATATACTGTTCGAGGATATAAACTATAATAACACCAAATTTCATAAAAGTTCCTCTTGCAAATTTCGCGTGATTGAAGAGTCACTTAACAAACAGAGAAGCAAAAATTCTAAAAACGGGATTTTTGGTTTCTCTTATCATTCTATACGCTAAATTAATCATTCTTTTTAAAATATTTTTCACGTACAGAATTCACTCTGTTGCAGTTTTATCATATGTATAGATTTTAATTTAATGTAACAATGTATACGTTAAAAAAATATATTGTGCAGTTCAAATTATATATATATATATATATATATATATATATATATATATATATATATATATATATATATATATATATATATATCGTAACTATATACAGCCTGTAACCATCTTGAATGAGCAAGATATAATGCAGTGAAAGTTCCATAAATATCGATCAAGTTGTTTCATATAAATATTATCTATGTATAAACAAGTGAACAAATTTTCCTTCAAATATTGTGGTAAAGATTTTTGAGATAGAGTCACAAGACTCTGCCCGTAACCCGCAAAGAAAATGGTGAAAAAGAAAGGAAAAGATGAATAAAGACTAACCAATATTTATCACTTTTATTTTCAGTCTTATCTCGCGACCTTCAGAGTTATCTTCTGCTTCATTATTGAATATCTGGCAATGCTAAGTAACAGGACATAGTTCCCGCGTACTGTGCTATTCTTGGTAATGTATTATCTAAATATTACGAGTACAATGTTTTGAAAAGCATCATTTTTCACCATTCTTCCAAGTACACCCGTTTTATTGGATTAAAGTCAGACCCTCGATTTATCCATTTTTATTATTTCGGTTAATCCAGAGACTAAACTATAAAAAAACATTTATCCGTATATATGCTTTGAAAATTTAGAAACATAAAATATTATAATCAGAATTTTTGTTTATTTATCTGTTTTATTTTTACTTATTGTTTCATCACATAAAAACTACTTATACCGGAAGTTCTTTTTTAAAGAAGTTCCATGGATCATTAATTTTGAATTAATATTTAGACATTGTTGCCCAATATATGCATTATTGTGTTATGTATTAACTAAGAGATTAATTAAAATAGGCTGAATAAGATAATATTTTAAAGAGTGTTAAATTGTTGTAACACTAATCTGGGAATGAAAAAGCACTCAATTGCTGTAACATTCATCTGGTAACACTAATTAATCTTTGGATATTTTATAACTACGTCTTACTAATTATTATCCTTTATCCTTCAAATAAATAAGGAAATCCTTTTTTATTTAAAAATATCCCGCGAAGCGAGGCTGACAGAGAGAGACGTCAAAAAATTAATCATGCCCAGCGCTGGAAAGGCGAGCGCGGTCGAACAATGGGTACCAGGCGAACATAATACGCGAGCAAGTTAATTACAGGCCGTCTACCGTAGAGCGAGACTGCTACATTGAATTAGAAAGAGAGCGTTCAATTTGGCGTGTGCACTCTTGCGTTCGCTCGCTGCCGCAGCTTCGTTTAGTATGTACTTTAGTATTTATGTTATCCCAGTAGTTACTTCATTGAATAGGTTCGTTGACGGACTTGTTTCTAGTCGTGTGGGGATTATAAAAGTCGATATACCGAAGTAGACTCGCTGAATCTGAATCATCATCAGCTTTTAATCAGGGTGGGTTTACTTCATACAAATATTTCGATTGGAACGCGAAAGCCCTATCTCTTTCGCACACACAAAATACATAAAATTTTGTCTATGGAACATAGAGCATCGATAACGAACGCTATATAATCAAAGAAAAAAAAAGACTACCTATGATACGAAATTTAAAATCGTTAACTTTATTTGAATTGGTTTGTCAAACTGCAAAATTTGTAACTTAACATTATTTTATAGTATAGTTTTACATTTGGTTATAATATCTGTAATATTTTCACTTTTAATACAAATTTTGTTGTATTTGTTACATTTGTTACATTTGTTCATAATAAGAAGAAATTATTTTAAAGATCGTTCTTGTACATTGGGTTGTAGCCGTAAACATTTCGCGGCAAGTTGAAAATTATTAATTTGAAAATAGCATCGAATCAATTATACATTTTATTGATAATATTGTTCAAACTCATCATCAAAGTTACATTCGCGTTTTAATAATCAACAACAAAGAAGTTGCTAATAATTTAATTTTCTTTTTAGATCCACTTGTTTACGAAGTTACGGCATGTGGAGAATAGCAGACCTAGCCGCCGAAACTCTCAAAAAAACATCACCGTCATACGGCTAATACACCTAATAAAGGCTAAATATTAATAAAATTATCATTTAGTAAGTTTACTTACGAATTTTTTAAGTTGAAAGCTTTCTCTTTGCGAATCAATTAATTTTATAGTAATCTAAGTAAGTTACATTAGACGGTTAGCTTAAGATTTTATAGATAGCCCACTGATTTCTAAAGAAAATAACTTTTTATGATGAAGCAATTATTACAAACCAAAAAGAATCCATTTATAAATTTACAATATTATATATGTACATTGTTGGTTAAATAATTTGTTCTTTTATTTGTAGTTGGAGGTGGTAAAAACAACCAAAACAGAAAGTAGTACGAAAATTGAACGAAGAGATTAAATTTTTTTTTTATAAGTCATTGGAAGATTTAAGTAATTTAGAGAATATTTGTTAAAAGGTAATTATTGAATCAGAACTTGAAGAAGAAATGGCACAGATTTAGTATGGATGCAAAGTTATTTGTCAATATTTAAGAATAGCTCCGTATTACAAGTTCCTACAAAAGTTGTTTGATGTATCATTGATGGGTATATTGCATTCGCTTTCAAAATTTGCCAAATTTGTTAATTTATACCAAATACTGCATGTGTATTAGGTTGCGCGTAGCCCTCTGATTAAAACAAAAGATTGTGAAAATGAGATTTTTAGTAATGATGATAACATATAATATACAACAACTATGAGCATATTGATTTAAAAGATAAAAATAAGTTGTTACTGCATCCAAGTGATTTGTTCAGCTGAGGATGTAGTCAATGTATGCCAATAAATAAAAGATTATTTAGAAAATAATTTTCAACAAAATAATTTATTCATATGTATTAAGTTAGATTTGTTTTTTAGAAATTTTTGTAATTGTGTAAATATCACAGGAATAATTATGACATTCTTATATTCTACTTTTTGTATTTGATTCTTTATTAAGTGTTGTCGACTATTTACATTGGGGATATTAAACTGAATGTATAAATTAGGTTAAGTAGGATATAGAAATTAGCCTACAATGAGTACAAAAATCCTTTAAATCAACTATTGTACCAGAATCGTATCCTTTTTATTTCTTTTTATTCAGCACATAGTTTCAATTTCTTCGAAATAGTTTAAAAAAATAGAAATTATCTCCCTGATTTAGCATTTTTTTACATTTAGTAGCACAAAACTGAAGTGTAATTGCCACGATAACCGCATTTTTTTCTTTTCGTAAAGTATAATTTCTATAGTGAATATATTTTATTAATTTCATAAATTAATTGTTAAATTCAAAATAGCAGGAAGGTTATAATAATTTTATTTTACTAAGATATAGAATAAAGCTGTAAGATATAGAATATTGATATTTGTTCACTATAAAGGTTATGAGTTATGCGAATAATGTAAACGTCGAATTAAATAAATTAATCGATGTTAAAAACTCTTAGAGTATAACACAGTAAACATATTAAAATTGAAAGTATTAGTATATTATTTTAATGATAGAAGCTAGTTAAGTACATCTTGATATGTAAAAGCGGCAGATATTTTGTAAAGTAGAAACGTTCATTCAATGTGTTTGTATGTGGCCACTAAGTTTTTTATTGGTTCTTTTTAGTTATGTCGCTCGAATTGGCGAATTTTTTTCTAATAAAATTTTTAATTTCAGAATTGTTGTTTCAATTGTATCCTAAAATGTAAGAAAAGTACAGCTGTCAAAAATACGAGTTGCAACGAAAGTACGAAGTTGCAGCGAGTGCCCATTTGTTGAGCACTCGCTGCAACTTCGTACATTAGACTAGGCAATAGGGGAATATAGAGGCTTAGTACTTGGAAACGCGAAAGTGCCATCTCGCTCGCACAATTGCTCGAAGTTGACCATCTATTTAGTATATTATCTGTGCTTTTAATGTCTCAATGACCCAACTGTGTCTATTGTGATATACTTCATTTGATTCATAATGAAATGGCTCTTTGGATACTTAATATTAGAGTTGAAAAATGAATTGTAACTAAAACCTGTCAACTCACAGCATATATATCTATTTGTGTGATTATTATTACACGTTTAGTATTACTGCAACTAAAATAAGCTAACGAATACAAAAACTTCACTTGGCGTATTTAAAAATTAATCAGCTTATTTATAATGACCTTATTACATGTCAAATCTGAAACGCACTAGCTATGTAATGTTGTCATTAGGATTTCTGATTTCTCGAGTTATTTTTTCCCGGTACTCAAGATTCTCGACTAGCAAAATTCCCGGGAAATCTCGAATTTTCGGGAAATTTCCAAAACTTAAAAAATTGTAAATTAAATGTAAAATAAAATTACGCTTATTGATAATCTTCAACATTTATTATTTATTCAGTCTTGTTTCAATTATACTATTAATTATTTCACATTTTTCCCAAAATTAAACTAAATTAAACTTCGAGAATAGAATGATACGTGCTTGCTATAAAACTCTTATCTTTTTATTAAGCAGTAGGTACTTTAAATATTTATCTCAGCTTCTTTCATGAGATAAGTAAAATGTTAATAACACATTCTTTTATTTAAACAAATAGTAGGTACCTGAAGTATCTTCATAAAAACATATTTAAACTAAAATTTTACTTAAGTTTTAATCACATTCTTTTAATTAAACAGAAAATCAAATTTTCAATATTAAAATTAGCTAAAAGAACAGGAACTTGTTTCACAATCAACTAATCTACCAATAAAACTTATGACTGCACAGTCTTTTAATTATGTAAATTAAAAAAAAACAATAAGAACTTCTATGTAGACTAGCTTATTTAGCCTTAAAAAGGTACGAGTAAGTTGAATAGGAAACCGCTTCAACCATTAACCAATTGGTCTCTATTTTTAATGAAATATACTTTTAAAAATACGAGAGCATTAATAACATTATCTTATAATTGGTTTATTATCTTCGTTACAAAATTTTCAGATAACGAGAAAACCTGTTGAAACCTTCATTTCCTGTCGATTTTGGCTTTACTGTCAGTAAATCTTAATATAAATTTTCAAAGTTTGACGCTCTTTTACTACTTGACTCCAAGAGCTGAAATTCTTTTTTTTATTAAGCTTTTTATTGAATATATTTGGCGTTAATTTTGTAGAAATTCATTATTCACAATTAAATGCGGCGTAGGTTTTATTATACTTATAAATACTTGTATATCGTATAACTCTCGGAAATATAATAAAATCTACACCGCTCCCCTACAATAAACTCACTAACATAAGTAGTGGAAAACCCACACAAACCCGGCTTCCGCTATTGTTTTTGAAACATATAAATGCTGTTGAATGTTCCTAAGAGTTAATCTTTGCTAATAGCCCACCTGAAGATGTTGTAATACAACAAAACCTAGGTCGTGGTAAAGAACTTAAAGAAAGTAGAAATAATACTACATCACGTAGTTTCATTTAATTGTGATTAAACTTCTTGTTATGTGAGCTTCGACATTACTTGCAATAGCGGCTGTTTCGATTTATCATTTGAGATTTGACTAGCCACGATAGCTTTTTGTAGTTGCTGCTCGATAATTGTAGATGTATTTGAAACGATTTCTTATCGTCGACACAAATTTTACCTAAATGACTGGTATAAAAATAAGGTGGAAATACTACTACATGACGTAGTGTCATTTAAATACTCAAAAAATCAAATTATAAGAATGTTCTACACAAACTGAACGCTAACTGACTTAGTCCGCATGGAATTCCAAAATGCATGTGTAGTATTTTAAGGCACTTATTTTAAATCCACGTATTAATTATTTGTGCAAAACGCAAATAATTTTATTAGTTTCCTTTAAACCCCACGCGGGGAGACTTACGTAGCCCCATCCCTTGCTGCGTATAACTGATTTAACGTGTTATCTTTAGTTGTCGCTGTCTAAAGAACGTCCTTCGACAGCGACAACTAAAGATAACATAATGTTGTATGGCTCATGATAAAAACCGACAAGAGAGATCCGACAAACAAGGTGGATCAGCAAATTCGGGCAAGTTTAAATATTGGTATCGGTCAAATGGAGAAAATTCTATATGAACATTTTGGGGTCAGGAACCTTTGTGTTAGGTGGATCTACCATGATTTGACTCAAGCTCGAAAACACCATCGCGCTGATTGGTGTCACTGATGATAAAAACCGATTATGCTGTCAGGAATCTAAAACTAAGATGCAGTCTTCACTGTTGGTGTTTCCTTCTGGTAATGAATTATTTGCGCAGTCTTTTACAAAACAATAGACAAACAATAGCTGACTTATTAGCCGTCTGTAACTGTTCTTTTTTCAGAACAATCGTTACACAATAACTCACCCGTGTCAAGAACAAGGCGACCATCTTTTTTCCAGCATTTCGTGTTCCATAAGACGTAGAAATCTTAAATACGCAACTTCTATGAATTAATAACCCTATACCATAAATACAAATTACCGAATAAACCGCTTTGTAACTCATCAAAACAAATACAACTCACGCTAACTCCATTAGCCCATTCGTTTCTTCCGACGTAGCCCATCAGGTAATCTGTCCCATCTCGATTGGCTCCCGAAGCTGAGTGCTCTTTATATCCCTCTCCTTCAATAAAAGAGCGGCATTACCTTTTCATATTCTATTTCCAGTCCATATCGCTGGAAAACTGATGTTTCCCGTTTGCTTTTCACGTCGTAATGTTTGTGTGTATCTTTTCGCGGATCAATAAAATCTCTAGCTTTATTTATCCGGCGTCTGCAGTGCAAGCTTTGGGACCGTTCGAAAAAATTATGCATTTGAAAATTGCTGTTTATGTATAATGAGAATGGGGTTTGCCAATTTCTGGTGGTGATTTGTGAGGAATATACGTATACCTTTTAGACAATTTAATTTTCTGAATACTGTTATCATTTGTAGATGGAATTTATTGAAAGTATTTGCTATTTAACTTAAACATTGAACTCTGAAACTCTCTCTCTGGAAACTAAATCGATATGGAAAAATATTGAGCCCCAGTCAATTTCCAGAATTTACAGAATAATTGATAAACTACTGGATTTCTCAAGAAAGGGTGAAATTTTTGAAATTGTAAAACTCAAGTGCGAAAAATTACATCGTCCAAAAGGTGCCCGCCCATTTTTATGTAAAAAATATAAATGTAAATTGGTTCAGTAAGTTTAACATTTAGTTTAACATTTTTTTGGGAACGTCACACTTCCTTGGACAACCTGTATTTATTACGTTATCTAGTTTTTTGTTGCAAGTACAACAAAAATAAAAAGCGAAACTGTTATGGGATCACGCGTTTATCCGTCCGGACCTTTATTTCACAATCAATTTTCTCAAAAGTAAATAAGCGGCAAAAAACTGAATTTTTTTCTACCATGCCGTACATACCCCAGCAGAGAGAACCTAAAAAATAATTCACTGCACAATTTTGAAGAACAATAACTCATAAATTTGTTTTTCGTCATGTGGGATGTCGTTTGAAAAGGATTCTTTTGCGAAAACTTACGTTGCACCGTTCCTGAGATTTTCTTAAAAACATAACATAAAAAGTAATTTTCCAACCCAAACCTTTTAAAAATAGTAAAATGGAAATTAGGAAAACATTTTTAATGTATAAAATGTAGGTGTAATATATCTTATATTCATATAGTGATTACGATTTTGCTCAGTGCTTTCCCCGCTGGTATTTCGCTTTATTATTAATGATTAATGCACCAACCTCGCATCGTTATTTTAAAGTAATTATAACTTGGATAATTTTATAACTAAATAACTTTCAATATAAATTTTTAAGAAGAAATCTTCTTCTAAAGAAAGATACTATTTTTATTTTTGTTTTGTAATAGTTATTGTGATCTAAATAAGACTTGGAAAAAATGACCTACATCTCTCCGCGTGGGTCTGCGTGTATGAACGATATATATATATATATATATATATATATATATATATTTATCTATATATATATATATACATATGAATACACGCTACAGGCCACAAAACAAATCTAGACCGATTTTGGTGATTCGTTTTTCTATCAATTGGTTAACTGTCAGAATAGAAGCCTGTTATTGAGTTTCATAATGATTTATCAAATAATTTAATTTTTCTCAGCAAATTTTTAAGCAAACTCCCTTTTTTGTGCTCGACAATTGTTCCCAACCTCCGTTTTATACAGATCGTCTTGCCCTTTCTTTTTGGGCCCTGCTCTTTTTAACTTTTTCTTAAAACTGTTTATCTTCATAACTATACATCATAAACTATAAAAATAAATATTTATGATATATATAATAAACTATAAAAATAAACGCAAGGTATGCGTTTTAGTTTTACGGTCAATTTTACCTTCTATTCAATTGTATTCGAACTGTTTCATTTCCATAAAACGTTTTGCTAACGCCTGAGCTGCGTGCATGGTACCCTAATATAAAGATTAAGTTATACTACGGCATAAGTTATAGTACGCTCTAAATATATTTTGTGCATTCCAAAATATTGGCCATGTGTTAGTGTTAAAATATTCTCAGAGCAATACTTGAAAATCAGTTTGACTAATTAAGACAATAAGTAGAAGCCACATAGTGAAAAGTCGATTTCATTCCTTGTTTAATTTTTTTTTTTATTTTAAATAAATTTTATAACCAATATCGCTTTTAATATTTGTAAAGACCACAAACAATTGAACAAATCGAAAATACCGATTTAAAAATTATTTGACTGCTGGATCTCTTGAATTAAATTTCAAACCCCATTCAGTGAGTATTTTTTTTCACTTGTGTGATATAATTTAGGTTAAGTATTCTATAGATTTTATTATTTCTATAGTTCCGTAAAATCGCTAACGTGACCATCCGTCTTTCTGCCTGTTTCAGACTTTTTTTCCAAAAAACGTTTGACCTGAAAACTTGAAATTTGGCAAACTAGTAAAGAATGTTAAACCGCATATACCTCAATAGTTAAAAGTCGAAAACATTTGTGTGGAAATTTCTGAGAGTGAACTTTAAGTATTCAGAATTACACGTGAGATAGTACTAGAGAATTATATGTAAGATACTACTAAGTATTCAGAAATGGGACTAAGTATTCAGAATTATATGTGAGATAGTACTAAATACGCAAAATTATATGTGAGATAGTACTAAGTATTCAGAATTACATTTGAGATAGTACTAAGTATTCTGAATTATATGTGAGATAGTACTAAGTATTCAGAATTATATGTGAGATAGTACTAAGTATTCAGAATTACATGTGAGATAGAACTAAGTATTCAGAATGATATGTGAGGTAGTACGAAGTATTCAGAATTATATGTGAGATAGTACTAAGTATTCAGAATTATATGTGAGATAGTACTAACTATTCAGAATTATATGTGAGATAGTACTAAATATTCAGAATTATATGTGAGATAGTACTATGTATTCATAATTATATATGAGATAGTACTAGAGATGTCACGCTGAAAATGTCCACAAAAACATATGCCTACCTTTCCTACATCTTCGAAACTAATAAAGTTGGAATTATGAAAAAACTGTATTACTAAGATTTACTTAAAATTTATCAAAAAACTATAGCAAAAAACTAAAAACCATAATTTTTCAGAAATTCATAAATGTTTATGACTATAAAACAGACACCCATATATTAATACAATAAAAAATTACAGTAACACAATAAAAAAACATATATTGACACAGTAAACAATTGTATTGATATTTGTGAGCATTCAATAAAAATACTATAAACCTTTAAATGTTTAAATACACTTAAATATTTGCGGAACTCGCATAATGCGAGTTATACTCGTACTTTACACATTTTTAATTTTTAATTTATGTTTTTTTGTATTTTTAATTTGTGTCATAATTATTTAAAATTAATATAGTAATTAAATTAAATGGATATAATATTATTCAATAATTATATTATTTAACTTCTCGGTCTCGGATTCAATGACGCTTCATTCTCGTGACTATTACGTGAGAAGACGGAATAATAGATAATTTCATCTACCTATAACTCGCACAAATATCGTACAGCCTTCATTAGTTTTTCATGCACTTATCTTTATATTTTTTCTACTCCATTGACCGCTTTAGGAATCCGATAATGAAGATGCTTCGTAGTTCACATTGGATAATTAGTTTTATACTTAATTTGAATTAATGTATATTTTTCATATTTTATTAAATATTATTAATATTATTGTATGTAATGTATATTGTTGTATTTGTACTTTTTGCGCATGTCCAGGACTTTGACTAGTTTGGACGCGGGGTTTTTTGATAAATAAATAATACCTCTGTGGTAAACAGTGTATTAAATTCATTTATAATAACAAAATTACCTTTAAAATAAACCTTTTAATGTCTTTTTACGAAACCAATTTAAATCATTTTTCGGCTAATTTAATAATATTTCTTCAGTAAAAGTCTCAATGAAAAAAGTGTACTACACAGATACAAACCTAAGTATATAACTTCAGTGAAAATAGGTAATTGTTTTCCACTTTCGGATAACCTTTCATATTTTCTGAAATACAATCCTTTTCATAAGGCTTTAATGGGAATATATTGCTTACAAAAGAGCCTCGAGTGGAAACGGCCCGTAATAAAGCTGTAACGACCGAGGTAAAGGTCCCATAATTTTCCAAAACGAACCCTTAATAGTCGAGAATTCCGACGAAAAGCAAAGGTCACTTTTACGGATACCTTCTAATCACGTATAGCTTATCCAGATGTTGGAAAATAAAAGCGTTTTCCTTTCGAAATTCAATCGCAAAAGTCAAACGAGATAATACATAGTAATCCGTAAGCTGTTTATCTTTGTCTAAATTCGATCCTTCTTTTTCTCGAATTATCTTCTGACGCGCACATAATTTTCATTTCTATACTGATGTATAAGAGTCACAATTAATTTAACATTATATTTTAATGTCCTCAATTTATCATTATGAAAAAAACAAGTAAATAAGCTATTCTCGGCAAAGACCATATTGTATTGTGTCCGAGTGCAACAATAATTAAAGTGTCACATTTATTGTATGAAATTGAAAAAGTACGCCACTTAAAATTTTTATCAAAATCGTCAATCAAAGAAATGAGAAATTCTTTATTTTTTTTTTTTGAAAATTCAGCTTATTTTTCCTAATATTTTATAAATGCTATTTCTACTGAACTCTTTACACCTGCAAGATGAAACATAATACTGACCGTGTCCCATTATATATTTAATATACAGAATTAACATACTAACTCATAGAAGCACGAGGCCCTATAGGATGGTCAAAAAAGTCACGTAAAACTCGAAAAGAGTGAAAAAGACATTAATTTTGACAACGCCACAGAATAAAAGAAATATAATTTTGACAACACAGAACATATCAGTTAAAAATTTATTTTTAATCAATTTAGGCAATGGCTACACATTAAGAAAAGCAACCAGCATCGATAATTTTTGTAGAAAACATTATTATATCTTCGATATATTTTTATTATTATATTTATGTCTTATTAAAAATTATTGACATATTACAAATAAAATATACGGGCGTTAATATGATAATAGAAGCTTTTTTATTCAGTTTTATGTTTACAAATTTTATTTTTGATTTTTTAGCTTTTTGCTAACTTGAAATATTTTTTACTTTTTTAGATTCTAAAAAATACCGAATTTTTTAAAAATTATGTTCCATTTCTCTAATACCAGGCTTATATTCGCCGATCTCATTTATGTTAGCCTAAAAATATATTCTTAAATAGACATATGTTTGGATATTAAAATTCAAGACAAATATCTTACACTTGGCTGCTAAAGAAGGCTGAAATAGAACTTCAAGGCATAATGAAGAAATGTGCTTCAGAAGAGTTAGAAAAATATTTCTTTGAAACTCAAAGAATGAGATATACTTTACGTCTAAACCGACGTTTTAAAAAAACTGCCCTTAATGATAAATGTTTTTCCACTTTGCTCTACTTCTTTGTCTATTACTTAGTTCTCTGATGTATATAGACTATATTATTTTATTCTCTGATGTATATCTCTTATTATTTTATTCTCTGATCTATTTCTCTGATGTATATAGACTATATTATTTTATAAATACAAAAATTTATAAAATAGTATAGACTTTTATTTTTTTATATTTGGGAAAATTAAATATATGTTAGTTTTTGTATCACAACTGATGTTACGTAATCACATATTATATCACATGTTAATGCATACGTGCCATAAAAATCGAAGCTGTCGCTAATCCGAACAATACGAGTCAACACACGCTAACAGAGAAAAGGATGAAACATACGACTGAACACTCGCTAAAGGAGATGGCCGATATTTAGTCGTTGGCGCGTAACTTGACTAGTGCGATAAATCGGTGGAAATTCGGCCACCGGTCTTGTCTAAAAGTCGGCAATTGTCGGGCGTAAACTCAGCACCTCCAAAAGTCGTTGATGTGCGTTGTGCGTTGCACGCGTTGTTTATTTAATTGATATTAACTGCAATATAAATTAATATGGTTTAAAATGAATTATTTGTATTCATTACTTGTAATGTGACTTTAAAATCTTTAGCGGTACCATTATTGAAATATTTCTCGATTTATTCTATCTTTTCCATTGTGTTGTATATACAGAATTTATCGATGAATAACAGCTTTTTGACCTGAGTATAAATTTTATTGATTAGCATCACCAAAATATGTGACGAACATAATATAGCATGAGTAAGGGATAGCGCATTCCGCTATAATCGAGTGCTATCGCCATAATTGTTTACCAAAATTTATTTATGTTCAGAAATAATATGGTACTGTTAAAATTCCATCGTATTTTTATTATTTTATTATTTCAGTATTTTATTCAGTGGCTATTTGAAGTCGGATAAAAGTTCAGGTTAAAAAGTTTTTTAATGTATTTTTTGAACAAATTTCCCGGAAATCTTCTGTTGGAAGAATCGGGAAAAATTGTGAATATTGGTAATGAGACATACTGACCAAAAATAATCTAAACTATGAAATTATTCACTTACAAATTCGAAGCAAAATTTATTAATTAGAGCAAAATGATATGTAAAAAAATATATTAATTTTTTTTACATTTATCAAATGTTTACAACTTTACCAAAAAAGGTCTCGCAAACCCAAAGGTATGACAGCCAATCGGTACGACCTTCTCATATATACGTGTCTGTGTCACAATGGTACCAAATATTAATCGCAAAGGTCCTTGGTAATTTTTATTATATCTTTTTCCCACAAACTAGTACGTTACAGAGTTAAGAAACAGCAGTAATGACTTGAAAATTACAACCATGCGTGATAAGCCGCGACCAAAACTAAAACAACACTTCCCAAAACGGAAACACTACCCAACAAAAAAAAAAGATTAACTAAAAAAACATGTTACGCGTCATTCTCTACCTTTCTCTGCGATCTGTCTTGCAGAAAATCAGGAAAATGTAGGTTTTGTGTGGCGTCGCATTTCTATTGTGCTACTTTTCCGCATCACTCTATTTCCTGTGAGCGTATGAAGGTAAAATTGAATGCATATCATTTTGAACAACGTTGTGTCTAACTATTATATATATATATATATATATATATATATATATATATATATATATATATATATATATAAATATATATATATAGCTAGAAAGTAAACCTCAGGTATTTTCTTTATACAAATAGAATTGAAAGTGTTGTTTTTTCATTTCATCCTAAAATCGTTATGAACTAGGGTAAATTCTAAGGGTATATTTACTTATGTTATTGATGTAAATAAAAAACTTATAATTCTGTTTGTCTATACTTAATATTATAGAGGAAAAGTTTATAGTTTTTTTGTTGGGGTAATCTCAGAAACAAAATATTTAACTTTTCTTTCTTTTTAATAGTCAGAGAAATGAATCCAGAACCCCAGTACCAGTTTTTTTATGCGCGTTGATAGTTTTTCCTTCAGAATAATGTAAAAATTTATACATATAATGCAATTTATAACAAAACGTCATTTCCACACTTTACAATTCGTATTCGCAAACTCGTATTATTTTAGTTTTCCCTATAATACTTAGAAAAAAAACTAAAAAATACGAGTTATATATAATATATTTTTGAAATAATTAGCTTTTCTTCCTAGTTATTATTCAGGATAATGGGCCCAGTTCCCTTAAAAATAAGTTACAAAGAATAATACCTAAAAGTACATAAATGCTCAAAAAAGCAATAAAACCGTTTTCCAACATCTTTATCTCACTAACAGGAAAAAGGCAAAGACATTCATGACGTAATCTTTACTTACCGAAAGTTATCAAAAACACCTATTCAATTAATTTTAATTTCGGCACCGAAAATATTTTGCAGTCTTTTAAACTACACATATACTTACCGCAATCAGCGATGTTTCACACTCGATTATTATCATCGATTAGAAGGTATTGCCTCTGTAACAATAAGTTCTTCCATGTATTCTAATTGTAAATACATAAAACAAAGTTTATAAATAAAATAATTACACGAAGTATAGATATGAAACATGACAAACCTTGACGTCATTGTATTTAATACGACGTTCCTTCTAATCAATGTTATAACTCTCTAATTCTCTGGTTACTTAGGATGTACTGTACGCGCCTACGTAAAGGCAGGAAGTCCTCCCCTACAGACTGTAAGGGTGGCCAATATCAGCGGCGCAAATCGGAGCTGGCAGGTCGCCCACTCGCCCCAATCAATACCGGTGCCGGCAGCACGACTGGCCGCAGTGGTGTGGGAAAATGTGACACTACCCATTTTCCAGCTTAAACGTTCGCCCGAGGGATTTGAGCGAACAAGTTTATCATTTACTGCTTTATAAATTCAAGGGACCGTGTTAGTAAATTATTTGTATGAGCATTCGTTAAAGGAAAAATTATCCACAACAGTTTACTAGCGATGTCGTTGAAAGATATAACATTGAAATATAAATCAAATGGAAACCAGTATTGAAAAAAATTTTTAAAAAATCCCTTGTAATACATAAAAGTGCAATTTTTTATTTTTTTAATTAATAAAAAGTGGAGCACCAAAAATGGGAGTTTTAAGGAAAATTGTATGTAGAAATTAACTATATGATAAACCATTGTGAAAATATAATCATTGATATTCAAAGACTGAGTTCTAAAGCAATCCTACCTGGTTTACCGAAATTAGTTCTAAATAGTACAATAATACCATATACGTCAACTGTTAAAAACCTGGGCCTACTGATCGAACAAAATCTCATTTGGCACCCTCAAGTAAATGATGTTTCTTAGTCGTCGTGTTTTCAACAGGATACACTCTTTGAAACGTCTTCAAAATTTTCTGCCGACTAAAACGAAAATCTACCTTTGTCAAACACTCCTGTTACAGCTAATTGACTATGGAGATGTGTGCTATCCTGATCTTAGTGAAGAATATTTGTACAAGTTGAAACGTCTTCTAAATTTATCCATCCGGTACATCTTCGGCCTCAGAAAATATAATCATATTTCTGAATAACTTCTCAAATGGCTGAAGATCCGTGATCGACGCCAACTTCACATATTTACACTTCTTTTTAATATATTAAAAAATCCTTAGAGCCCAAATTATCTTACTGACAAATTTAAAGATTTATCTACTCACGACCTTGGGCTACGATCTGAAAATTCACTCACCTTACTTTTTTCTAAATATACGTCTACCTCTTCCGAGAAATCCTTCACTGTTCAAGCAGCAAAAATTTGGAATCACCTGGGTCCTAACACCAGGAAAATCACGGCCCTAAACATTTTCAAAGATCGAGTGTAAAAGTCCTGCCTCTCCTGAAACCTTTTCCTTTATGCCCTTGTTCTTTCCTGTCTTTCACATCCTAAATCATGTAATAGTTTGTATTACTAATACTTTTGTATTTTTTTTGTCTAATATACTATAAATAATTTTCATTGTAAAATTTCTTATAGTCTACCAACTAAATTTCAATACCATTTTTCATGATTGACTGGAATTGCTCATGTAGCAATAAGTCTGCCACTAGCGTGACCCGTGCGAAGTCTTCGCATTATTTATTCTATTTTACTAAAATTGACATATAGAGGCGCAAGTATCAAAAGCATCAAAAGCGCCACTTTATTTATACGTGAGTGGATTTGAAATTAAACAAAAATTTTACCGACCGTCAATCATATTGACGTTGAACCGTTAGATGGCAGCATTGCTGTTTTGTGTATATAATTTTAATAATTAATTAATTTGCAAAAACAATAGCAATAATAAATTTTTTAGTTGTGGATGCCGGTAGAGCAAGCAATTATCTATAAAATTATATATAATTTATGTGGATTAGTTGTGAGGTTTTTTCTAAAAAGGGAGTGTAACATCTTAACCTTAGCGTATTAATATATATGATGATGATGATGATGATATGTATTATGCATAAAAGTTGATAAATAAATAATAAATATATAAAATAAAATAAATTTCCTCCTTTAAAGACTCCTGTTCTGATAGTTAACCAATCGATAGAAACAGGAATCGCCAAAAGCGGTAAAGAATTGAGACCTGTACAGACCAATAGACGGAGTCACATATCATTTTTCAAAGGCAGATACTTTAAAAAAATTAAATATGATATATTTTTAAAAGAGTCTATCTCTTTCTATAAACCTATGTAATAGTTGAATTTATATAAAACTATCCAAGCTATCATTACTCGTATCATCAAAACTCGAGATGGGTGCACTAGTCAATGATAAAGGACACCGCTACTAGTGTGTGCAAGGAGCGAGTAATAAGCTTCTAAATGTAATGGTATCAGTGAATTGGCGTATCTCCCTATCTCATTCGCTCTCACAGAATACAATGCTTATAATGCTTATTGCATTGCGACAAATGACGTCACAATCCATTATTGCCGTCCTTGTTTAAATTATTAAACTTAACATTCTTTATACTTTGTATCATCTTTATAACTCTTTTAAACCTTAAAATTCGAAAATCCAAAAATTTGTTACTCCGTCAGCTTATCCCTAAAATCCATTTTTTAAACTATTCTATATTCAATATTTTTTAGCGAAATTGCCACAAGAGCACAGCGAATCGATAGATGTGATGACACTTTTTATACAAATCTAATTCACCATCATTCAAGGTGATAACCTTTTCCCAAAAACACCATCTGGGACCAAATTATATGATAACTCTCCCATTACATTCAACTAGTCAATCACTTAACCGCGATCAGATTTGCTCAGGACCGATGTAAATAAAGAACAATGCCAGATTCTGCTCCATCAGTTATTGCAATGTACAGAAAATTTGAATATTTTAAAATTGTTTTTAAAATTTTAGATTTTTTCTAATGTCAATTTGAGTTTTCAAAAACTTGCGGTTTATAAAAACAAAATGGAAATATTTATTTCATTTACCATCTTACGTTAAAGGTCAACGTCAAATCATGGAACTTAAATAGATAATTTTTGATTACACACTTGAAACGAATGCATGTTTTATATCTCATCTTACACTTTATTAATTATGTACTTTGCATAAAAGACATTTCTGATACATCAAATTTCTTTATTTTTGTCATTTATTAATATTGGATGTATGTCATTTCAAATGTTAGGTTTATGTCATAAGTACGCCATCTATAATAAATACATGGATAACTTCGTGTAACAAATTTAACTGCTAATTAAGTTAACACTGCATTTTGCTGTATTATGTATTATTTTGTTACTTTTTAAGTGGGTTTTGGATAACTTAAATGCAAAATATTTGTTCCAGATACACTGTATCTCATTATTATTTTTTTTTCACTGTATAAAAAATATAGGTTATCAAAATTCTACGGAATCCAGTTTTTCTTTATAGCTCTCCCAAATCAGCAAAATGGCTATATGAAGTTAATCAAATTGCTATATGAAGTTAAAAATGGCCATATGAAGTTAAGAAATTAATCAAATTTAAAATTTCTTTTAGAATTAAATTTAGTTATATTAAAAATTAGAACTTATTTATTTTTATTTTAATTATTTTAACTTAAATTTAAATATTTCAAAAATTTAAATTAATATAATGAATTGTTGAATTTACCGAAACAATTTAAATAAATTTTAATTAATTAATGAAAATAAATGAATTTGCAGATGATTGATCAATATAAAACCAGTAGAATAAAAAAAATAAGTTTAAATAATATTTACACGCGTTTAGAATTAAGGTTATACAGCTAACCGCGCACAAAGCATGCGGCTCGAATATCGATGCTCACACGAACACACACACACGTACAACCGTATATAATAAAAAGAGACAGAGAGAAAGAGAGGAGAAGGTCGCCTGGAGGGGACATAACGCTTTTTCCTTACGTAACGATTTCTGCCAGTTCGCTCTACTGTAAACCGCGTAAAAGAACTTCGTTCCGAAAATGTTTATATGTATAAACCAATATTAGTTATGAAACATCTCTTTACTAGTATAATGAAAAAATAATGATTACGCTGGTGCCCAAATTATTTGGTACAAAAAAGAAGAGTCTCCTCAACAAAACATAGTACGGGTAAGAACATTTTCCTTTGAAAAATTTAAAAATAAATTTCATAAGATGAATTTCTTTTACAAGTGCAATAAAACTAAGCATGTCCAAGAAAAAATCAGAGGTTAATGGAAAAGATACCATAGTAATTGATCCAATATTTACCGTCTTAATTATTTGAATCTTACATTATAATTCTATTGTCCAAGTTACAAGTGGATATAACATGTAAGTAAATACGGATCAGTACATAACAATACTATATAATACATAATCAGCAAACAATACACGATAATCAAATAGACTGAGAGTTCGATTATATCGTAGTTTTCTAGCAATAACTACCTTCTGGGAGGAAAACCAAATAACTTAAAAATCCATACCTTCTCCGATTAGTCCAATCAGAGAGGAGCTGCCGCCATGACACGAATTGCATTTTCCTATGTGAAATACGCTCAACTGACTTTCCAAGTGCAAGACGAATCTTAAATGTGTGCCAGAGTATTTTTTGCTCCTGCGGAGAAATACAACACTCATAATACAACACATAATACTCATGACAAAAGTTTCCAAGTGCAAAACGAATCTTAAATGTCTGACAGAGTATTTTTTGCTACTGCGGAGAAATACATACAACACATAATATTCATGACAAAAGTTTCCAAATGTAAGACGAATCTTAAATGTCTCACAGAGTATTGTTTGCACCTGTGGAGAAATATAATACTCATAACAACAGAAAGTATTTTTGAAATAAATGATATGGCTGTGAAATTTAACTGAATTTTGAATAGACATCGTGTAATCCGAACAAGAGAAGACAAAGAAAGATACACGATAGTTCCCGCACCTAAACGATGAATATGTAATAATAAAAGTATTCAAAAGAATTATCGTGATAAAAAAATAATGAAATGATATTTCGGATGATAATTTCGGATGGAAATAATTTTTTTTAATGCAGGCTAAAAATATACACTGTGTCTAAATTGTTCAGTACTTCATGGTTCAATATTATCCCAGTAGTTCTTCAGTGGAAAATAACTTTGGAAAAAAAAAATATTATAATAATACTCAACAACTAACAACCCAAAAACTTTTCTCTCGAAAGTATTTTCACTTACCTATTTTCTTGAATCCTAAATCTTATTACAAAAAGATGTACGAAGCAAGTTTTATATAATCAAGTGCTCTATGGAAGTCTTAATTACGACGTAATAAAGGGATACAACATTTCGAAATAAAGAAAATCTAGCGGCATCCACTCAAAAGAAAGCGTGGAAAAAATCAAGTTAAAATATAATTAACGCAAGAGCACGGCAGTTTTTCTGTTCCCCTGGTACCTTGCGCTCGAGTATCGGACAGAGTATTCCCTATTTTACCGCTGGCCGGAAAAACTTTTTATGTCTCCCTTTATTATTTTTCCGTGAAAAGAAAAGTTAACTCGCCCCGCCGACGTGAGTGTTGGCTTGGAATGATTCTCTCGGCCGTTTCCCTTTTCTCTTTAAATTAGTTTTGAAGCATGAAAAACGTGTTTCATTCCGACCCTGCGGTGAGATGAATTGGCGTTTTATTTAGAAGCGCTACTCTAGGGAATTCAGAATTTAATTAATAATAAAGGTAAAATATACAAATTTAATGAGCATTTCGAGCTGTACGAGTGTTTTGATGACTAGCCGTGGTAATACCATAAATACCATAACTTAAACGACTTTAAGTCTGTGGGTAATGCACAGATGTGTGTTGGCATATAAGAAAACATAAATATTTTTCTAACTGAATTAAAGCTACTTTGCGTTCGATCAGATCAAGTTTATAATAAAACCGTTACGTAGTGAGACGATACAACAGACTATCACAATACCACCTCTTTCATGAATGGGCAACGAGACAAGTTGGTAAAGTCAATGAACGAGAAATCGCATTAGAATGGCAATATGACGATTTCTAGACAAATATATCATGTAACTACTATGAGTATAGCTGTGTCTTATTCAGAGATATATATTATTATTAATTACTTAAGCCATTATTTTTTAACGTCCTGTGAGTAATTTATTAAAAGATATAAATATTAATTTAGTGACTTATGAACCCGCCATCTCTGTATACAAACTTTTCAACTTTTTATATGTAGGCAATAAAATCAATCGTTAATTCAATAAGCACCGTCGGTATCTAATGCTTGTCGCCAATGTGTTGGCAGAGCTAAAGTTCCATCCTTATAGGAATCTTTGGGCCTTTGACTGAAAAACCAGTGAAGTTCGATTTAGATATGACTTTCGTTTTAAAATTTTCCATCACGTAAATTATTAGACAGAGAGCGAAACAGATGGTAATTAGATGGCGAAAGATCGGGTGAAGTAACATACTCTGTTCAAGTGAAAGTAGTTTTTCACGTGTTACTTTTACTGCGTGGTAACCTTGCCTTGTAAAAAAACTTTGCTTTGATTTGAAGCAAATTTAGCTGTGACTTTGCTCAATTCTTCACAATAAATCTTAGGTGTAATTCTACTGTTAGCTTGAAAGAGTTTCCAATCAATAACTCCATGTAAACCCTAGCACACACTCAAAAGTAAATTTTGTCCAATATTATATTTTGGTTTCGACCAAAATTTATTACCAAAATTATAGATTAAAAAGGTGTACTAAGGTTCAGCTTTTTCTCTAGCTCCTAGCCATTGTCATTTACGCTAAAAATTGACATAAGCCACCCACTTTTCATCTCCTGGAACCAGATACTGTAGCCTCTCGTTGTTACGATGGCAACTCAGTAGCTCCAAGCACGCAATAACTCTCCTCAGAAATTGAAAAGGTGTTAGCTCATGTGGTAGCCAAACGAAATATTTCCACTTCTTTCTCAAAGCATGAAGTTGTTTTTCCATTGCAGTATAAGAGCATGAAAATAGCTCTGCTAAACAACGCGAACTTAATCTGGGATCTGTTAGTACGATATACTAACATTAGTTAGATCATTTTTATATATCAGAATAAGCTTAGGTTTTACTTATTCCGTGGCTATTTTTCTTTTCTTTAGGATTTGTCGAACAACGTTGTCATTCGTTCTACCATTAAGAATTCCGTTTCATTATTCCATTTATTTATATATTTTTATCAAGATTTCGGATATCCTATTTTTTTAAATTTTGTTCTATTTGTTTTTCTTCAGTACTTCGCCTAGGTACAAGAATTTGTGTAATTGTGTCCCGTCTTTATAGTATTTAACCTGGTGTTTGAGTTTTAGTTGATAGAGTTGAACTTGAAACTTGGCATCCAATTTTAGCAATGTTCATTTCTTTGTGAGCTTTTTCATAGTCTAATTGTTAAGTTCTTGTATTTAATTGCGGTAAAAAGGGTTTACAGCTCTAGTTTCTCGTCAGATGTTAAAAGGTTTCATACTTTCAGTTCAGTTTTTCTTTTAACCATGATTTTTATTTATCATAGAATATATGTAATATTTCTTTGAAAGATTATTTATAACATTTTCACAGAGCTTATTAAGACCACGTTTTATTGGTGCTCTTACTTTTCTGGTATATAATTTTATATTGTCTTTTATTTCACGAAACTTTATTAATTTTGGTTTTCAAAGTTTCTAGGTACATATTTTTTTCTTCCGTAGTTTTTAATTGTGTGATAGCTTTATAGTTATTTCAACTCTTTTTCATCTTTATTATTGATATAGTACTTCTTAAAATTGTGTGATTATGGAGGTATGCCAATTGACTCATAACTTCCATGTTTGTGATTTTTTTCTCTATATTGGATAAAATGAAATATGGATGAACGGATTATCCGTTTGATGCGTAGATTCCTCAGGTGAAATCCATATACATAGATTTTTCAATTACTTTTGAAAAATGCAATAAATTACTATGAGGTTATTGTCTAAGGCACATTGAAATAACTTCTCTCATCTGTGATTTCTTTTCCCATTACAATAAGCTCCTAATATTTTCTATTATCTACCTTCTTTTTGACCAATTTGAAGATTGAAGTTAGAAGTTACTCGACGTTAACATTAACAAAAATATATTCCCATATCTGGTCAATCATAATATCTGTTACCATGTTTTATATTCAAACCGTAGTATTGTAAATATGCCCGCATCAGCCATCATAATTTTTAAACTCTTCGTTAGAAAACAATGGTATGAAAGAAAAATTTGACCTATATAAATTGAAAAATATTACTGAAATCTAATTTGATACGACAGTTTTGTATAGTGAACTCTAGAAAATTTAGATTTGTTTACCAGTAAAACCATTATAATGAATTTTATGTAATATATACATGTATTCTCTCCCGGAATGTATTGTAGAACATTTTGAGAAAAACAATGTTGCCATACATTGTTTTCATCTATCTGTAGGAAATTAAGCAGCGCACGCCAAAATATTCTCCAACGAATGTTTTTTTCTGGCTTCATCGACATTCATTGTCACAGATTGTGTAATATTCACAAAATATTCAGCAGTTTTAAACCTTTAAACCTTTCTAGTGAATTAAGCTATTTACCAATAAAAACCGGAAAAAAATTCGTTTTGTAGTGACTAAAAAATCGTGTACATATAGACAGACGAGATGGGAGCTTTGGCTTTATTTCATAATATGTATTGATGATGTATAGCAAAAAGAAATGTGGCGTTTGTATTTCCAATGTTCCTAATAAAAAAAATTAATGCAAAAACTGTTGATATTTTCTGAAAATGTTGGATTTTTTATTTATATTCCTTGAATGACCTTCATTAAATACTCTAATCGACATATTAATATTTAAAATTAAACTTCTTTTGTATTAATAATAAAAGTGAAACTCTTGGGGTAATTCCGCACTATTCCATCGATATTATGCTCTTCTATCGCTATCTATTGATCAATTGATTTTTCGACAATTATTTTTTTATTTCATAAAACATAATTTCAAGGTTTCAAAAATTTCAAAAAATTGTAGCAATCTTGTAAAAGGGACCAAATTACAAAAGGTTTAAGCGTGACGTTTAAACAAGGACGGCAATACTGAATTGTGACGTCGTTTTTAGTAAAACTTATTGTATTCTACGGGAGTGAACGAGACGACGAGATGTGTAACAGAATATCGTACCGAAAATAGTTGTATCTCATTGAAACTTACTTTATTTTGTTATTTTCAGTCTATATATTGAAATAAACAATCGTAGCAAAATATTGACGGCTGAGATTGAGCAATGCTCTTGATGGTCGATTACTTTTTTTCAGTATTATTTAAAGTATCATATAGTGTAATCATTTTTATTTTATTAGTGTTGCTATAGGAAATCATTTAATATTACCTGTTATAATATATTACCAGACTGACTACTAGAATGTAATTAAATTTGCATATTACGAAAATATTTAATGCATAATTCTCATATTACAAAGGTGTTTCCTTATAAACGTCGTTGAAAGTTTTGTTGCTTTTCGTTAAAAAAAATTCATTCTAGCATACTCCTGAATATGCTATGAAAAGCTATAATAAAAACACCCTTCGGTCAAAATTTGGCCTTCCGCTTTATTCATTGTCAATTTAATGATACTAACCGTCCAAAGTTCTTGAGGACAAATGGGAATATTGAGGAGAATTTCAAAGGATAATAAAATACATTTACAGATAAGGAAGCATAGAAACTTATAAGATGAAGAGGATATGAAAAACCGGCTGTGTGTGAGTCTAACTTGCGCATCAAATATTCCGTTTCTCTTTTGGAGTCAAATTACTTTATTTGTCATAAGTCATCACTGATATGGACGTCTTAGCGCACTAAATGGTTAATAATAAATAATATAAAAAATAATAAAGGAATATCTTAAAAACACTAACGTCTAGAATCATCGTTAGTTTTTCTATAACATTTTCGCAGGGTTCTAAAAACAATGTTTTTCAAAACTTTTCGATTATAAGAGGAGGAGAACATATTTTTTTGCATATATTTCAGTATATCGCCGAAGATATACTACCTAAAGTAAGGATAAAAGTATTTTTGAAACTCTTATATCTCTTCCCCTTTCGAATGACATACACACATTATATTTACACACACAGTTTTCGAATGACATACACACATTATATTTACATACACACAATATTACACACATACATTTTTCGAATGACATACACGTATTATATTTACACACACACTTTTCGAATGACATACACACATTAAATTTACACACACACTTTTCGAATGACATACAAACGTTATATTTACATACACGTAATATTACACACACACTTTTCGAATGACATACACGCATTACATTTACACACACTCTTTTCGAATGACATACACACATTATATTTACACACACACACACACTTATTTCGACTTTTAACATTTTTTTCGAGTTTTTAATTTACCACCCCTAAAATTTCCGTACAATTTTTTTGAGTTTTAGCTATTAAGATATATGCGAGTGCTTTATTGCTATGTCAAATTTCAAATTTCTAGGTCAAACGATTTCAGAGAAAAACAGATGTAACAGACAGACAGACAGACACCTAGCTGATCTTATAAGTATTTCATTTTTTCTTTGAATGTACAAAACTCTAAAAACGAAGTTAATAACTGGCAGCGATCATAATCTAATAGAATATAAATAACTTCTAATGTAATCTTTAACTGTGGAAAAAATGTTTTAAATTATATTAGAATCAATAATCGAAAATATTTGCGACAATTCAAGTTAAATGTAACATAAATAATTAAAAATCAAATAATCTAATGAATTCTAAAGATAATATGCTATAATAATGAACGCAGACGTCATATCCCAACAACCGCTAAGCACTGTGTGACCTACATAAGATCTACCCTCTTAGCTCACACGGCGATAATGTAATCAATGAAAAATCTTTTTATAAACGTCCTGTAACTTTGATTCGTTTACCTGAAACATAGTAATATTACAATTCGTGACTTTTGAAATTAAAAGCAGACAATTCAAAAAATTATACCTGGATAAAGTTTCATCTAATCGCAATAGATTATACTGTTTAACGCTGCAATTTAATATAAACATAAACGTGTAAAATATTTATAAAATTAATTCCAATCCTGATCGCAGATAATATGAAGTCATATTTTTAAACGAGGAAATATTTGAAAATTCTCCAAAATGAGGGCATATTTTGACCTCATAATCCAGCCATGACATGTCCTTGAGATAATCATAATTCTCCCCTTTGTATTTAAAAAGTCAAAAATTTAAAAAGACAAAGATTTAAAAACAGCAGGTATACGAGTCCGATATTTTTACATAGACTTGGCTCTATTTACGCGGTATACAAGTCCGATTTTTTTACTCAGATTTAGCTCTATTTACGCGGTATACGTGTCCGATTTTTTACATAGATTTGGCTCTATTTACGCGGTATACGAGTCCGATATTTTTACATAAATTTGGCTCTATTTACGCGGTATATGAGTCCGATATTTTTTACACAGATTTGGCTCTATTTATGCGGTATACGAGCCCGATATTTTTACACAGATTTAGCTCTATTTACGCGGTATACGAGTCCGATATTTTTACACAAATTTGGCTCTATTTACGCGGTATACGAGTCCGATATTTTTACACAGATTTGGCTCTATTTACGCCTTTTACACGTGAGTGAGTGAAGCGGTCACGACGGGCCCATGTTCATACTACTGTGTTGCAACTCGTATTCATTTTAAATTATTGTACACAGCTTCTAAATCGGGTTACTTTTACTTTTTAGATGTTATGCAGGTTACTGCTCCGATACTCCGTTTCAAGTAGCTATATTTCTTTAGCAAAAATACTAACGCTTGAAGTTTTACGGCCTACTTTTTTCAAACATTCAGGCAGACTGTCCAAACATTTAGACGGACGGGCAAAAATTAAAAAAACCTATCGAGCACGAGTAGAACTAGGAGGGTTACATTAAGGTACACATTTAGGTCTAAACATTCAGTCAGACAGACAAAAAATGAAAAAAAACTGTCGAGCACGAGTAGAACTCACACTAAGAGATCCGTATGAACAGTTAAAAGCATATAGTATTTATATCAAACGATTTGCAAATATAATTTTTTTCCAATGTAAATATATTGCCTACTTTACCTTTCACAGGCGTTAAAACATGATGCAAATTTCAAAAAGTATAAAATCCAGCATTATTCCTATAGTTTACTATACTTCTGAAAACCCTATTTTTCCATAATTTTAAGTTGAGTAGTCCCGGAAATAAAGGAAATGGAACATTTTTCAGTAAAATTATGAAAAAAGTATCCTTAAGACCCATATTGTTAACTAGCTCTTTCACACAATTAAAAGAAAATTGTCTCACACACCCCTAAAAATTACATATAAATACTTTAGACTGCTGAGATATGTGTTTTATTATTATGTTTTAATTGTTTATATGTTTTATTATTATGCCAATTTATTATGTGTAATTACTATGTTTTATTATTATGCTAATTTCATATTTCTACGCAAATGGGTTCTAGGAAAAACTATTGCGACATAAAGACACATGATTAATCTTATGAGGGTTGCGTTGTTTGCTTTTGAGGTACGGAACTCTAAATAGATCGCTGATTTAGTTTTAGAATCGTATACTTCATCAACCCTGTAGATATGAAGTTAAAATACCATTATTTAGACTGCTGAGATATGTGTTTTATTATTATGTTTTATTTTTTTATATGTTTCATTATTATGCTAATTTATTATGTGTAATTACTATGTTTTATTATTATGCTAATTTCATATTTCTACGCAAATGGGTTCTAGGAAAAACTATTGCGACATAAAGACACATGATTAATCTTATGAGGGTTGCGTTGTTTGCTTTTGAGGTACGAAACTCTAAATAGATCGCTGATTTAGTTTTAGAATCGTATACTTCATCAACCCTGTAGATATGAAGTTAAAATACCATTATTTAGACTGCTGAGATATGTGTTTTATTATTATGTTTTATTTTTTCATGTTTTATTATTGTTTTATTTTTTTATACGTTTTATTATTATGCCAATTTATTATGTGTAATTACTATGTTTTATTATTATGCTAATTTCATATTTCTACGCAAATGGGTTCTAGGAAAAACTATTGCGACATAAAGACACATGATTAATCTTATAAGGGTTGCGTTGTTTGCTTTTGAGGTACGGAACTCTAAATAGATCGCTGATTTAGTTTTAGAATCGTATACTTCATCAACCCTGTAGATATGAAGTTAAAACACCATTATTTAGACTATTTGTCTATCTGTCCACAAGTTTATTATATTCGTTATATTTAAATCATACACAATAAAGAACTTTCATGTCAAAGTATAGATTTCCATATATTTTTTTTACTGGAGCTCACATTTAGACTACAATAGAGCCACCCCATTGGTCTAATTTTTATTCGCGTAACTTGTAAGCTTTCAAATAAGCGTATAGACAATATTAGGATCTGTGAAATAAATTTCCGTTTCATTTTGCTTCTTAGCCATTTTTTTGCGTTGCGCAGTTACCGTATCTCAAAAAAAAACTCAAACAGCAATCTTCCTCATAGATATCTCCTTACACGTGCAACACTACAAAATAGAGAAAACCTTCATCATCGGCTGAAAATAAAAAATAAAAAATCCCTTTTTCATCATTTCAACTGTCATTCTTGACAAGGGAGCTCGTAATGGCGTCGACGCGACAGGAGCACGGACTCTTCTACGCGATCGACCGCCTCTAGGACCCTCGTAGGACATTGCCGCTATTTGCGAAGGATCAAATAATTCAAGCTAAGTGCTGTTTATTCCGTTTTCCACTTTAAATTTATTTATAACGCAGACGACGTCGAGCCGAGGTCTATTTGCGGTCTATTGTGGTTCGGATTTCATGATGTCGTATTATTATTTATGGCTGATAGGTGGGGAGGGATGATACGGTAGAGGGGAGGTTTTTACGCCGTTCGGAAGAGGATCAATGTCGTTAAGGGTTGAAGAAGAGATTATAAGCCCGGGTAGTGGTGAAGGGAAATTGATTAACATGCGATCATAACAGGACTGTAACTGTAATAGGCGACAATTTCAAGATCCAGATGACTGTAGTCCTAGTCCTTATAGTATTATAGTCCTTATAATGTTTATTGATCTTGTTCAGGTATCATTGGAGAGAAATTGGAGTTCAGCATATGTAGTAATTTCACTGTTTTTTTTTTTAATAAAAGGATATACATTAAAAAGGACTTACGTAACAAAAATATTAGTCGCTCGCAATTTCTTTGCCAACATGAATCGATTTGAAGTCTTTGAAGTAAAAATTGCGTTTTTGACACAAATCCGGTAGTTGACTCATTCTAAATTTTGATATTTTTCATAGAATTTTGTGAAATATAAGTTAATTAAAAACTAGTCTTGAAAAAAATTCAAAAATTAATTGAAAAATAAGCCAGTTATAGGCTTCTTAATTTGAAGGTATGGATAGAGATGGGTATATCCCTGTCTCTTTTCCTCTTGTAGAATATAATTTGCAATATTAAAAATGACCTCACAACACAGTTGTACCGTCCTTGTCTAAAGGTTAAATATAAACTTTTATAACTTGGTCAATTTTTAAGATTATTTCAAAATTTTTTCACTTTTCATCAGCTTGTTCCTTGAAATTAAGATTAATGAAATAAACAAAAATTAGTCAAATACCCAATTGCTAGTTATAATTCTTTTGATTTAATTGTTATTGTTGATAATACGAATTTTAGTAAAAAAAATAGACCCAAAAATCCAAAAATTGAAATAAGTTGCAAATTAATATAGATTTGATGCTTGACAGCTAATTGACAACCGTTTCTTAATAATAAGAACACTTTTTAAATTAATTTTATATAATAAAATAATTGCGAGCAAGTAATATTTTTATTAAACGCACTAGGTATGTAATGCATATTTTTTACAACGGTAAAATTCCCATATGTGTTAAACCGCACCTATATCAATATTTCAATGGACTGATAATATATATTTATCTGTCTTTATATATACAACTTTTTTTTTTCTCGAAACGCATCAAGATGGTCGAACTAATTATACATATATATGTATGTATATTTGAACTATCGCACGTATTATTCACAGTACGGATTCAAACTTCTGAAATCAGAAAAAAACATATGTGTTATAATTCTTTTTTAACAAAATGTTTTTTTTTAATTACAGCGATTGTTAATTTCTTGTTATTTATTAGTTTCACTCGCGGCTTAACTCGTGCCAACTTCTTCACCTACCCTGTTTTAGCAACAGTCACCTCTGCTTAATCAGATCATGGAAGTTAGTAGGCTAACATTTCGTCTTTATTTTTTTTACATTTTGAGGTGCTTTAATGTATAACAAATAGAGACATAAATATTATAGTTTTAAAGTGGTTTTATAACCGTTTTTAGAAGTTCTTTGCATCACTAAACCAGTGGCGCAGATTTAACGTGGTACAGTTACGGAATCGCGAAGTGGTTACACCTCATTTCTGTAACATACTACTTTACTACTAATTAGGTGAAATCGCTTTGCCATTCGTCATAAATATGATAGTTATTCAATGGATTACAGTGTTTCAAAGTGTTAAGCGAATATTACAATAAGAACACGTCTAGCGTATAAATAATGTTATTCTAATGACTGCGGTTATCATTTTCTCAAAAATACTGACAAAATAGACTTGTTAGTCTATACTGTGTTGCCATTTTGTCAATAATACTCTCTCAGCAGACTTATTAAAAGCCTAGACTGTGTTGTAATTTTCTTAATATTGGTAACGAAATAGACTTTGCAACTCCTCATAAATACTATAGTTATTCAATGGGTACAGTGTTAATGCGAATAATACAATAAGAACACGTTCAGTGCATAAATAATGTCATTTTAATGACTGCGGTTGTCATTTTCTCAATAATACAGACTGAGTAGACTTGTTAGTCTATACTGTGTTGCCATTTTCTCAATAATACTCTCTCAATAGACTTATTAATAGCCTGTACTGTGTTGTAATTTTCTTAATATTGCTAGCCCAATAGACTTTGAAACCCATCATAAATATTATAGTTATTCAATGGGTACAGTGTTAATGCGAATAATACAATAAGAACACGTCCAGCGCATAAATAATGTCATTTTAATGACTGCGGTTGTCATTTTCTCAATAATACAGACTGAGTAGACTTGATAGTCTATACTGTGTTGCCATTTTCTCAATAATACTCTCTCAATAGACTTATTAATAGTGTGCTGTGTTGTAATTTTCTTAATATTGGTCACCTAATACACTTATTAGTTTGTACTCTGTTGTCATTATCGCAATAATACCGACTCAGTAGGCTTATTAATAGTACTTTGTTGTTATTTCCTTAATATTACTGACCTAGTAGACTCATTAGCCTGTACTGTGTTGTCATTTTCTCTATAATACAGACGCAGTAGATACTGTATGGTCATTTCCTCTATAATACTGATTCAGTCTACTTATTAGTCTCTACTGTGTTGTTATTTTCTAAATTATAGTAGACTTATCAACCTACTCTCTGTTGCAAGCACTTTACAAATAAGCTAAAAAACAAACTCCTAGCGCTGATAGGATTAAAGCGTAAAAGAAAATGATATTTTGAAATATTACCGATTTCATTTATTTTTATAAATAACTATTAATTTTATATGAAAAACTGTGTGAGAACAGAATATTAACAACAACCATTACTTTAATGGTATTACAACGAACAAATTTGTTTTTTTTTTATTTGATAGTATTTCTTGATATATGTCATCTGAACTTTAAAGTGGACATTCTCCTTCCAGCTCGAGTATGAAGCGGTCGAGGCGCGACCGGGCACTCAGTGTCGGGGCGTTCCTGGTGATATACTCGGTGTTGCAGGCGGTCAGCTCGGCTGGTAACGGGGTGACCAGCATTCCCAGTACCGATGACAATGCCAGCCCCACGCACTTCCCCACAAGCGAGATGGAAGATGACGAAACGGTAGGTGTGCGCTCGGCGATCGTTTACTTTATAGGTTTATCTCAAGGAAGATGGAATGAAAGGGAGATGCCGTACAAAGTGTGTACCCGTGTCCAGTTTTCGCACCCGACGTACACATTTTGAAGACGCTCAATATATCGATGTACTATGTACTTGGATTATTATTGCAGATATGCAATAACAATCCAAGAATATTTCATAAACGTTTCCATGAAGTTACTTTCCATAATTAAGTAATTATTTGAAGATTTTAAACATAATAATTATTTCTACTAACAGAGTGACGCCGCTTGCTTATATATATATATATATATATAGATGCGTCGATACGTGGAATATATTGTTTCAGTTTCGCGCTTATTGGTCAGGTCGCTCGATATGATTGGTTATTTGCTTTCTCGCTCTTTACGGAAGCGACACGCTTTGCTTCTAGAAATTACTGCATATGACATATCTCCTTTCTTCTTTGATCTGTGGTTTATTTAGGTAAAAGGTAAAAACGGAGCCCTTATAGTGAAACTTCGGTGTCTGTCTGTCCGTATGTCGCTTTTGTTTTTCTCAACAACCTCTTTCGCTATCAACTTGAAATTTGGCATTGTTATATAACTTGCATTAATTTCGGGAATCCGCAGACATTGAAAGAAAAGAATTTTGGAAATTTTTTTTATTTTTATTCAAAATAGGATCTGAATACCTCTCCCCGTTGGGTGTTAGTTGAAATTTAAAATTGGAGCTGAAAGATAAAGTGGTGTATTATATGAAAGATAAAGTGGTGTATCATATTAAAGGAGTATATTTGGTTAAATATCCCAAAACTCTTTTCCTTTTGGCTTATGACTAAAAATAGTTGTAAAAACTTCCCCACCCTAGCCTTTTCGCCCTAAAAAGAAAATGTGTTATTGAATATATTTGGCGTTAATTTTGTAGAAATTCATTATTCACAATTAAATGAAACTACGTGATGTAGTATTATTTCTACTTTGCCCATCTGAAGATGTTCTAATACAACGAAACCTAGGTCGTGATAAAGAACTTAAAGAAAGTAGAAATAATACTACATCACGCAGTTTCATTTAATTGGGAAAATGTAATATAGTGTTGTAATTTCATTCAATTTATTTTAGAGCGTCCTAAAATCTTATTGTACTGCATTATCATAATTTAATAAATAAGATATTTAAAATAATGGTAGATATGTATAAGTGCACGTTCGTGCGTATAGACACAGGTCTGTCTGGCGATCCAGCGCATATGTATTAAGTTTGAGTCGTTACGTCCACTTGTTTGAGTGCGGGTTATTACTTTCAAACGATGTAAAGGGTAAAGGGAATATTTTAGCTGCCCAAATAATCGAACTCGATTTTTTATGGAAGTCGTTTAAAGAACGCAATATATAAAAACGTGTTTCGTATGAGTGAGTGCGTGTGTTTTTGTTTTTGTGCGTGTATTTGTGTACCTAAGGTGGTGGCATAATACCCAAACCCATGATGAAATTTTGTATTTGGCAGTTTTAGGGTTCCGTACCTCAAAAAAAGAAACTCTTATAAGATCACTCACGTCATGCCCATCATAATATTCACCCACATGTGTTTTTCTTTGTATACGCTTTTCTCTGAAACTACTTGATGTTAAAACTTTAATTTTGACATAGTACTGAAACATATTTATCCGCACATATCGCAATTATTCGCATGGAAATTTTAGAGAGGAGGGGGCGGATGTCATATTTACCGGCACATATCTCGTCAATAGCTAACACTCAAAAATATTTATATGGAAATTTTAAGAAAGGGAGGCATATTAACCCGCACTTATCTCAATAGCTAACATTAAAAAATATTTATATGGAAATTTTAAGAAAGGGAGGCATATTAACCCGCACATATCTCACTAGCTAACACACAAAAATATTTATATGGAAATTTTAGGAAAGGGAAGCATATTAACCTGGTCTTATCTCAATAGCTAACATTTAAAGATATTTATATGGAAATTTTAGGAAAGGGAGGCATATTAACCCGCACTTATCTCAATAGCTAACACTCAAAAATATATATATGGAAATTTTAGTTGGGCAAATTGATTATTCGATTTTTTCTTGCATATGTCACAAGAATTAGTATTAGGTGCCTCATAAGAACTAGAATACATAAGAACTAGTATTCATAGAACTAGTATTAGTGTGTTATAAGAACTAGCATTAGGTGTGTCAAAAATATTTTTTCATAATTTTAGGTCAATTATTTCAAAGCTATTTGAGGAACTGATTTTAAAGCGTCTCAAACCTATTCTTGATCAAAGAAACCTGATACCATCCAAGAATACCAAAAATAATTACTCGGCAATTGATCACATTCATCGTATTACTGTGTTATTGAACAATCGTTAGAGAACGAAAATATATGCTCTGCTGTCTTCTTGGATCTAGCGCAGGCAGTTGATAGTTCTGCATGAAGGGCTACTATACAAATTAAGATCGCTTCTCACTGATCATTTCTACCAACTCTTAAAATCTTACCTGACTAATCGACACTTTCGGGTTCAACATGAAGATTTGTACTCAGACTTAAAACTAATTAGTTTTGTATTTGCTGTACATTAATGATGGTTTAACAACATTATATTTACCAACAACAGCCACTTTTGCTGATAATATGGCAATCATGGCAGCAGGAGTATCTGTGGAAGGAACTAGAAAATTACGATCTGCCTTTAATAAATTGTGATCTGAACTAAAAAATGATATCAAATTGAATAAGTCGACATATCGATCGACACATATCGCTTTTATAAATAAAAAGATAGCACAACAACCAGTTTACATTAATGGCACTCAGTTGCCATATGCCAACAAAGATGAAAATCTTGGTATAACTCTTGACGCCAAGCTTTGGTAGGAAAACCATATTAGGAAGAAACGCGATAAACTCCTCATTAAGTTGAGAAAAAATATATTGGTTGCTTGGTCGTAATTCTGAGCTGTCAACATATAATAAGTTTTTCTTATTTAATCAAGCTCTACGCCCAGTTTAGAATTATGGAATACAGCTATGGCGCTGTGCCAGTAATTCGAGACTCCAAGTGATTTAAAAAATTTTATATCCAAGTGATATAAACATTTCAAAATAAAGTTATTAAGTGTGTCTTTAATGCGCCTTGGTACGTTCATAACTGTGGTCTCCATCGCCGTCTTGAGATGGAGATGATAGAGGATATTATTGGTAGATTTGCTAGTTCTCATCGAAAGAGACTCCAAATCCACATCAACGTAGAAGCATCCAGACTCTTGATTGTGCAAAATATTACTTAACGACTCTAGAGAGTAGAACCGTTTTAACTTGTCAGATATTAGAAGGATTTAATGAGTTGAGATAATTCTTAATATATAAATTTAGAAACAAATTGATCGTTAGTTATTTAACTAGTTTTAACAATAAAATTGTGAAAAAAATAATAATTATTATAGGTAGTGAAAAAGTAATAATAATTTCATCAGAGGTATACTAGAAAATATGCAATAAAAAAATGTTACAAGCCCCTCCCCCCCCCCCCTTCTGAAACTACTCAATCTAAAATTATGAGAAAACAGGATTATTAGAAGTCCATGCAAAGGTTAGAGGAAAACTTTAGCGAAAACCCTACATCTCACAATTTTCTAAATATACGCCATGTTTTTACGTCCGTGAAATATATTGTAGACAGTATATTATTTACGTCGTGAAAAATTAATATTTGTGAATATTTTAACAGAAATACTATGTACCCTTAAATGTGTACAAGTGCCTAAACATGTACGAAATCCTCGTAATGCGAGTTCAGTTCATGCTTGACAGGTTTTTTATTATTTTTTAACTATCTTTTACATAGAAAAATTATAATATATATATATATATAATTATAACTATAACCCATTTTCCCTGGGAAAAATCTAACGAGCGTCTTCTTATTTAACTACGTTACGTGCGTTCATACGTCGAGGACGGGGTTTCGTGAACCCAATAAAATAAATCCATTATAATAATATTGGAATGTCCGTATGTAGAATCATTTTTTTACTGAGGAATTATACGATTTTAACACCAAATTCCCGATTTTCGAAATTTCCATCTATTAATCTTTCTGTCTGACTGAATGTTTGAAAAAAGAGAGCTTTAAAACAGTTACGGTTTTGTCTCGGAAATACAGGTGGCCCATTTACAGTGGTCCAATACATTTTTTTAGATAGGGAACATTGTGATAAGTCATTTAAAAACACATTACTTTCGCGAAAATCAATACTTTAGAAGTTATGATTTTATTTATAGGTTCTTGAAAAATGTTTTCTCGAGTCACATAAATCACTTTTGTTCAAAAATTTCGTGTGGATACTTCCACGCGATCTTGTAACAAGCATGCAATGAGCGATTTTTGTGTTTACTCTTAGCTTCTGATATTGCTATTGTTCCATGCTTGCTACATGAATACTCTACTTCTGTACCAAATTTCATGTCATTTCGTGGAATATTTTTCGAACAAAAGTGATATGACTAGAGGAACGATATTTTAAAAAAGTACAAAAAGTCATAACTTCTAACTGTCGATTTTTGCGAAACTAATATTTGTTTAAATGACTTAACACGATGTTATCTACGTAAAAAAACCTTTTTTGGAAAACTGTAAATGAGCCACCCGTATATTTATATCCAAAGTGGAATATATTACCGAGCAAATATATTACCGAGAATAACTTCCATTTAATATTGTTACATACACTGGAACATTTGCATTGTACAACCTCATATAATAACAACAATTGAATTTATTACCCTCACTAAAATACTGGTATATCGTATAACTCTCTGAAATATAATAAAACCTACACCGCTCCCTACAATAAACTCACTAACATAAGCAGTGGAAAAACCCGCACAAATCCGGCTTCCGCTATTGTGTTTGAAACATATAAATGCTGTTGTATGTTCCTAAGATTTAATCTTTGCTAATAACCCACCTGAAGATGTTGTAATACAACGAAACCTAGGTCGTGGTAAAGAATTTAAAGAAAGTAGAAATAATACTACATCACGTAGTTTCATTTAATTGTAAATAATGAATTTCTATAAAATTAACGCCAAATATATTCAATATCCAAAGTGAATGATTATGAGCTAATATCCATTTTGTATTTTTTAAACTGGAGTAATAAAAGCTAAAATATACGTCGATTTAAGAGCTAATATTTTTAAAGTGTGCACGAATCGCTGTTAACAGGAACCGTTCAAGTTAGCCGAGCTCTGTGAGAAATATGTTGGAAAAATCTGTTAAAGGCCATAATCGATTATATTATAGTTGATAATCGTCACCATATTACGGACTGAAATTTTCCATATCGTCTTCAACTTATTAGGATTCTGTACTCAAAAGGAAGACTAGAATCCTTATAAGATTATAAACGTGTCTGTCTCTCCATCATAGTTGTTTTTCTCAGAAACCGCTTATGCTAGAAATATCGCTTATACGAAAACGTTAACCCACATATATTTTAATAAATAACACTCAAAAATATTTATGTGCAAATGTTGGGGGAGGGGGTGCAATTTCGTACTCGAAAAACAAATTTAAACGTCATAAATAGTTTGAAAGGGTATACAAAACATTTTATTTTTCATAATTATATCTTCAGACATATACAGAAAAACGTACAAAAATATACCTACCGCCCCAACGCTACTTCCGATACTGAAACTATAATTATGAAAAAGCATAATCTTTAGAAGCCTACGCATATGGCAATGACGAAACGAAACCCAGATAGAAAGATAGTGCACTCATCTGTTTATATGGCTGCCTTTCACAACCGTTTTTCTAAGAAACGGTTAGACGTAGAAACTTAATGTTGAATGGTGCCTATATACGCCATCACTAACAACTCATCTAGTACCATGACGGCAACTTAGATGGAAGGTGAAGTTAGCGAGTAACGGAAAAGATAATCGTCTGTTTTGAAGTGATAAAAGTATCACTTTCGCGGCACAGTTGCTTTGGCTTCTCCATTAGAGGGGGTTGTCATCGTTGCATGGTTATCGTTAGGGACCGTAAGTTCAAACCAAATAAGTTTATTTGTGGCGGGTCAAAAACTAAAAAATATGAATAAATATAAATATCACGAAACTCGGCTTCCATAAAACTGAGAAAGTGAGATAGAGATTAGTCAGTGCCTTAGGAAAAGTGAAAAAGGTACTCTACAATCGTAGGCCCAAAATCCCATTTCGAATTCTATTATCCCAGTGCTATCTGGTCAACAGTTCTATGTAGATGCAAGGCCTGGACTATTAAGAAAGATCTCAGGATACATATAAAAACATTGGAAATACGAGCCTATGTCTACATCTCGGAGTCAAAAATTCACCAATGAGGAAATTATGCAATAGGTTGGCCAGAAACGCAAGCTTTTGCGAACCATCAAACAACATAATGTTGCATATCTGGAGCGTGTGCTCAGGCATGATAAACACGAACTCTTGAAACTAATAATGAAAGTTATGGTTGCGTAACATCCGACAATGAGCAGAGATTACAAATGTGGCCGAACTCTTTCGCCTAACCAAGGACAAGACCAAATATTCAGTGCTGACTGCCAACCTTCACTAGCTGGAGAGGCACCCTTAGAAGTAAAAAAGGATTAGAGGGGGGTTCGTAACTCTATGACTAATATATTGTATTTAATAAAATTATTGTCTATTGTTATTAAAAGCATTATTATTTAAATGAATAAATTCGATGATGAGACCGTTATGATGATGCTACAATAATGGGCGTTTAAAAATACAAGCGTTATTAATTATTTGCGACGTACAGATTTCATTTTCATAAATATGGTAACTATATTGTTATAAATTTTTTTTAAATATGGTAACACGTATACATAACGTGATCTCGCATAGTCTTTAGAGTTCATGATATAACTTTTTTATCATTTATCCACTAATTTCAAATTATCCAACGACGCTTCTGAAAGTCTTACTTGAAATAATAATAAAAGCACTCAATTTCAAAATATTTTTTGGAATCTATTTTTTATATTAGACTTAAAACTAAAAAGCGGAACGTATAAGATAACTCAAGTCACGTGTCCTTCTATCGTCTAAAAGTTTTTGTCCTGGGCTGTTCGTCTGTCACAGCCTATTTTTTCAGAATCAGGCGACGTAGAAACTTAAAATTTGGCACATTAATATATCTTATTAATCCACATTATTTTCACGAGCTAATTTTTTTTAAATATTCATGTAAAAATTTAAAAGGTGGTGAATAAAGTACTCAACATTTTTTTAAAAATTTTATGTATTATGTGGGATATCATTTGAAAGGGCTTGTTACGAGGAATACAAAAATAGTTTTAATTTTTCATAATTTTAAATTTCATATTTAAAAATATATTCCAGAAAATGTTCAAAAATGGAGCATACCTATATGAAATATGTAAAATTTGATTCAGGTGTTTCGAAAATAATACGCTCCCTTATTTTCGAAAGGCCTGAACCAAAATTCACCAACAAAACAGGTTTGGAAAAATCTGATTTGAAGATTACAGGAAAACTATATCGATCACACTAGATCCTATAATTATTTAAATGTGGACCAGGTTTTTACGACTATGAAGGACATAATCATAGTATATTGTTATATAGCATCAATATAGTTATATTGTCAAAAGATAATGTTTGGAAATAGTTTAATAAAATTACTATGCATGTATGTTACAAGTACCTAAATCTATTCGGAACCCTCATGGTGCGAGGTCTACTCGTACGTGACAGTTTTTTATGATTGTGTATTATGTAATTGACCGTGCCGATGTAAATGTTTCGTTTTACCGATGGAACCGCATTGCTATAGTGTATAACATCTTTTAAATAAACTTTTATTTTATAGGATCTAAACTAAAATAACAATCTTATCGATTTCCAGAAAGACGAAACCACCACATCCATGCTAGACTTGTTGTCTACGACATCATCCGTAACGCAGCATTCACATCACCCCTCTGTGGCGCCAACCTGGCGACCGAGAAGAGAAAATTGTACACCACCCGCTATCGAACAGGTATTTATCCATACTGCTCTCGTTTGACAGTTGAAGTAACAATGTTGCCAAGTTGTTAAATCTTATAGTCGACAAGATTGCCAGATATAAAAATAATACAAACGTTTCAATAAGCGAACTAAAATTCATTATGACGTATTCCACTGTAAATGACATTAATGAATTTCGTTGAGATAGATGATTAACTGTTCGTTAAGATATATTATTACAGTCATTAACTGCTTTTAAAGAAAGTACTGATTCTATTTTCTAACGGGGTTTGAACAACAAACTGAATTACGATGTCAACGTATATGCTATGATGATTCTTATAAAATTACGAACATTGACCCAATGTTTGTTATTTGGTGGATGATCTCAATGTGATTACGGATACGAATCTCACAGACCATAATCTGTAAATAGAAATAAAAAATAGAAAATATTTCTGAAATTTGTATTATGATGTACTTGTAATTCTCTTAACATTAACGTAATTAAAACCATATTTAATTCACCCATTCGGAATGAACTCGAAAAACTTCATTGTTTTGGTCTCCATTTGAAGGGCCATTTACAGGCTCACGTTTGATGGTTTCTGCTAAATGAAAATTATATTACAGTCGTCTGAAAGGCTTTTATATTATTTTAGTCATGGCATTGTTTGTTTTCTTTTCATCAAACATCACAGCTATTTTTAAAGTTTAATCCAATCTCCTAATGATTACATAGGCGCTATAATCACAGCTATACAGTTATTATGAATTCTGGAAATTTGAAAAAATGTTACTAATGAATTTTGTAACTTTGAATACTTTGATGAAAATTAAATTAATCTTACCTTTTTTACAGTTTCCTCGGCCGTTGATGAGCAAATACGCGCGTCGCCATGGCGGTCTGGTCATCCACGTGCTGGTGGCCATCTTCACTTTCATGGGACTAGCCATTGTCTGCGACGACTACTTCGTCAGCTCGCTCGACAGAATATGTGAGGGTACGTTAAGTTTTGAATCTTCTTACACTTCCATACCAACACACCTACTTCCCATTAGATATTATCATATATTACTACTACGCATTGCAGCTCATTTTAAAGCTTACCTAGCTGCAGAATCATACTCCATTTCTCAAGAACCTGGGTCTTATTTTTTCAGATGTTAACTTTTAATAACTTTAAACTTTCCTCCACGTCATCCAATCAAGGTCTTTTCTACATCTTTAGTAGAAACTAAATAATCTTTTAACTCTAATTTTTATATCAATGACAACGCCTTAATTTTTATGTATGTCTGCGCTCCGTTGATCGCTACTAACAAAAATTCGTTATTATTTGGTGAATCCAAAAAGCAATTTTATGAACTTCAACAAATTTGTATTTTATGTGAATTATATACCTAATGTCATACTCTAAGACATGTAAATCCGATCAGGTTCAAAAATATTTTTATAGAGCGTAATATTACTTTTTATTATAATTAAAGATGATCGTAATATGTCTACAACTTTATATTTTTCAAATTCAAACTTCAAATTATTGAAGTAGAAAATGAAATATGTGATTGTTTTTCATCAATATGAAATATGTGATTGTTTTTCATCAATATGAAATATGTGATTGTTTTTCATTTATTTCATTTTTCTCCTTCACTTATTTGTTTATTTACAAATGGTTACTAGGCTATAGTAGAAAACAATTTTGGTTCTAATGATTTTGATGTAATACTTGAAACAAAACCGTTTTATAGACATGGTGAAATTTTACAACTTTTCAGACATCAAAGTGGTCTCAGTAGCATAGTTCCTTAGAGGAAATTTGCTGAAAGAAAAATAGCCATAGGAAATTAACGCCATCTGTTACTACTTTGTTAAACTTTATTAGAAGGGATGCAGTAGCGGCGCAGTTCTATCTTGATAGTTGCGGCACAATTGCTACTATGCCCTTTCAATTTGTTTGTGTATGTTGGTATTACTTGATATTTAGAGGTTTTAAAATAATATAGTGCCCCTGATGCTGGTTACCACTGAAATTTTTGTAATTACGAAAGTTTGAATCTTTGTTACCTAAAAACTTTGGAACCAAATAACGATCAGTTACCGAATTTGTATACGTTGAATATTGATATTTATACCATTGGTAGGAACGTACTTCATAATCCAAACATATATATCAGAAACTATTAACCCGAGAAATAGCAATAGGATGAACTCTCGATGCTATGGCGTAACGTATATATGTAACGTACTCACGCACGCATGCACGCCCGCCCGCACGCAGTCACGCTCACACGCACGCACGCACATATGCACACAAGAAAACAAGCACGCACGCACTTACGCCAGCGCGCGCGCACTTCCTTGTATGTATGTGTGTATATATATATATATATATATATATATATATATATATATATATACATATATATATATATATATATACATATATATATATATATATATATATACATATATACGAGAAGGTTCGGGAGTTCAATAAACCACCCTCTATCTGTTTTATTGACTTCTCGAAGGCTTCTGATTTACTGAAATGGGCAAAACTGTAAAGAAGGAGAAGGAAGAAATCTTAACAGACAATTTTCATCCTAGTGCTGGCGCTCATCCAGGGTGTAGTGAACATATTAATATTCACTAATGTTCAACGTTTACACCGAGCTCGTAATGAGTATTATTCTTGGGAACTGGATGGACGGCGTTGGCCGTTGGTGGTTACAAAATATCGAACTAGCGCTACGCTTCTGATGCCTGCCACATATCGGAATTACTTCTCAAGATGAATCTCGTAACCCTCGAGTTTGGTTTAAAGATTAATCGCAGCAAAACAAAAATGATAATTGTTGTCCGTCCCAACAACTCCGTAACAAAGTCACTCAAATAGCTAATTGCGAAGTAGTTCAGTCATATGTATACCTTGGAGCGTTGATCTCTAACAACGGCAGATACATGGATGGGGTGAGGAGACGTATGGTGACGACAAGATGCGCCATGAACAAATTGAAGAAATTTGGAGGTACCGAAACATTAGTAAGACCACTAAGACCCGGCTCGTTCGAATTCAGGTATTCCCCATATTTCTTTACGCCGCAGACACGTGGAAGCTACGAATACTTGAGAAGAACAAAATAGACGCTCTGGAAATGTGATGCTGGAGAAAAATGCTTGGGGTATCGTCAGCTGAGTCGCACATGAATGCCTCTATTCTTTAAAAATTCGGCATCAAGCATCGTCTATCAACACTTGTTCAGTCTCGGATTCTAAATTTTTGGCCACGTCATGCGTAGAGATAGTAGCTCCATAGAGCACATTATTATGCAGGGAAGAGTTGAAGGCACTAGACCACATGGGAGGTCGATGCGATGGACAGACCAGATCAAGTCTGCTGTACGCGGTCTCCTGTATGAGTACAACAGGGCGACGACAAATGGGGAGAAGATATGGAGAGGTATCGTGAGGAAAGTAACAGCGGCCACCCATAACACTACCACATGCTGACCACGACAGCTCTACACGATCTGTGAAGAGCGAATCGACGGAGAAGGAGATATATAAATATATATATATATATATATATATATATATATATATATATATATATATATTTATGTGTATAATATATGTATATACACTAGCTCTGCCTATACGACTTCGTACGCATGGAATAATATCAAAAAAAGTTATTAGGAATTTTTTTGTTTCAAAAAATTCCTAAAAAAAGCATAAAGTTTACTAAAAACGCTAATAGGTGGCCTTGGCACTACCATATCTTTGTATGTCTATAAGCATAAAGCTTACTAAAATGTTGATAGATGGCGTTAGCAGTACAAATATCGAACTATTCACCTGCATGTTATATCGTATATGTTGCTCATGAATATGATGTTCAACAATAATAATGTTATTTATCTTTAAAACACTTATTCTTTGTTACTGATAGGTTTATTTCATAGCAAATTTTCCTATAATTTTCTTCATTGATCAGCTGTGACTGAGCTGAACGGTGAAAATAAATGCTAAGAAAATTATGCTATTGCAAATGATAACTAATTAACTATAAGAAAACTTTCACTGAAATTCAGTGGATAATTTAAGGATTTTCACCTTTAATAAATCAGTAGAGACGTTTCTTCATTGATCAGCTGTGACTGAGCTGAACAGTGAAAATAAATGCTAAGAGAATTATGCTATTGCAAATGATAACTAATTAACTATAAGAAAACTTTCACTGAAATTCAGTGGATCATTTAAGGATTTCCACTTTTAATAAATCAGTAGAAATGTTTCCAATGTGTTTAGGGATAGACACAAGATGATTCTCCATAGAAAGCTATTTTCTGCTGAGAGATTAACAAAATATTCTTTTCGTTATAACTAAATCCAAGATTATAATATGGCAGGTATTTAAATTTAAATCAAAATGAACATATTATTATGAATATTTTTATACCAGAAAAGGTTAAAAACACGGTCACCAATCTCCAATTATTTTAATCATAACCCGATATTTCATCATGTTTTGTCTGAGATCGAAAATTAATCGAATATACAAATTTTGAAAATGTTCCCATCTATTAAGTAGTTGTTTGACTGAATTCTTATAAGACATGCCTCTATAATCATTAACTAGGATTGACAAAAGTGAATTGACACTTTGTATTGAAATTTAATGAAATAATCTGCAAAGATACTGTTTACATGAGAACAAAACTAAAAGTGCAATAATGAAACCTGCCTCAATAAGTAATTCATTAAGAAGACACAATTCTTAGGATATGAATCTAATTAAAAATGCACCCACGAACATGTCAGATTTTACAATTAACTTTTTTCAATTGTTCAAGCCAAAAATATGTTTACTAAAACATTTTAAGCTAAAAGATTAAAATATCTCTTTTTTATATTGCAGAGTTGAAAATGTCACCAGACGTGGCTGGCGCCACCTTTATGGCAGCAGGTTCTTCAGCTCCAGAGTTGGCCACAGTCATCATTGGAGTCTTCTTTGCTAAGGATGATATCGGTATGTTTGTTATATTGCAAAGGGTTTGTCTGCTCGCTTTATACAATTAGAAATTTTAAAATAACAGTAGGTCGATGCACTGTGTAGATAGGAAAACTGTTAAATGACGTATGATGGCCGGGTAGGGATCTTAATGCTGATATAGCATAAAGAGATGAATTTTATGACGTGCTTCATATTGTATTAATTTTAATAAATTTATTATAACAAAATTGTTTGTGGATCTGTAAATATGTTTATATGTCGGTACCTTATAATAGTAAATATTAGTTACTATTAATATAAGTGTATTAAGTATTACATATTATGAATTACTAGACATGGCAAGAATTTTTGTCAAATTCCACTAGAAAATGTAAAACGAAAACAAGGTGTAAAATTTATAGCAATAATTTATTTTTCACTAACAAAATATTATTTTGTTTTCAACATTTTTGCAATAATAATTGATTAACAAAAGCCTTCAAAAAATTATCTTTCGTTATTATAACCAAACCTAAAAACAGCTGTAGCAGACACACGGACAGACACGTGTGCAATCTTATAAGGTTTCGTTTTTTTCCTTTTGAGGTACGGAACTTTAAAAACTGGGAAATTAATTGATTGCATTTATTTAAAATAACCTGTGAAATCTTTAAATGAATACACTAAAAACAATAAGCTGCTATCAAAAATAAATTTTCAAACTTTTTTCCCTGAAATTTCTCCACTTTCTTCACATTTGCTTAGTTGTTTTATATTCAATGCCTGATAATTTATCTTTTATTTGTATATTTGATGAATATCCTACAGCGTTCACCTGTTTTTCGCGCACTTGCAAAAGGCGCCCAATCTTGATACTTTTTCTGCTCCATTGACCGTTTTAGGAATGCGAATTGCAGTCTTTTTCCCAGAACTGCAAACAATATTATACTCGGCCACTCGACGTTCGTGCCGTTTGGCTGTATTCAGCCTACCGCAGAGTATACTCGAAGCATCCACAAGCGTGACAGAGCCAAAAGACGTTTTCGAATTCAAAAAAAATTTCCGTTTGTCCCATTTACATTAAATTGTTTTCAAATCTTCAGGTGTGTCGGGAGTGATTGGTTCGGCCGTATTCAACATAATGTTCGTGATATCCGTGTGTGCTCTATGCGCCGGCACCGTATCACATCTCAACTGGTGGCCACTCTGCCGTGACTCATTCTTCTATGCTGTATCCATTCTGGTCATGCTGGCCACCATCTGCGACGACGTCATCAAATGGTATGTTGGTGAATATGCATAGTTATTGTTACCAATATTCATGTCTTATAAAATATATATAGCCCTAAAATATAATTACTCTGAAAGAGGCTGTGCGTTACTGGCAACTTATGAGTAATCTTTAAGCAATATACGGTGTAAAGGACAGTAATATTAATATTTATAGTTATAAAAGATTTTCCTAAAATCCTTGCTATCCTTGGTTTTTATTTTCGATAGATATGTTCACCAATATTAAAAGCACAATTTGAAATATTTCTTTGAGGGACAGTAACATTTTAATAAAAATACTATGACCTTTTGCTATAGTGTCGTAGGGTATGTTACGTTATCCACTAGAGTGCCGATGAGCGCCATCGCACTCGTGCGCATACTAACAAAATTTGCCACAAGCGGAATGGCGCTTGCGAAATCAGTTGCTGTTTAGCGCACGGTATGGGAGGTCGCTCGCACGCATCGCTAATTTTTTATCTTTCTACGTGTTACATAAAGTTCAAATTATAATATTATTAGTAATTACAATATAAAAAGGATCCAGGAAAAGAAAAATTTTAACCCATAATGTCGGAATACAAAAATAATTCGAGTGAAAATGGTCATTTTTCAAGTTGTGAAGAAATTGATGGTGGGAGTGACATTGTGGTGCACTCACAATTTGGCGTAATGCAAATTTTGAGTAATAGTGATAATATTCACGATAACAATGATGTATCGGACTGCGAAAATACGATGTGACCTTGATTTCAGTTTTTGTTATAATTTCTATTCACAATATATATTTCCATAATTTTCTTTGTATTTTATTATCCTTGTACAAGTTTTTATTAAGAAAACACAGAAAATGTTATTAAAACTGTATAATTTTTGGAAGAGATACAGTTTTTTTTTCGAGACAAGGGTAAATGACATCAAAAACAAAAGATTTCTTTGACATTTTTAAGTATATATGAGTAAAAAACGGTTGAGGTATAATTAAATAAATTTATAGACCTACAGTTTATACTATGCCAAGATAATTATGCTGATTTTAACAGGTATTTCCGTTTCTAATAGAAAAGTCCTCGCAACTTTTTAAAAAATATAATGGCCATTTTAGATCTATAATAAACTTGATTTAAACCATTTAATTTCTTTTAATTTGCTGCTAACAGGAGAGAATTTATGAGGAGTTGAATATTACATTGCCACGTAAGGTGATACAAATCAAATACAATTTCTAGCTACGATTATCACCAAGAAGGTCTAAAAATATATTAATAATAACCCAGTATTCTCAAAATTTATGAAAGCAATAATAATTAGATCATAAATAAAATAGTCATTTGTACTTAATTAACTTCGATTAATTGTACATATCATAAAATAGAAATTTTTCCACGATTTTAGAAATTGTACGCTTTTTGAGTTTAGTTCACTTTGTTATTAAGAAGCAATTATGCTTCGCCTACTCACTTATCTCCATTAAAATATAACAAGAAATAAATTAATTATAATAATTTGTTTTTATATTGATTTCCGTTTCTGTGGACATAAAAACAATGAAAATTCATCAAATTATGCGAAATTGATTATGTATTTATTGTTTAATTTGTTGATTAAAAGTTTGCTATAAACTTAGAAGTTAACTTAGAAGATAAAATTTAAAAAAAAAACAAAAAATTACTTTATAAATGCCAAAAGGTATTAAGCCAAATACCCATGATGCTTCCGAAAACTGAATTAAAAAACCTAAAATTCACATTTCAGGCATGTTTAATATCACCGCCATAAGACACATATTTTTTCATTATAAATATAGTTATTCATATATAATTAAACGAGATGAATAGCTACTAAAAAAGAAAACTTAATTTTTTGGCTTTTAATGAAAAATAAAGCAAAAATAATCAAAAGAGAAAATATTTTAAGAAATAACTGGACTTCATTTATTTCGATTACAACATATAATATACAGAATTACTTCGCAAGAAAAAAATAAACGTGTTTATTTGTATTTGAATTTGACATCTTCATAAAGTTGATGACCAATAACCTTATAATCCCACTTAGTCTGGCTATACCCATTTAAACTGTACCAAACAATGTTAAGTGAATGGTCATCTGAGATTTACGACTTTATTCCCACTGTATCGCCTAAGATTATATAACTTAACTAAACCTGTTAAACTTTGTGTCTAGGCCTGAGGCAACATTCATGCTTCTGATGTATGTGGTTTACTGCGTGGCACTGCACTTCAATCCAGCACTGGAGCGCTGGGCCATGTCGCTCAACCTACCCTTCAAACTGCCCACACGAGAAGAGCAAGCTGCACTTGTGACTTACAAGTGCGTATATGGATATGTTAGCTTTTTCCAAACCTTCACTCGCCTCAATATTTTTATAAATATATTTCATATGGGTGGGTGGATCATGAGGTTAGGGGTAGAAAAATTATACCTTTACTTCCCTGGAAATATTTAAATGTTTATCTAAAATGAAAAATTTGCATGCAATGAACATGAGCTAACTTGGGTACTTTTCTAAACAATATACTACTTACTATTAGTACACATATACAAAAACTACCAGCCCCATAGATAAATCTTCTAAATCGCTATAGGACATTGGCCGAGATCTACTAAGACTGTAAAGAGATTAGGCACCTTTTGTATTTTTGACATGCATATATAATGAGTGCTTATATTTATATTTGTATAATTTTATAAAAAATGGACCCAAATTTGGGAATCCTATCTTCAAAATATCTCCAGAATAACCAAAAGCCTTAATACTCATTTAAACCCAGTTTTGTGTCAATTTATTTAATGATATATCACTGTTATCTTATTTCATTCAAAACTATATATAGATATAAGCTATTAACAAAAACCATAGACCAATTTTTTTTTAATTTATACTTTTATTCGCTATTATGCAATGAATGTGTATTGCATACCGCAAAGCTAAATTGCTTATAAACTCCCTTGGAACAAATACTCTAAGTGTGGTATTTTCAAACTGTTCAATCTTTACAAAATTTTAAGGTATTATACAATTTTATTGCTAATTTGTTTGTATAAATGAGTTATTTTTGCAAAGAGTATGGTACTATTATTGCGATAATAATGGTCAAAAATCGTTTATATTACTTTCTTTATAGGACTATATCTAGCGATAAACCAGCGCAGGGTGGCAAGGAGGGAGCAGAGGGTAGCAATTACAAGGAGATGGAAGGCGGGAATGTGGCCACTACTACTAATGTAGGAGCCAACCAGCAAGGTATTCAAAGTAACCTCAATCAATGTGAAGCTTGCATTTTTATTAAAATCTTTAAATTAATACCATAAAGAAACAACGTCTGAAAATTAACACAATATGAAAGTAAAACAAAAAACAAAAAATTCAGCAAAAGTCAATTATAAAACCCTATGAAAGCTAAACAGTCATATGCCAATATGTTTTCTAAGAGTGATAAACATGAATTTTGAGCTTTAAAAATTAACATATTTGATGGAGTCCCGAAATTTATAATTAACTAATTTAATTAAAGATTAATTCTAACAAATCTAATAAATTTGAGAAATGCAATAACATCTTTCACAACCACCATTTTTCGACGATCTGTCTAGTTTCGTTTTCACTTGTCACTGCAGTTTGTGCCAGTTTCATTCACTAGACTTCTCTAAGATATTATAATTACATTGTAATTATTATGAGCAATTAATATAAATTCTGAGACTTTATATAAAAGAAAAATGTATAATTCATTTTTATTTTTTAATGTTATTAACATTAATCGTTTAACTGGCAAGCAGCGTAAATGCATTTGTTTAATTTATTATTTCAAAGTACTATTTCATCATCAAAACTGTGATGATCTTCTAATTTCTTTTATTTTATTCTTTATTAAACAGTACACCAGTACATTTTCAATAGCTGTACTGTTTAAAAATGGCTCTATATTTTTCAAAATATTCAGTGACTCTTTAATTTAGCTGACGAGTGATTGAGGAAATATTTATGGAGCCAGCATTGCGTGATAGATTGTCTCAAAAGTAATAATATGACAATTACATCTTTGCTATTTATACTGTTATTAAATGCCCCTTGCAATAATAGCTACAATCCAAAAATTTATAACAAAATAAACAGCTATGGAGATGAATGAAATAGTTTATTTTTGGCAATATGTGAAACATCGGAACGATATAAAATATGCAAAAAATTACTATAACAATTTTTTATTTCGAGACCATAAACTTAAAACAATTGTGAGAAATATTTGCTACAACATAAATTAAAGATCAGCTTATTCAATATCAATTACAAAAGTATTCGTTTTCTATTCTTCACAGGTTACATGAATAACGGTTACGAGAATGCGGGCTACAATGCAGACCTGAACCAAACATGGGATCCGAATCAGATGTGGGGAGATGCACCTGTGAGGATTAAATACTTAAATCTGGCTTTAAAAATCTATAAAAAAATCTTAAACACAATTATTAGCTAAATCTATCTTTAATTGAAAAAAACATGAACAATAAACAAGCAACACACAAAAGCATGAATAAATTCATTGCATCACTCAACTTTACCTGAGTGAGTTTAATTGTTAAGTTCACAATAAAGATTTTATATATGCAATTTATATGTTACTTAGTTTTAAATTAAATTAACTAACTTTTGAAATATATCCCATGTGATACACAAACGTTCATTCAGTACTGGGGTAATTGGATTTTTTGTGATTATGATAAACACAACTCGTATGATAATAATTGCAGTTTACCCTGTATTGGCCGAGTATTAAAATTATTTCTTCAGTACTATTTTATCTTGTTGGTAACATGACCATTTTTTATATAATACTTGTCTATGGAAATACTTTCCTATGGTACTAAAATAAATACCGATGCAAAAGTTTATTTACTATAACCAATATTAATGATTCTTAACAGACTTTTAGAGGCCATAAATAGCTACAACACGCGCATAGGTCCATCTGATTATCTCAAAACGTTCTGTAAAAATGCCATTAGAATCTTTACATATTCTTGAAGCGACCAAAAGTGAATATTCAGACATCAAAACGCTAGGGAATAGCTGTGAGACTAACCCTTCGTGCCTGCCTCCTCAGGCTCCCTACTCTATCTGTGAGGAAGTCAAGTTTACAACACGTAAGCCGATAATACGCAAATTTAAAATACATGAGCAACACAGATTTGTCCTTTTCTAAAAATTAATATTGCACAAAATAAGAATAAATTAGTTTCATTGAAAAATAACAGTTTAAGTGAAGCCAGGGATAGCCTCCAGTAATTTAAAAAAAATTAAACAATAAATTATATAAATAAATTATATATATAAAACTACATGATGTAGTATTATTTCTACTTTCTTTAAGTTCTTTACCACAACCTAGGTTTCATTGTATTACAACATCTTCAGGTGAGCTAAATAAATTATATTCTAGACCCAGCCTCAAGCACCTGGGTGGAATGTTTCTTCCGGTTGGGATGACAACCCTGTCACCACATCTGCCCAACAGACCACCAACTACAACCAATGGGACCAACCTGCAGCTGTCACATCTCCGGGCACCATCAGTACAGCTCCAAGTCAGCCAACAAAGGAGAGTCAGGCAGGCAAAGGGCAACAGTTGACTATCCAGGTTCAAATTTCACTTTTTTGTTCTAATCGCACCTAAAGCTTCGATACCGATATTTCTAAGTGTCACCTGGCTTTTATGATGCTGGGAGAAAAGCCTTCTGTGTGACCAAGTAAAGGTCTGTTTTGCATGACATTTAATATTAAATAAAAAATGTAACTCAAATTATTTAGAATTTTCAGTCTCACATCTACGCAAAATCATTGTGAAAACTAAGACAGAAAGCTCAAATTTTGCAGAAAGCTAACCCTTACCAATTATCTTGTAATCCCAGAGAGTTGACGGATGATACATGTAAACAAAAAAAATATCTTTGCCTCATCGGGCCGTGATGTGCACAATTGCGTTGGTTTTGTAGTCTACAGTATTACATAAAGTTTTAAAGAAATATGATGAGTTGGGTAAGTAAATCGATAAAGGACTTGTCACACACTAAAATGAGAATGACGAAAGATGAGCTTTTAAGATTAATTAAATAGATACATTTGCCTGGTATTTAATATTTTTATTAAAAACTTTACAAACATAAACAATAATCAGATCAGAAACAGAATTTCAAGTATTCTTCTCACATTTCTGTCAGATTTTTATATTGATATATTGGAATATTTATTACTAAGACTGTTATAAAATACTTTTGGAGTGTAAAAAGTTCTCCTAAATAAAAAAATAACAAATTGTTTCGACTGTACACTTCCCCCAAGTATTGAATGTTATCAAGAAATGAGAAAAAGATTATTTTTCTAATTTTAGAGAGTACTCTGTTGTCACATTGTCATTTTAGATGTTTAAATTTATAAAGATGCCTAACGATAAAGGAAAATAGTTAAAATGTGTGCGTACATATCACATAATTGAAATAACATATCTATGCTCTGACTATAACTTTAACTAATTTATTTACATCAAATTCATTTTCTATTAAATTTGAAAAAAGTAAATTAACATATTTATATGATGAAGAGAATCATTTAGTCTGCCTTTTTATAAAATTATACAAGTTTTTTTGTATTTTCATTTTATTATTATTATTTAATGATATCTTATTATTTCCATAAAACAAAAATATTTTCACTGCTTTCAAAATTACCCATTTTGTAATTAAATATAAAAATAATTTATATGATATATGCATAAAAATTAATATTGAAATTTTAGGATACTTATTCATGAATTAAATAATGGCATTTGTCCACTAAACTACAACAGTAAAGTTGTATCCTGCTGTTCTTCTGTGGCATTACTGCTCATATATTTTATTGCCCAAACAATTGTCTGAAAAACCCGACCAAAACACATACAAATTTATAATTTTGCCAGTTATTTGAAGTAAAACTTCTTTACGCGCGCTTGACTTGGGGAGTAAGCTGGTGAATACATGACGAGAGCGTTACGAAAAGTGAGATCGGGCGAGGCGAACGGAAGTTGAGAGGGAGATATAAGTTAGTGAAGACAGAAAGAGAGAGTTACGTTTCGTATATTACTGTAGGGACCAGAGAGAGAGGTGCGAGCACACATTTTCTTCCTCTCTCTCTCATAGCCAGTTATGTTTCGTATATCTAATACACAGTGCAAGCCTATTGTCTGTATCACACGGTAGGAGCAAGAGAGAGCAGTGTGCACATTTTCTTTCTCTCTTCCTCTCATAGCCAGTGCATGAAATATATATATATATATATATATATATATATATATATATGCAAGTTTGCTAGTGTTACGCGAATGGTGATTTTTTGATTATTTTGTAATTTCATTTTGTTCTTGAACAATTTTATAAATTATTATATTGTTCAATACATTAAATATTCTATCTTTAAAGTAAATAATTTCATATTGTGTGAATTTGAAGTTTTACTTCAGTCGTGTGCTCTAAAGCACACTCGTTTTTTTTGTTCATTTTATATGGGTATAACCTTTATATTGGGTATAACATCATTGACTGTATTAGCAGAAGTGCCTTAACAGCCATAAAATACCTAAACAATTCTCCATCTAATAAAAATTTAAATGATAACTGGTTTATAAAACTATGTTATTTTGAGAAATTGTAAAGTGTTTTAATATAATTTACATATACTCTAATAAAACACAGGAATATATTTGAACAAACGATAATCTTATGAAGAACCCGGAAAGAATTGCATCCACTAAATTCAATAAAAGCAAACAAACTTATATTTTAAGAACATACTATTATTATATTATAAATAGGTATGCCTACTTCATCATGCTACATTTTATTACTCAATAATATACGGTGAGAGGTTACCTTACAAAATATTATATGAATGTTAAATATTATTTTTAAGTATATGATTCAACTTATTTGTATTAAATAGGTTATTTTTCATACAATAACTTTCTCACAAATTTATCCACTAATTTGTTCATACCTGTTGTACGTTTATGATCACACTGATACATGCACAATGTGCACATGTGTCCTGGTGGCGTCTTCATTTGCAAAATTTATACTATTATAGATTAAGTCGATCTAATCTAGTAACAAAAGCAATTCTAGCTGATGTATAGACCTTTCTATCAATTGGGACAATATATGGGACAATATATTGGGACAATACATTTGAACTTTTATTTTCCTCGAATCTGTTGTTTTATGCAGATCATAGCAATGGATCTTATTTTTTATAAAAACTTGCAGTTATATTTATATAAAAACTGATAGCAGGTTCTAGTCAAAAAGGTTTCTTTTGTGGAGTTTTTGATAAACTGTGCTATTTATACTGTAAATAATACAAGAAAGAAACATTTTGTATTTAAGTTGTCCAAAAGCTCACTTTCAAAATAACAAAATAATACAGACACCTAATGATAACTTAATTAGCAATTAATTTTCCTATAACACATTATCTAGATATTGACTTATACAATAATCTCGTTATCGTTTTTAATGAGTAGGTATATTTACTGTAATGCTTCCAGAACTATATATAAGTAAATAAACATCTAGTATATATGATGTACATAATACATTACGCTAATCATTGACAAGGGATACACCCAATCTTTAATAGAAAATAAGGAAAAAATTTCCAATTATTTCAAGCATGTATTTAAAAAGTCATCTATTATATTTCCAAGATTTGGTGTTGACATTTAACGTTAGACAGAAAATTAAAAATTCACTTCTTATGCACTATAAGTTGTAGAAAACTAAAATTGAAATTTAAAAGAAATCTGAATTTAAGGAATTAATTTTGCAATATTTATATTTTTAAACAATGTGATTACGTTTATTTAAAATTTACATTTATTGTAAATACTGTTCGCATTAACCATTTGAAATACCAAAAGTATTTATCTCTTACAAAATATTATATTACATTCATAATAATTTCTTAAAGTAATATTAATTTGAAAATATATTTTAAATCACACCAATATCATGTACCGTCATTGGTATTTGACTCAACAGTGTAAGTAATGAATTAATAAATAAAGCATTTAAAAATTCATATTTCCAGGCAGCAGCTGGTGACCAGAACTATTATCGACCCAAAGAATACAACCCTGATAACATTGTCAATCCACTGGATAGACCTGCCAATGCAGGTAAGTTTACAAACAACTTCCTGGTGATAAATATTAGCAAGAGGAAGTTCGAAGGTTAAAATTACTTAAAGCCAACCAAATTGTCAACATGACAGAATTATTCTTAAAATATTGTTTAAAAGTTCTGGGCAAGTAGTTGCTGATGTCAATGATAAATATTTTGTTGAAATCAAATGTCAAAACATTATTTTACTTTATTGAATTATATAAATGTAAGTTTTTCTGCACAGTTTTATCTCATGACATGTAAAGAATGTAACAAATAACGCATCTATAATTCATGTAGGTGTGTCTGTGTGTCAATTTAAGTGGAAAATATTAAAGAATTATATAAACATTTTCGAATATGCTGAGTTAAATGTATAAAATTGTCTATATGAATAATAGATACATCGTGACATGTCTTTTGCAATATTCTCTATTAAGATTTTTCTAAACAAGCAATCGTAAATGGTTTACAAACTACTGATAAAGTGGAAAGTTGGAAGGAATTTGTATTATATATTATATTGATGATAATTATGAATTTTTTATTATATAAGGAATCTAATCCTAAATTTTGAAGTTAGACAAGATTGAATTTTTTAATTATTGGATGATTATAATACTTCTTTAAGTAAAAAGGAACACCAAATTTGGCTTTTATTAAACATATTAATTGCAGGCATATTCTCCCTGGGATTGTGGTACGTAGTGTACCCGATTCACTTCACTTGCCGCCTAACGATGCCTGATTGCCGCAGCGAAAAATATCGTAACTGGTACCCTTTCACCTTCTTTGTTTCCATGATCTGGATATCATTTTACTCCTACTTCATGGTCTGGATGATTACCATTATTGGTAAGTGTTAACAGATATGTTAAATTGTTGATTTAAATTCAATGGTTATACTAGATGTATATTTCAAAAGCAATCAGAACTTTATATTAATGTATTAAACAGAAAAGTTTGTTTTTTGTTTGTTTGTTCACAATAATCTCTAAAACCACATGTTCAACTTTAAAAATTTAGTTTCATGTTAGAAAACTTATACATTGAAGAAGATTATGGACTACATACCATCAGATTACAATTCATAGGGACAGAGCAGTTAACCAAATTTAACAAAAGTCGGGAACACTCTTTAAATGTCTTTTTTATTTTATGATTATCCTAACAGAGTCTTCTAATACCTCCGCTCCATTTGCAAAATAATATGTCATATGAGCCTATTGGCTCATAGGAACTGAGGTATTTAATGACTACTTGATAGAGAAGCAATTTACTGAGTAGCATGCCATGTGGATGTATTTGGCTCGATTTTCCCTAACTAACCTGCTTTAAAAGTAATTAATTAGACCTACAATTAATATCAAGTGAAATGCGGAACACAACTTGAAATATTTAGAAAAGCCAGTTTTTAATTTTTTAATGCAAATTGCATGAAGAAACCATAAAGGATTAAAAAACCCATGGTTAAACCAAATTGAAAAATATTTAGAAGAAAACAAGAGGTTAAGACAGAAATTTTACATGACAGGTTTATGTATTACATTATTTCTGCTTAAAATGAAAAGGTTGCATGTTACATTTATCACAAGCCATGCTTTTGGTGTTGACTTGCAGGTAGCACATTGGGTATTCCAGACACTGTCATGGGACTTACATTTGTAGCGGCCGGTGTGTCTGTACCAGATGCACTTTCCAGCTTAGCTGTCATTAAGGAAGGGTTCGTATAATATCAATTTATGGAAAATAAGATACTTCAACCATGTATTGCAAGTATATACAAGAGTTATATTATAAAATATCAACCATACTGTTTTAGGATTCTATCAGCATTAATTTGTCTACGGATTCATATAAATTTATAAAAACATTTACTATGATTTGATTTTATAACAAAACTATATTCGATTACAGAAAATATATCCACATTCGTTATACAATTATTTCATATTTGTAGATTTATTATTGTGATGAACATTTTCGCAAGCAAATTTTATATACCACGTTATTCCTAGTAACAAATTAAATCCTTTTAGACATAAGGATGCCTAATTTGTAAGGTCTTCAAAATCAAATGATTACGAAACTGTATAAAATATCTTTAATTTTTAATAAGTTGTAATTCATTTAATATATTATTTATATTTTATGATTTTCTCATTTTAATGTACTTTAAATAATAAAGTATCTGTAACATCACGTAAAATGTTTTTATGAAAGTGCATAAAATGCTCACACAATAAATACCTTCACACACGAGGAGAAATCAAAAAGTTTACAGAATGGGGTGGAAGGAAGGTCAAAAAAACATGGTGCTATCTTCCTTTTCAATTTACTCTCCCTTAACCCTAATACATTTCTCACGTCTTTCATTTAATTTATTTATACCCTCAAAAAAAATATTTCCTCTTTATTTCGAAAATAAGCTAAAATTACAGACTTAACCTCTTCATCATCAATAGATTTTTTCCACAAAGTTCCTTTTTCAATTTTGGGAGCAAAAAATAGTCACAAGGAACCGGGCTGTAAGATCTGAGCTGTGCGGTGAAATTTTTGAAAGTCACACTTGTGAAGGACAGCCATCGCAACATGGCTCTTGGGTACAGGTGCATTGTCGTGCAAAAGAGCACACTATTCGCTTATTTCTCTTAGTCTACCTCCAGTAGATTAGCGTAGTACTCTCCCATTATAAAAAAACCCTTATCTTTGAAGTAAATAAGTAGAAATTGTCTATGTCCAGAAAACCATCGCCATGACTTTTCTCACCGATTGCGACACCTTGAATTTCTTAGGGAGTGGGGTACACTTTTTATGCCACAGCATGAACATCTGCTTCAATTAATTTCAATTCGGATTCAAGCTCGTAATGATGAAACCAGTTTCGTCACCCGTAACAATTTGGTTCAATATTTCATTTGTGTCCTCTCTACAGAGATCCAAAAAGTCACGTGACCACTCGACACGATAACTATTACATGCCAAGATGGTCATGAAGAACAATAAATGGTCATAAAGAATAATAATGGTCATGAAAAAAATGGTTTTAATAGATACTCGAACCATTTCTCCCAAGTGCATCTTCATTAATAGGGCATCTTCCAATACAACTTTTTCCACAATGTCTGAAGAAGAGATCGGTCTTCCTGAACGTGGATCGTCTTCAATCGAATCTCTGCCTTGTTTGAAATTGACGGATTGATGGCGATATGATAGCTTTATATATAAAAGAGGTGATATAAAATACCTGCTCAGCTTTTCATATATCAATAACGGCCATACAAAATGCTAACATTGCCATCAGATAAGAAATTAATAAACATTTTGATTACACTTTTATCATTTTTTTGTGCGAAGTCACCAGTGATTATATTTTCAAAAATAGAACCTGATAATCACTCGAAACATAACCTCTTTACATTCAATGGTGTTTACTATATACTGTCAATAAAATACTGCCCTGGTTTTGACAAACATACCCCAAAAGTTCTTATTTCTATTGTTATATTTCTTATTTCTATCTCTATGTTTCTTGCACGGTCCCTGTTTGAAAGAAATTTTATTCCAGAACTACTTAAAGAAAGCAAAATTGAAAATGTTTTTATTTATCAACAGAAGTAATATTTTTGACTGGGCCATTAATTTTCCAAGAATATTTTTTGTTCTAAGACAATTAAAAACGTGAATTTAGTTTTTACATATTAAACATTATTTATGTTATAAATAACCCTTGTAGGTATGGTGATATGGCAGTTTCAAATGCAGTTGGATCCAATGTGTTTGATATTTTGATTTGCCTTGGTCTCCCTTGGTTCATCCAAACCGCCATTATTAAGCCAGGCTCACACGTCAATGTCATCAGTAAAGGTGTGTATACTATTTACATATAAATACGTTTGAAGCATGGACGGTACTGATAATAGTAATACTGCATGAAAATTTAATAAAAATTTAATGGGCGATGTAAGTAGCTATTATTTCAGATGACATAAAGCCAAACACCTGTACTTTCTTCAATCACTCATCCTCCATGCCCTAGTTAGAAATTGTGGTAAACTTATAATTTACGAGGAATGCCATTGCATCGAGTGCAAGAGCATGGCACAAATAAAAATATCAAATGCCGGTGGCACAATAACCACAAAAAATATGTTTTAAGGTGAAAAAATCAATTTTTCTATAACATTCCTGCAAAGCTTCGTGCCAAAACATTAAGTCATATGATAGGTAAATTCCATAACGTCAAAATGCTGATAACTTTTACGCACTTCGTCATTCTACAGTGACAGCTAAATATTACTTAAGGAATTAATTTATTGGATCATGCTATCTTACTCACACAATTACTTGAAGTTGGCCATCTATTAGTTGTGGTGTATTTCAACTTCACTCGCCCCAATTGACGGACAATTATGTTTCGGCATTTAGGTGCAAATTTTATAACACAATGTTATTTTTAATTTCAATCATGAATACAAATATTTATTTACAATTTATTATAGTTAAACATCATTAAAATTACAAAACAATAATATACATTAATGACATTAATTTTACATGTGACGCAAATACCCTATTGTAACCTAGAACGATCCTTTTACTAAAGCACACACGCACAGGGTTTGGAATAGATAAATTTTATACCCACATTATACTTTCTAAAAGCAAAATTATATATATATATATATATATATATATATATATATATATATATATCTATACATATATATATATATATATATATATATCTATACATATATATATATATATAAAAATATTGTATTAAAATTTATGTGACTTTAAATAATATAGATATAATCCTCTTAATGTGACCCCAGCTTGTAATTAATAATACTAATATGGCGGAACCCGCTAAAAGGAATTGGAAGGGACTACGCAAAAAATGCCAACACACTTGCCCCGACGACGAAAAGCATATTATGCGGAAAATTGCAATTAACATGATCATCTTAAACAGGTTCTAATGTAATCAAACTGAATATTTATCTAATTTTGAAAACACCGTTATTTGTTACCGTAATTACATTGAATAAAAATAATTAACTTATTTATTATTAAATGGCTTTGTTATATAAAAAAGGAAAGGACACTATAGAAAGAATAAAAAAAAATACTAACCATATATAATTAGTCTGGATCTGTAAAATTATATATTCATTTTTCAAGAAGTAATAAAGAATGTTTTTATTCTTCAATGTAGTTACATTTCAAATGAAATATGCTTCTTTTTATATCAAGTCGCTTCTCTTGATGTTTAAATTAAATAGAAAAAATTATTATCAAAAATGCATAATTATTTTTGTACTATTTTTGCAAAAATTTTTAATTTTCCCGATATGTGGTATCATTTCTAGACCATAGAGAATAGTATAGGCTAGACCTAATAAAATAGAGAATGTAATTTTTAAATTCCAGATCATTCCATTTAAATCATTCACTCATATGGATACTCAAAATATATGTTTTTAAGTACTCAGCAATGGCCACAGATTAGCTACATTAAATATAATATTTTTCCTTATCACTATTAATTACAAATATATACAGTATGTACCATCACTAAATAGCGCCGCTTCAATTCATAGGTAGATTGCAATACACCTATTTTTTTCAAAACCGTACCACTTTTTTTTGAAAATTAAAAATACTTTTAAGTCATTAATATGGAAATGCATTAGCCTAAACTTTTTAATTCAATAAACATAAGAAATGTGGCAATATTGCATAAATACCCTTGTTAGCGATCGATGGTCAATTTGACTTTTGTAACTATCCCTTTCATTTGCATAATTTTATAAAAGAAGATTAAAAAAGAAAAGGATAAAAAAAACAAAATTCAGTTTCAAGGTTAATTTAATTTCAAGGTCAAAGGTTGTTTACAATTCGTAAATAAAAATTATTGCCATTGGTAAATCTTCGACATACATAATTCACACAAATATCTAAAACTATAAAAAATACGACCATTGTATACATCATTATCAGTATAAAGGACAAGGTTCATTTTTTAATTTACCGATATTCATCTCATGTCCACTAATTGAAGTATGTTCAAATGAAAGCCTATATATTAAATCCAATGAAAACAATATTTGACAGCAATGTTCTACAATGTCACATTCAAGAGATATAATAGCATTTTAATACCATCTCACTTGTTTTAATTAGGAGATTCCTAAAGTTAACAACACTGTTATCATCAGTTGGCACAAATAACTCCAATATTTTGACATTTGAATCATGAATTATCCTTGGTTAGTTTGAACAAAACTTTATATCTCCTAACTACAACATTTTAAAAAATCGCTGCTATATAAAGTTTTAACTTAGATAATACATATTTTAAAGAAAGTAAAAATACGAAGCCCAATCCTCCATACAAAATAGACATACTTTTTGTATATTTTGGTATATCACTTTAAGAATATGAAAATTAAAATTTTGACCATTTTCCTCTTGGCTGATGCCACTCTGTAAAAGTGTCAATTTAGCTATATGCCTCCCACATATATTTTCTTCTGCCAGTAAAGATTTTCTGACTCCAGTTATTTCCAAGACAATAACGTCTTAAATTTTTATTTCAGGTCTAACATACTCGACGCTATCACTGCTCAGCACAGTCATATTCCTAGTTCTAGCGACACATCTCAACGGTTGGAAGCTGGACCGGAAATATGGCATCATTCTTATGGTATGGTACTTGTTATTCATAACATTTGCCTCCTTATATGAGCTGAATGTATTCGGGCAGCTCAATCCGCCAGAGTGTATAAGCAATTATTAGGTCGAAACACATCATACTCTTATGTATTATAGATGTGGACCTCTCCATTGTAATTTTATATTATAATTAATATGACTATATAGATTTGTTCAAAGAACAACTGGTTTTCTAGAGATTACAATAAGGCCAAAAAGTGAGATTTTACTATTTGCAGTGTATGGGAGACGAAAAAAACGTTTATATTCCTTGTATTTCCCTATGCATACAAATATTAAAACAATAACTTAAATGTGCATTTTGATAATTTTTGTATTTAAAATTCAGTGTAGACTATTTATAATGAAACTCAAGTGACCAAGTATTTTCTTTTGTTGTAAAGAGTTTTCGCTTTATGAAATGTGTAAATAAAATACATATTCTTTTAAGATTAACATTTTTTTTATTCCGTTTTATTTACAAAGATATTTAATCAGTTCCGTTATTCTTATTGCTTACATTTGTTCCTTATGTATTAAAATAATTACATAAAATAATCTGTCAACTTTGGTAGAATTTCTTTAGTATTCCAATAGATATTTTGTATTTTCTTATATACGAAAGCGATAATGCCTAATGAAATGCTAATTACTGTACACAATAATGACCAGAATGACAGCAAATTGTGTAATGATTGTACACAATAACAGCAATAAAACTGTATCTATTCATTCTTAGCATTGTCGACATTCGTAAAGATTGTTTCGGAGTCTGTGTGAGCCTATTGGTAATAAATATGTACTTACTGATAATAAACAATGAACAACTTTTTCCGCCTATACAATATCATCACATTCATAATAGAGAATGGCGGGTTCATTACAAAGGTGAATCATTGAATGGGTTAAAGGCAAACCATTCAAGATCAAGCAGTGTTTACATTATAGAGAGTTTTCCATTATAAAGAGTGTCGTTATAAAGAGTTTGCACTGTATATTAAAAAGTGATAAAAGCAATCTTTATGATTTCAACATTTCTTAAAATTTTTTATCTTCCAAACAATTTTTGCATAAAATTTACCAAAATTTTCACCAGGGTTCACTAAATATTTTAAGGCATATTTAAAAAAAAATGATTGCATTGCTACTGCACACATCAGATGTGAAACTCTTTATATCTTATTATATGCTCTGAAGGGAAATCTTGATTAATTATGTAATAGAAACAAGAATGTTTTATTAAAAGAAAATATGTAATATTTTTCTAATGTACCAAATGTTTCTTTTATGCCAGTGGTCAAAACATTATAAATACTAAAGATACATATGTACCATGGTACATTTAGGAACATAGTGAAAATTGGGACAAGCTGGAGCTTATTTGATTACTGGTCTACTGTTCACTGATGTGCTAAATGACTGACAGAGGAGGGGGAAATTATCATTTATTTTTAAATTATATTTCACTTTTTGTCACAGTCTCAATTCTCAACATACAAACTTATCCTGCTGTGGCAAAAGAATTTTCACTTCAATAATTAGCAAACTTAATGGTTCTCAGGTTGTATTTTAGTCTTTTTCTCTAAAAAACTTGTTGTTCGGAGATCTATAGCAAGATATATAGAATCTATGCATTATATAGGACAATTAATTTTATTATTGTACTGATAATGTAACTTATTGTAGCCATTTGTTTAAAAAAATGAAATCAAATTAAAAAAAAATGTATTAAGAATTACAATATTTTATAACAATTTAACAAAATTATTTAATAATATTAATACAATTTCATTAGTTTTCTTGCTACAAGAACACAAAATAAATTGTTTACAGGCAACATTACTTCTATCTGTCACATTTTGACAATCTAAAACACTAATTGTGTTGATTAAAAGTAACATTGTCTTGAATATAAAAAATATTATTAAACCATTTTCATATATGGAAGAGCATAAACTATAGAAAAATACATAAATTCTTCATATTAGTAATCCTTTAGCCATATTTATAGTTGTCAATAATGAATATATTAAAGTGTGGTAAGGCAAATGAAATCTTAACTTTTTGCACTGTTCTTGTAATTAATATAGCTAGAGCAAAATATTTTCTCAGGAATGTATTTGTAGCTATAATTATACAATAGTTAATAAGTATATCAGGAAATCTTTCCGAAGTATGTTAAAGGATCTGTACACGGTATCCAATATTAGACACCCAAAAAATGGATAAAATATAATCAATGACTAACCTTTCACTTACACATCGCAAATATAATCAGTCAAGGATCAAAATTAATTACTTTTGACTTTTTTTATTCTATATCTTTAAACAAGTTTTTCTGGATACCATATACATACCTTTCACGTAAAAATATAATTCAAAAGCCTCCATACCAAAGAATATGTAACAATTTTTATAATTTATATGCCTAAATGTAACATTATGAAATAAAACTTTAGTGATAGCATTTGGCTTATGACTTTAGTTTATAAGATAGCTTGTGCTAGATGTATTAATTTACTTGGATATATAAAGCGAATAGCTTCAGGAAATATCTGTAACTAGTCTTATGTATACCATAAAAATAAATGTATCAACAGTGTTTTAAAGTACAGACGCATTTGTGAAAAATAAAACTTAAAGGAATATAAACAAATTAAATTATATGTAAACCAAAATAATCTCATGCAAATAAAATGGTACAAATAAACATATATGAGCATAAATTGGTTTAACAATAATAAAGTATACCAATCTAAATATATTAATGATTGGATAGGGTTAAATACAAGACCAAAAATTTGAATAATTCTTCATAGATAGCTTTCAAAAAGAAATGATAGAGGAAGTTTGCCAAGTTATCTATGATACTGCTAATAGATGGTAGATTCTCATCGTTGGATTATGATATAGCTTTGCAAAAAAGCCAAAAATAATCTACTCGGTGTTTATAGGTAAAAATAAAATAAATAACTTTGGCACGTTTACAAGCAGCCTTAAAGTTTTAGTGTGATAGATGGCAACTTTCAACATATAGTGACTGATAGAAAGAATTTATTGGTGCGCTTCAAATATATTATGATGTTAAAGGCCTAAACTCTTGTCGATAAATAAGGAGAAAATTAGAATGAGACAAATGAGTAGTATAAAACAGGAGTTCTATCAAATCTAGTAATGATTATCAATCTATACAATTTACTAACAGATCAAGTGTATAAACAAGTGTTTATCCAAGATCTACATGCTTCTTCCATCAACAGTGATTGGACATTAACAGATTACCGTCCATGAAATAAAAAGAAATATTGGATAAGTAGATATCTATTTAAAATATTGTGGAAAATTGAGAAATGCTGACAGGAAATAGATTTATATGCAGCAAACATTTCCTATTCAGCAATATTTCCAGTACGGTGAATTTTAAAAATTACTCTTTTCTTCCTATTTATTTTCAAAACATAAATAAATATTTCTAGTATATGCTTCTGTCTCCAACCAAAAAGTTACAACAAAAAAGGCAGGTAAATCAAATAATGTAAAAAAACAACATCAAAGAAATTAATATTAATCATATTATAATTTTTCATCAGTTTTTTTGACTAATTTAAATGACAACTAAACAAATATTTACTAAGAGGCTTAGCTCACATACTCGGATATAAAAAACAAAAATTTTAATAAATTTTTCACTTTATACATAAAATAAATTACCAGAATAGTCCTAGACAATTTTTTTATAAAGGGTTTAAAGTATATTTAGCATTTTATTTAAATAATTTATTATTAGAAAAGATGTTTAATGAAAGTGGGTGACAGGCCTCGTAAACATTCTAATTGACCCTGTTTGAATTTGTAAATATTCTCTCTCAAATATAAATATATTTCAATCTTTTTTATTTATTGTACTTTTAATAATTCAACAATATTAATCTTAATAACTTTAGTACCATTTTTGCAATAGTTTAACAAGTCTATTCAATAGACTTTAGTAGTGCAATATCCTAGTTTCATTGATCAGTGCTGCATGTATTTAAATTTATTGCACTTGTTATTGATTAATCAATGAAGTAAAATGAGATTATCAGTATTGACGCATATCGTTCTAAATGGCGGAATATATTTTTCGTATTTTTATTACACATTTCATTGTTATGCGCTTGTTATGAGCTGTATCAATCAATATGAATTGATACAATAAACTGTCAGTCTATATTTAGCTAGTACATATCGGCAAATTATGTAATAAAATTTTTCAGCCATTTTTACTCTGCAAGATATGAATATTGAATTCTACTCAGTTTCTTCTTAATTTCTACAATAATCTTAATTCATACTGGCCACTTTTTTCAATATAATCTAAGTAAAACAAAGACAATAAAGTTGTCTTCTTCAAGGAACATCTGTTTAAATATTTAAAAGAAACTTGCAACACTTCATTATAATTATGAATCAAAATTAAAGCATGAAATAATTAAAGATTGCAAAGTGTATTTAAACAAACCAAATTAGTAAAAATTTAACAATATTTTTTGCTAGCAACATAAAAATAAACTCACTATGCTTAAAAACTTAATCTTATATATTATATTGTAAAAACAAAAATATTTTCGTTAAAATGGCTAGATACTTTTTACTTGTGCATGCGTAAGTGTTTATATTAAGCTGCTAGGGATGGAAAACAGTTTCAGTATGTTATCTTCTTTTGACATTCCTTGCTAAATGTTGCCATTGAAATTAACTGAAACTGTTTTTTGCATTTAGATATAGATAAAATAATTAAATCAAGATGTTAAAGTATGAGAGCTATTGTGATCTATTTTTTAATCACTTAGCTCGCATATTTAAATAAAAAAATTTAATATTCCTAATTAAAGAGGTCAATTGCGCGTTTGCAACAAATAGTCAAATTATAATAAAAAATAGTTCCAAGGGAAATTTATAAGTTTGTACAATAAATAGGTATAAAATATGTTTATTTATATATATATTTGTATGCATGTTTGTTAGATGTTCATTTTGTATGTTAGATTTTTAAGAAAGTTGTATCGTTAAATGTTGTATTGTTAGTTTAGGAAAACAAATTTTTGTTTTGATGGCTAGGTTTTTCTATATTGAAATTTCTCTTACTAATTAAATTAACGCTAATACAATATCCAGGGAATCTTTAAAGACTACATATATGATAAGAAATAATTCAATACTTCAAACAGAATTTGCTAAATTTATAAATATTTATTACTCAATAACGTTAGTCTAGTATCTGATAGGTGCAAAAACTTAGATTTACTATCCTGATTTTCTATCTCTATTAACAAAAACAATTGCTAGTGAAATATAAATTTTAAATTTATTATTGTGGTTTTATTATATATCTTTTAAAACTTCTTTCTGTATAATTAAAAAAAATTTAATTTTGTATACTTGAAAAAAAATTTTAATTTTAGAATATTTTTGGATAAAAATGGGTAAAAGACACCAAAATTCAAAATGTGGTTCAAAGGAAAAATGAAGATATTTGTTCAGTTAATAGGGATATTAAATGGACAAGGAATTGCTTTATATTGGTGAAAATAGTTTCTATATTAATTTTAATAATTTATACTTTCATCAAAGTTAATTTTTCGAAGCAATTTTGTTAACATGTTCAAATAGTAACATTTAAATTGGCCTATATGTAAAGTTCTTTCTTGAATTTACACTTAAGTTTAAAACGGAGAAAATAAGCTGAACGATTCTTTTTAACGAACCGAAGGTTTTAAAAATCCGAGTTTAGTATTTATTAATAGATTTAAACATCAAAATGAAGTAACTTAAATATTTCAATATAAATAATTTTTTGATCATTTTAAAATGTCAATTTATTAAAATATATTTTTAGACAAATAAAAAAAAATCACTTGTTTCTTTTGCAATTTTTGTGATATTTCAGTCATTTAAAGATTTAATTTTTATGTGGCTGTTCATAGATACTTTATTAATTTTAAGGTAAATGTTTAATAAGTCGGTAGTCAATTAACAAATTTTGGCAAATTATATAGTTTTATCATAAAACTACTAGCAATGTATTCTAAAAGATTATGAAAAATGTGGTACTAAACTTGTTCATGCTCGTAAACCATCTGTTAAGTTAAATGACAAGGCCATTATTAGCATGACAATAAATTTTTACTAATGGCAACAAAAATGTTTTATATAATAGTAACACCAAGTATATAACATTGTCATAGTAGTAGTAATTTGTCAATACGTAGCATTGTAAACTAAAATCAACAGCAAATAAAAATTGTTGCAGTGTTGATAAAATAAGTTCTTTCTTTAGGTTTGCAACACTTACAATTCTGATAGAATTTAACTTTGAATTATTTATGGCGACTTAAACCAATAAAAGAAAGTCTAACGTCATCATTATCAACCACTGAATACCTTCTTCCTTCAATTGAATTTTATATAAGAAAATAAGGTGATATAATATTTTGAAAAAAATTTCAGATTTGAAACATTTTTTATAATTTTATTACAGTCAATGGAAAAACTATTTTAAGTCCCTGTATTAGTATTAAAAGAAATCTTGATTCCACATGTGTTCCCACTTTTTTTATCTTTAATTTTGTAAAAATATGTCACTAAAAGAAATTTATCCATTCCTTTTTCATAAAATTCAACATTTTTCATATTTTCATTTAAAAGTTCTTAAAAACTTTTTTCTTTGCTTGTGTTTCTTATTAGGAGCTTTATCCAAATCAGACCAACCTTACGTATCTATATTTTTAGTAATCTAAATGGATATTATAAAATAGACAAGTGTTACCAGTACATACATTTTTATATCTCCTATATAATATCTAACTCAGTTTTAACAAATCTCGAAATGGTGAGCATTAGGTAGACGCTAGAACTTTATTAATAAAATAGTTGTACTTAATAAATTTAACTAACTTATTCCCTAAAAAACTTAGATGATAATTGAAACAAGAATCACCAACTTCTAAATATTAAAATTATTTAACCAAACTTATAATCTTTTCGCTTTCCTTTCATCATTTACAATCTCTTCTAAATATATATTCTTTTTCATACTATGTTGAAAATGCTTATACTGACTTATCAGTAATAAATAGGTAACTTTAATATTAAAGGTATTATAAAAATATTATTGATTATAATAACAAAACACAAAAAAAATTTATTTACATTTTGCTCAACACCTGTCTCTCTTATACTAATGAAATAATTTATTGTAACTTAAATGTCATAGTATTAATTTGTTTATTGACAAAAACACATATTTACAACGTGCCAGACTTCTTTACACTGACTTCTATTTTTTTCTAAATCTTTAATTTCTCAAGGTATTTAAGTTTTATTTGAAATAATTAATATTTCACAGCTAAAGTAGAAACTGTAAAATTATTACAATATACATAAAGTATGTTTTAAAGCAATTGTAGAAAAATTTTTATAAAAAAAGTTTTCTCCAAATATATCCATTTTTTTTCAACAGTGAATCAATATCAAAAACCTTCTACCTAACTGTAAGCAAATGGAAATAAACAAAGGCTGTTTACTGATTTTTTATAAATACTTAAAATATTTAATATGTAACCATATAGTTTAGTATAGGAACACTAGTTAATAGGCCAGGTTTTGTAAACCGCTTATAAAACATACATTATTTGCTATAAAATATATTTGGTGTTGAAATATTTGACGTTTTCGTGTTTGTTATATAGAATTTCAACAGTCACAAGTTGGATACTGGTGCTGTGAAATTTTTTATAACATGTGATACTTATATATTTGCCGATACGACTGTGTATTATCGTATTATTTAAATTACTGTGTAGATCAATTTATTTGATTTTGACAATACTATTCTTTATAAGTGTTACATCGAATGTAGTGTGTACATACATTGATATTTATGAAAAGAATTTAAAAAAACTTATGTATGGTAAACGGTACTAACCTAACTTGTTATAGAGTTCTTTTTTGTAAATAATAACTTCCAATAGTTAGTTTACCTTATTGTACTATGTATTAATTGTTGCACTTAAGATCATGTCAAACGGTTTGTGGACAATGTTGAACAAGTTAATAAAATCTATATGTTGAAAACGAGATGTTAATTTTATTTTTCAGTTTATTTACCTGTTTTTCTCCTCTAATGAAACATAGAAGATGGAATGTGCATAAATCATAAATCTTCAACCAAGTTGCAACCACCTTCCTTTAAGTTGCAACCATCAACCTGTGCTCAAATAATTGGACTAATTTTCAGGTATAAAACTAATGATATTAAAGGAATATCACCTTAACATTTTGCATGGAAGACTGTTATCACAGCTCCGAAAAGAAGAAACGTTGAAAGCTGGAGACAGCAATGAAATGCTACACTGTTAGACTTTCAAGAACTTTTCAATTTTGGAAGTTATGTTTTTATTTCATAATATTTTTTGTGACTAAATTTACATGCGATTAGTCAAACTTTTATTTACAAAGTTAAGTTCCTTCAAATCAAAAAAGTTGTCATACATTAGGGGACACTTGGCAAATATGAAATATCTAAATTTTTTTATACGGAAATGTTTTTACTTCAACAAATTGAAAATGAAGAAACAAGTATTCAAATAGTTGTTAATAATAAAATATTAATGTAATTTTATTACTTTATTTTTATGAAATAATTTATCACAGAAATATTTTTTAACAATCCATTGAAATTATATTTTTTATTTTATATTACTCTTAGCCAACAAGAAGCAATACTGGCTGAATTAAGTCGGAAAGAGCCGACAAGGCACAAAACTAGCCAAATTAAGTCAGAAAGAGCCAACATGCCATCAAAACATTTCAACTCCCATTGAAACGTGCCATTAGATGTTTCACATCAACAAAATTTGTAAATTATCACATCTCTGAATATGTGAACTAACTAGAATTGCCTGCTTCACAGTCAATAACATGAAAAATCATACCCATCTACGAAGTGTTGAGAAGCTGTTTCGTGTGATTAATTTTACGTGCCCAAAATTAATACTTTTAAAAATTTTACGGGTATTTGTGTGAATACATTTTATACAAAACAAGCGATTACTTTAATTGAAAAATATTTTATTTAAATATTACCAATAAATAAAACTAAAGGCGATAAATATTTCTTTTTTATTATTTCAAATATTACATAATCTGATGATGCCAGAGTAAACAGCCACATATTCCCGTACAATGTAGTAACAAATTGTTGTAGCTCCATTAATGTATGTATGTATTATTAAACAGTTTGTCTATGTCTTTATAGATACCACCTCAGTTTGCGCAAATTGAGGTAGAGTAACCAACACATTTGTTTTTGCTATCACGGTATATGTACCTTTCACGAAATAAGGGACATCTTATTTAATTAAAAGAAAATTACTTGAAAGTGTTAAATTAAAATACCGACATATAAAGTGTCAACATTTATTTACCAAGATAATAAAGCCTCATTTGACATTTGTTTTTCACAAATTTTTAGTTAGAAGTAACAGTTTAATTTTCAAAAATTCTGACTTAATTTTTTTAAGCTTTTAAATTCTTCTAAATGCTTTAATAATACAAGCACAAGTTTCCGTCATGTTGTTTCATTCTGATTAGCTATTGATTTCAGAAAATTTGCATTTTGCAAATAAAAACAAATCGTACAATTATATAGTGTTTTTATTGTGTTAAATTTATAACATTGAATATTTTTAAATAACAAAACTTTGTGTCATCATATATTGGTTGTGCAAGCATATATCGGATTGAGTAGAAGCCATAGCATTTTTTACAAATTTTATTTGTTTATTTGCTTCTTAGTATGCAATAAATAATGGCCTACTACTAGTGGCACAAATTATAATCTAAACTACTTTTAGTTTGAATTGAATACTCTCCAAGGAACTTGCAATACCTATCAACGATACTTTTGGGAAGCAACTATCCACTGCATTAATAAAATATCTACATGAGCAAAGATAGGGATACATAAGTTATTCTAAAGCAAATACTTTTCATATAATAAAAACTTACACGCATAAATTTTGCTTTTCAATTAATCCTATTCTAGGTTAAATTAATCAATAAAATTAGGACTTCAGTATTAGTTGTAGGCCAGTCAACCTGTACAATCTTGGATAGCCTATTTATATATGAATTATGACCAAAAACTCTTAAAGGGTAAACAAACATTCAGCAATTTTAAAGAAATTAACGAAAGTATACATTACACAATTATTTATTGGCAATAGGTATGAGGAGATATTAATTTCTTTTTTTAAATTGATTTATTAATATTATTAGTGTTTATTTAAAATGATCTATTCACCATTAAAGATGAATAGATCTGAAAAATTCTAAAAGATTATTTTAATGTAATGTATTCATAATCTACCTGCTGAAATTTTTTCAATCCAAGAAATTAAACAACTTAAAATAAAATTAAGTAAAGTACAGGAATATCTTAAAACAATTTTCGTTTTGATTGGATTATAAAAATTGCAATTTTTATAAAATGCTTATAAAATAAAATGCGGTTTATAAAAATTGTTGGCTAATAGTAATCAAAACAAAACATCAATAAACATAAAAAAAATTACAAGTTAATGTGCTGACAATTCAGAAAAGTAGTTTTTAAAAAACCCATTTAAAATTTTAAACAACAATGAAGTTATTATTTATATTTAAATTGCAGTGTTTATAAAATAAAATGCGGTTTATAAAAATTGTTGGCTAATAGTAATCAAAACAAAATATCAATAAACATTAAATAAATTGCGAGTTATTGTGCTGACAATTCAGAAAAGTAGTTTTTAAAAAACGCATTTAAAATTTTAAACAAGAATGAAATTATTGTTTATATTTAAATTGAGAATTTACAGATAATCTACCATTATAACCTCATATTGTAATCTTTTCTTCTCTTCTTTAATATTTTGCACTATTTCCCAAAAATTTGGGATAAACAGAACATGCATTGATTGTCCAACTAATTTTTTCGCAGCCCTACTAGTATACACTGTCTCTTTACTCTCCACCTTTTCAGGCCGTTGAGGACACTTCCACATTTTCCACAGCTAAAGATGAATCAATGAACTATAGCAATATAATCTAAATAAGTTCTAATAATGCTTCTTTAAAACCAATTTTTACACACAATGAGACCAACATAGTGAAGCTGCTCTGAAAATAAGAGCCGTCTTCTTCAGCTCACTGAAACACTTTGACACACTGTTAAATTTTGTTGTTGTAACCCAAGCACCAAGAAAATTTTTTAATGTTTAATGAAAAATGCATATGCGAATTTACCATATAAACCCTTAATTTATACTAAAATTATTTACTTTATTTAAAACTATTATTTTCTAAAAGTACTTCAAAACTCCCAGCTTTTTGACTAGAAGATGTAAGTATAGCTTTTTTAGTAATTTTTTAAATGACTTCTGATTCAATGATAAAATAAAGTTTCGATAAATAACAAACTATTAACAATCAAAGCTTCAACATTATGAAAATTACTGTATTAATATTTAAGGAAAATTAAAATCAAATAGTTATTCGATTTTATCTTATTTCAAATGTTAATTGAGTAATTATACTTTATCATAAAATAAAAAAACTGAAACTAAAAATATATATTGAATATTTTTTGAGGAAAACTAAGCGCTACCTTCTAAACACAGAAAACATATTTTGAATATTTTTGAGGAAAACTAAGTGCTACCTTCTAAACACATGCTACTAAGTCTAAAACAACATATTTTAGAATCTTTGGCTGTTTGTTTATCAATTTGTCTGTTTGTTGTGGGGTACCTTCATTGTGCATGCTAATTTCAGCAATGGCTAAGCCTATTTGGATGTGGTTTCAGTGATGTATTTAGATAACCTTCGTCTAACATTTAAGTTTGGTTTAATTTCAATGGGTTCATAGATAAAAAAGATACATCACTCTTTAGTTTCCGTTCGTTATGCACACTAATATCAGAACCGGTGAAACCAATTTGTCTGCCATCGCCATCTATTAGCATTTTAGTAAACTTTATGCTCATAGAGTTCTGAGAGAAAAAAGAAAAAACACCAAAAAATATGTAATAACTTTTCTTACTTCGAGGCCCACACGAACAGAGTCGTGGGCACAGCTAGGAAATAAATCTAAGTATTACTTCGTAATATATCCAATCAATTTAATTATGAGTGTGTGCCATTTTTTATTCCCGTATAAAAATCATATTTATAGCGAGAATTTTTCTGAATTGTTCTCCAAAATATAAGACGAAAATAATCTATATTTTTTTTATTTCGACCTTAATTACGGAAAAATAATTTATTTTTTAGTGACATTTCTCACTCATAATTACATATAATCGTTACATTAATGTAAACGGAATTTCCATGTAAGGAAAATTTGGAAAACCGGAATTACCAGTACAGTAAATTTCTGAGAAATAATAATCATAACCAGATGAGAGGTTCGCCCCATTGTATATCGCTTTGATGCATTCGCTCGACACTCTGTGCATGTGCACTGCAGGAGGCTTAACCACTGTGGTAAGGTTGAAATAATGTATTTCAATAAGACAGGAAAACAATTAATGACTACAATCGTCTTATTTTGTATTCAGGAATCCATAGAAGTTGGCTTGCTTGACTAATTTAATAACGACTGTGTAATGAAGCATAAAATACATGTATAAAATATTATTTTGTTAATTAATAATAACCTTTGTAAAATAAAATTATTTTTTTAAAATTTAGACATGAATCTAAATTTAATAAAGGAAAATTAACTACCTTATAAATTTAGAAAAACATGGAAATTTTTGTTAATAAATAATTGTTAACTTTTAAGTTTTGGCGCCATTCTATTGTCTCGTTGTTGCCTTATGATTCGATGTCATAATGTTGCAAGTGGTCTTATTTTAAATCATAAAATAATTAGAAACGAAATTAATTTTAATCAATAAAATTTTCGAGAATAAATCTATGGTATATTATAAAGTAAACTTTTACTTTAATTCAACTTTTTACTCAATATATAATGTTTTTATATTCAAATGATAAATAATTTACGTTTGTCCATTTAAAACATAATTCATTCAAACCAGCAAAACAAAATATATTACTTAAATCTATTAAAAATTATTAAATACTCATCATCATTTTGAAAACATATTCAATATATAATAGTTTTTAGTTATACATTTAAAATTTCTAAAAAAAATTAAATATTTCTTTCATTCTTATATTATTTATTTACTCTGTTTCAAGGAACTGGTTAATAGTATTATATATATATATATATATATATATATATATATATATATATATATATACAATTAAATATTTTAAATATAACAACGCTTTTTACTTGTATAATTTTTTTTCATTACATTTTCTTTTCATTTAATTAAAAGATAATGATTTAACTCTTTCAGTTAAAATAAATAAAGTATTTTCACCTATTTAAATATCATCTGGCACGAAACGATGAAATTATTCGGTAGAGTTCAGTGCCACAAAGCTAACAACTAATAGACAGTAAACTATATACATAGACAATAAACAGCTGGCCATTCAATTGTTTTTTCCTAGAGTTGCCATATAATTTATTTTTGTGACGTCACAGTCACCAAATGATCTCCAAGGGAAATGTAAGCGTGTTGAAAAGTTATTGTTATATTAAGCGTATTTCGAACATTTTATGTGATTAGATACAAAATTCTAGACATTTAGTTATTAAAATAAACAATGACGTCGTTCACTAATTTGATTAGCTTTAAAAAGGAGTTAATAATCAATGGAAAATATCGAATACTTCGAAAAATCGGTGGTGGCTCTTTTGGTGACATTTTTTTAGGTATCAACATCGCAAATGGAGAAGTAAGTTCATTGATATATTTTAATAATAATAGTAGTTTTATATTTCCTCTTTAATATACTTAGTAATTAAGATAATTAAGTGTTTGATTTGAAATATTCTATCCTTGTAAAATGGCAGGTTGCCACAAAGTATATCAGTTTGGCAGCCATGTTTAACGTCTTTATTCTTATTTATTTCAAAATTGCTCAATATTTAAGAATTATGTGTAATATGTTTTCTGTATTTTTTCGCCGTTATAAATATCATAATTTATTGTCATAATAAATTATTTTGTGATATTGTTTTAATACGAAAAATCTATTGTTTATTGTGTATAAAAAAGAACAGTTACACAAAACGGGAAATTGAATAAGACGGCGAATTTTCTATGATAAAAATAGTTTGTCATCTAGCTTATCAAGTTATTTCTATTCACCGCTTTCATCTTCTGAGAAATAAATTTAACTTGTTTTAAGAAATGTTTATGTTTGTGTTCATTTACTCGACCGTATGCTATATTACTTCGTTGTGATTAAATGAAATGACAGACAATCGTGGGGGTAGTTTGAACCGCCCATACACAACCCACCAGGTGATTTAATGTCAAAAACCTTATATGGTGTCAAAACCATTTGGTGCATAGCTTATTTTATTTATTAAAACATACAAATAGATGTTGAAGCCATCAAAGTTCTCTACAGTCATTATCAAACCAGTAATTAATAGTGATTATTTATATTGGAATACAATAATAATTATTCCCACGTTCTACTTAACATGTTGATAGAGTTAAACAATTGCTAAAATTCATTTATAGCTTGGATATTTTTGGTATTTTTTTCTTGCACAGTAGTTCTTTTTCACACCAAGTGTTGTATATGTTTCTGAGAAAGTGCTTCATTATACATAGTTGGCACAATTTACTATTTCCTTCGCTGGTATACAAATACTAATATGTGCATTATTGTTTGGATACGAAGATATTTTTTGCTTAGATGCTTGTGTACTGGTTGTTAAACATTTTGTAGGTTTTTTCCCTATAACCTAACTTCTCATTAGATATTATTATCGGTCGATATTGATTTTTTTATTTTGTCTTTCTCAACTTTTTTACTTTAAAACCTGCAAAATTATCTATGTTACATATAATGAAAGTCATGTTATGGAGATGTTATTTATATGATTAATATTGGAAATTATTATCAATTAATTCATATTATAATATTAATTTTATTATTATTATCCATGTATGTTTTCTGTTACACCAAACAATAGATTAGTAAACTTTGCTTTATTCGCAGCCTAAATAAAACTATCTGTCGAAAATAATCTTATTTACAGCGATATACCAATTGATAATGTGCTATGAGTCATATATTCCATTGTAATGTTAAGTTAATGTGATTAAATTTGTCAGTTTGATATAATTTTTCTTTCTGATAGGTACTATAATAACATTGAAACAAGGAATTATATAAACCTTTGAGCCGTACAAAAACAAAATGATATCGGAATTCAATGAATAAGTTAAATATAGATGGTGTGTTTCTTCAGTAACGTACCTACCAATACTGAATTTTTAAGAATGAACGATATAATGAGCGTGTTGCTCATAATCCTTGTGTTTTGCCAAATATATTAGCAACAAATGCTAAATCTTGTACTGTAAGTTTTCGTTCCGCATATTTAAACAACAGGTCTTCAGTATTCCTTCGTTTTGAGAACTTTTCAAATATGGTATTTTTTCTAAATACTCTGTTCAATGTTGTTTTTATGTAATCGCATAACGAGAAACAAGTAAATCGGAGATGCTGTAGTGAGATAGATAGATAGGCTTTTCTCAATTTATATATCACAACTATTAAGTTTTTTCTCAAGTATTAAGTCACACACTTAGTTTTATACATACCCAAGGTAATGAATTGGTATTGTTAGTTAACATTTTCTAGAGAGTAATTTAAAGCCATATAACTGAATTGTTGTCAAATGTGATATACAAATATGTTGGAATAAAAATACTATATCAATTTACTATAATTAGTGCAATTTTGTACTACATCAGAAGATGGTACGCCTAACAAAGCATGCTCTCTATACTGATCTGCTTGATTATATTGTAGTAATGGAAATTGAATTGTGGTAAATTATTGTGGAAGTAATAAAATTATAGTTGTTGCCATTAAGTTTGCCCGAAAGTTTTCAACTCAATGAATTATAAATATGAATTATTGCCAGTAAGTAAATTATAATTTGAATAATAGCTATTTTTTTTACTGTATGTTTAACACATGCATCAAATTTTTTTAAATTTGGCCAAAACCTATCAGAAATTTTCCATCTGTTCTACTTTTCTGTGTGTAAAAAAGATTGGTAAAAGTCCATGTAGTGGTGGGCCCAGATAGTATAAGAAAAAAATCGAAAAATCTTGTATTTTGTTATGTATTTTTTATAAGTTTGTAAATGCTATTTCTACGGAACTTTGTGAACTAGCAAGATAAAATAAACTGCAAATCGTGATTTGTTGCATTGTCCATATACAGATATATATATATATATACTAATTCCATGAAATTGTGGGCCTGGTAGGGTTATCGGAGAAAGGCAGGTAAAACTCAAAGACAGCCAAAAAGATATTAATTTTGACGACAATGAACAATATAATCAATATTAGTTAATAGTTTGTCTTTAATTAATTTAGGCAATGGCTACATTTTAAAATATCTTTCAATACTATTTATATTTTCTAAGTTATTTTTATTTATTATTAACAATTCTTAAAATATTAAAAAATATAATATATGCGGTTTATGAAGATAGCTTCTTTTGTTTTGTGTTATGGTTACCAATTTTATTTTATTTTTTGTTTTTTCCTGAATGTCAATCGCTCAATTCTTTGGTTTTTTATATTCTAAAATCTACCTACTTTTTTGAAATATCTTCTATTTCTGTAACGCCTGGCCAATTTTCATCAGTCTCCTTTGAAAGTGAGACGTAAAAATGTATGTACTAAATATAGTGGATTGGACATAATTACAAATTTTTTGAACTTCTTACTTTTATGAGCGAGCACTGTAAGGGAAAAAGCTTTTACATTGTTTTAAGCCAAAATTTGTTGACGGCTTCACATTGACATCTTTCAAGCTGTACCCAATACGAATGATGACTTTATACATCTGTCTCAGTGTTGCAGTAATTTTTTTATAATCATAACAATATTATACATAAGGAATATACTTCTGTACTATGGCATATATCTAGCGACAAGTCATCAATAAAGTTTTTGCATATCTGCACTGTGTGCTGACTCGTTAGGTACTCTAAGGACATCTGATTGTGAGGCGTTTCCCTTCTCTTCACGCCTTACACGCTGCACTGTCTTGCACATGATTCAACCCCAGCGTTGCTTTGTTTATGGTACGCTATGCCATAAATAGAGTATATCTTCTATTTTTTACCTTCTAATAAATTACATTTTATGTTTGCATTGAAGAAACTTTTAAATTGGCTTATACAATTAACACTTTTTCGTTTTTGCAACAACTGTGAAGAATTATAAGAAAAATCGTAAATAGGTCATTGAGAAAATTTATTTTGTTAACTCGCAATTTAAATAATTATATTTTAATTTTGATTACTCTTAGTAACTCTCTTCCGATGAAAGTGATCATACTCAAAGCAATTTATGGTGAATCATCATGTTCATGTAGGTGAACTGTGGTATTAAATGAACGTAATTGATGCAAAATATAATGAGTTTTTTATTTAAAAGTATACGGTTTAAAAATGTGAATGTTTAATTATCATCACTATCATAACTTTTCTTATACTATTGTACAGCATTTTATTACAACTTTATTTATATATTTTATATTTGCACTGCCCGATGTCATTCTGATCAGATGCACTTTTTTCTTAGTCTGCTATAAAATTTTAAACCTTGTATAATTTTCTAAAATATTCCATATAATTACATAAAATAGCTAGCTGTATCTATGTTATGGGTATTGTTATATGTAGCGCTATTATACGAGATAATAGATATGCTTTTTTATTTGGATACACTTAACAACATGCAGATTTATTGCTCCAAGAGCAACCAGTCATGAAAGTAGAAAGATAAATCCGTGGTAGACAAAGATGTTGAAAGACGCACGTGGCCCACTCTTTACTAGATATGCCATGTCTGTTCAAACGTCGTGTCATGGAATTGTACAAATGCACACTTGAAGCGAGAAAGTGTGAGTGTATATGCACTGGATTTTTACGCACACGACCATGCGTCAGGTGTGAGTAGGTTAAAATTTAGTGTATCTTATATTGCTTAGTTTGCGTGACACGCAGGGTTTCGTACATATGGCATATCTATGGAGAGCGAACCGCGCATGTCTTCCAACATCTTTGGTGGTAGACTACAAAGTGATTGGGGATAGGAACTTTTTGTAAGAAAGCGAAGTTAATTTAAAAATTAGAATGACAATAACATGTCTAACTTGATATGTGCATGAATTTGGTTTGAAATGCGATTTTTTGAGGACATTTTAATACATAAATTGACAAGGAATTTGTGAGATCAAAATTCTATAATTTTCTTACACTGCGACAGGTATAAAAAACGACTGTGACAAAATGAAGTTATGAAGGTATCGTAACATATTTGTGTTACTATAAGTAGAAATACAAACGAAAAGACTTATTTTACAGTTGCGTTTAAAGTTATATTTGAAAACTTCTATATATTTTATTGGTCAACTATTTTTAAATTAAAAAACTCATATTTTAATACTAATACCCATGAATTTACTAATTATAGAAAAGATAATTATATATATTAGAATAGAGAAATGACCGTCAGATATATTAAGCAAAAAGTCAAATTGGTATAAGAACCGAAAATACACAAACTCATTAACTATTAAAGAACCAAAGGGCCACTCGACTAATTTAGGACAAGACTTAAAATTTCTTCATGTAGCTTGTACTTGTTTTGAAATTTATTTTGTATATTTCGACGATCAATTTAATGGAAAAAAATTATTTCCGGCTAACCTTTATGAGTCAAGAGAAATTATGAACTGGAAATTGGTTAATGTTTGAATTTCACTAAAATTTTACAAGTTTTTCATGTAGAATCATGAAAAATTTGGATTGATTTTAGTCGATTTGACAAAAGCAGATATTTTGCATGACTATAGAAAGGTTTTTAAACCAATTTTAATACTAACAGTAACGAACCATGTTCTTAAATATTATTAAGCAATGATCAAAGCAAGTTTCTAAAAAACAAACGGTGCGAACTTAGTCGTTTTGCTCTCTCTTACTATCCTGTTGCATTCATTTATCAATGTTTGTATACTGCCACGTTTTGAATTTTACCGAACGTCGTAGTGCATATATTTTTATCATGATTTGATTCCACGAATTCACCCACGTTTCATGTGACCTTCCACTCTCTTTGGACACCCACTTAACGCTTCGCAATCTCTAGATAACTGTAGATCCATACATTTTATGTTGCATTTTCAAGGAAAAGCTTATCGATGATATTATCTTTGCATAATGATCATTCATATTGTGGTGTTGTGCTTGATGCTTGTTTTAATTGTCTTTCGTAAAATTGTTTATTTTATTTTATTTAATACTAGTCCATCAATTTTGTCATATTTAAATCTGTATGGGTATTGCAATGGGGGTTCAAAAGCTGTTTAAAATTGTAATATAATTAACTAAAGCTTAACATATTCTTAGGCTGTCCAGATATCGTTATTTGTTCTGTTTTTTTTAAATCTAAAGGAAAACAAAGGTCTTTACAGTGATTATTTTTCCTATCTTCTATTTTATTAAGAAGTATATCACTTATTAAAGATCGTTGGAATTTAATAATTGAATAGAGAAATTTAACTATACTACTTGAAAAGAACATTAATTTAAAAAGCTGTATTAAATATTATGTGTGTATGAGCTTGATTAAAAAAACAAGAGTAATATGAATATTACTTATGTGAATTTTTCATGATACCTTTAATAGAGTAAAATAAAAACATGTTAACACAGTGAGGACTGCTGTCAGTCGAATATGTTTGCCTGGCAGCACTACGCCTGAAAACGGTTAATAACAGGGGAATCACAAAAATTTCAGGACGGATTAAACTTGTGACACTAGTTATAGCTTGATAGGGACTAATACCCAATATTCTATCTATTCATAGATGTAGATGGCTAACTAGAAAGTTGATATCATTCTATGTATCCTTCGTTTGCTTCCCACAAGTATCTCAATGTTTTAACTCTATCGACAGTAATTACAAAAACTTGCAACACTAGTTATAGCTTCATAGGGATGAATACCCAAACCCAATATTCTATCTACCCATCGATGTTGATAGTTATCTAGATAGTCTATATCTTTCTATCTATCCTTAGTTTGCTTCCCACAAGTATCTTACTATCGACAGTAACTACAAAACTTTCAGGACGGACTAAACTTGTAACACTAGTTGTAGCTTGATAGGGATTAATACCCAAACCCAATATTCTATCTATCCATCTATGTAGATAGCTACCTAGATAGTTGATATTTTTCTATTTATACTTAGTTTGTTTCCCACAAGTATTTTGATGTGTTAACTGTCTATCGACAGTAATTATCAAAATTTCAGCACGGATTAAACTTGTAACACTAGTTATAGCTTGATAGAGACTAATACCCAAACCCAATATTATATCTATCCATCTATGTAGATAGCTATCTAGATAGTTGATATCTTTCTATCTAGCCTTAGTTTGCTTCCCACAAGTATTTTGATGTTTTAACTGTCTATCCACAGTCGTAGATAGCTTCCTATTTGTGCTCTTTCATACAAGTGACACATTCCTTAATATAAACGCCATATTCACCATTAAAATTATATATGCACAAAATAAATATCGAAACATATACGTTTTAATTGACATAATTTAAGAAATGAGAGAATGTATTTTTACTTAACGGATGTACATTTTTAAATTTCAAAATCAAGAATAAAATAAGTAAAAGCAATTAAAGTTATGGAACGCAATCAGTTACCGCTTTTCACTCTGTCAAGTGTTAAATCGGAAAGAAGCCAGTATTAATGTTTATAATTGAAGGAAGTAATAAATTATAATAATGAATGGATAATTATTATTAATATTAAATACACGGACTATTATTAAATACACAATATTACTGTATACGTATTAAATTATAATAATCGTTATTTTATTGTAATAATTCAATGTAATAATTTTTTGGGAATTTTGCTTCAAGTCTTAGGATTCTAGTGACACTGTGTAATTTATTCTTGTTTTATATTTTCGCATTGTTACTCCTTTTATCTTCAGATCATTCCAATCGGATAAATTATTTAACAGTTCTACATCACTTTCACTGGAACTCGACATTATTACTAATTTGCACAAAAATAGTGTAATTTATAACAATAGATAACTGGTGAACTATCAAAATCGAGGGATATCATAATTTATAATCAAAGATAATATAGATTGAAACGCCACAACTGTCATCTCCACGCATTTCCCCAAGCGGCGGGTAATGCTAATATTCCTATCCAGAGATAATAGAATGAAATAGAAATATCTGTATATGTAATATTAAATATTAGAAATTGTTTACTTGCAACTAACTTCACATTTTATTGCTGTTAACTGTAGAAAATTTAATTGTCACATTCTGTTTTATCTAATGAAATGCATGTTAAAACATCCAAAAAGACAAATATTTGAAAGATTTTTAACTTAACACTTTTAACTTTACTAACTGAATAATTATTAAAGTACTTATTATATTTATTATGTTATAATTATAGAAAATGCAGTCTTTTTAATTTGTGGTATTTTTTAATGTTTTTGTATTTAACAGAAAAAAAGTCATTTAGACTTATGTGAGGTATTACATTTTTCATATATGATATCTCCGATATGCTCTTAAAAATACATAGACACACCTGACCCCATTAGCGTGTATAAACCCATATATGAAGTTTTGAAATGTTTTGTTTACATTATAAGTCACGAGATTTATCTTTTGGCATCTGCCTCTAGAATGGTGATGGAATATTAATAAACCCATATATGAAGTTTTGCAACGTATTGTTTACATTTATAAGTCATAAGAGATTTATCTGTTGGCGTCTTCCTCTAGAATAGTGATGGTGAAACATTACATCAGCTGATGTACACAAACCTCGCTCGCTACTCGCCTGTGATTAAAGCTATTAACATTACGATTTTAGAAATTATTTTATTCATTTCGACCATGTCTTAAGGTAGTTTTTCACCATTTTCATTTTATATATATAATTACAATATTTTGTATTAAGATGTGTTAATATCTATAAATTTTTTTATTTTTATTTTTATTAAGGAAAGTTATGGAAATAAAAATTGAGAATTAAAAGTCCTTTCTTCACTAAACTTGTGCAATTTTGCATATAAATGAAGTGTATTTGATATATTAACATTCAGTACACACTTCAGAAGTTTTTCTACAATTATTTTATTTTGAAGTTTCGTTCAAAACTCTACCATTTTAGTATTTTTAGGACTGCATATTCAAACAAATCTGGATGTAAATCCATTGATGTTACACTGTCTGCTTGGGCTCGCTAGCAGAGGCAGTCTAGCTCTGAAATGGAAAAAAGAATATACTCGGGATTTATATATAACACATTACTTTGTTGCAAGAATAATAAATGGTTAAAGAATGTTAGTGTTGACCATTTTCATTACCAGGTTTACTTTTTTAATCCTAGTATCCAGAGACACTTGAAATTCCTAGTATATTTTGGAAGACATACCTAGTATATTCTTATATAACCAGAAAATACTAAAGTTATATTTAGCTATAATAATTCAGAAATTATTAATAGTACAAACATAATTTTTTTTCAAGTATGAAAAACAAGTGTTTTTTAAATTATAAACTATATATATATATCTATTCAATCAAATAAGTATGATATTATATAATGTAGGAATGGAAATCTCAAAGCTTCGTAATAATAAAAGAAACACGAATAAGCAATAATTACATTGAATGACGGTAGAGTTATTAACAGGTAAAATTTCTCCCCAACACTAGGCTCCCTATCAAATTCTTTCTACGAAATCGTAGGCTGTAAATAAATGAATATAAGTTTACAAACCTTTATTGAACTGAAGATATAAATTTAGTATTGTGAAAAACCAAAATGTAGTGACTAAAGTCCAAATTGTATTAAAAAAGTCACAGTTTTAAATTTGTTACAAGTCACCGCGATGACTACCTCGTCGCTTTTGTCATAGGTTCGATTAATTGATATCCGAACAACATATGCGTGATACTTTATATCATTGGCGCTAATGTTTTTGTAATCGCCACGCTCGCTGCTAGCGTATCAATGTAGCATTTCTATCTGTATACTATGAGAGATAACGTTTTTTGCTATCTACGTTTAATTCAATTTGTTCCGTCATCGAATGGCTTATCTTCAAATGGTTATCAATAAAAGTTAATGAATTATGGTAATGTATAACTCACTTCAAATACTGTGTTGTACTGTCAAAAGTGGGTTGTATAAAATTAGGATAAAATTTGCACTCCAAATACACTTAAAGTTCTCTGAACGCCATAGCCTTGATGGTATAGGCACTTAAATTGCAAAAGAGCATTTATGCGAAACCTACTCTTGCTAGGAAAATGTTTTACACTTAAAACACAATTAAAGAATCGATTAAAATATATACAATAACTGCAAAGGTATCCATAGTCCCAAATCAGTCTTTAGAGCCATATATGCACTGATAGATCGGTTTAAAACACAATTAAAGAATCGATTAAAATATATACAATAACTGCAAAGGTATCCATAGTCCCAAATCAGTCTTTAGAGCCATATATGCACTGATAGAACGGTTTATACTGCTACGTCACGTCAAATAGTTAAAACTGTTGTATTGTTTCTTCGGTTCAATTGCAGCAGTTGAGCAAGTTATATATTTTCGTGTGTGATTGTTTCGGCTTATTAGTTATTTTAAACAAAGACAACCCAGTAGAAAATATAGGGCCGATAGTATTTTACATATTCTGTGTTTGTTACTAGGGTTTATTGAACACAGAATTTTATTCTGGGTTTGTTAATAGAAGGTATATGGATAAATAGTAAAATTTATATCAATAGATAAATGTAAACATACATTTACGAAAAAAACTGGTATGAAATCATCTGACTGGATTACAAACCTTGCAAGGCTTGCAATAGTTTCAAATTTATTGCTGTATTTGAAATAAAAAATATAAAGCAATAAAATTTGGTATATTACTCCAAAAAATTTAGATAACATTCAGGTTTTCTCCAAAAATAAGTTAAAAAATTTTGTCGCTATACATTTAGAAATTTCATATAAAAAGCCTTGTGTAGGCCGATAGTATGATGGTGATTAAGATTTTTGGTTATTAAGCAAATTCAGTCAAATATTTTTCATTCATAATCTGCTGTGACTAAACAAAATCACAAACAATGTAATTTTACATGGTATAGTGATTTAAATTTGAGACACTTTGTTCAATATCAACCTTTAATTTTGTCTCAGTTTTGTAAGTAGATTGCTATAATGGAAAATTTCATGAGAAATTTAAAATTTCTTTAATTTATATTTCAATAAATTATTTTAATTTTATGCCTCATTAAAATATCTATATTATTCTACTTACAGCTTTCTTTTATCTCTGTGTTGAAATTTTCAAACAAGATCTCGGCATTCAGTTTTGTTAGTTTTTGTATCAATAGTCATTGAGTTGACGCTTCATAATCAAATTCTACATTGATCTATGGTATATGCTGTCTACTCGTAAGTCGTTTTACATTTTTTTTAAATTCTCCATAACCCCTAAGCTTCTTGAAACGTCGTCCTTTTCTGTTAATTTCTTACTTACTAAAAGTTAACTTTTCAGTGTAAGAATTTACAACTCTTATCTATTCATTTAAAGTATTTAACTACTTTGCTATTCTTTTTTACTACGTTTATCACAGCATAGTTTAAACGTTCCACTGCTGATCAATATTGTGTCTTGCATGTTTCGCTCATATTAATGGGTGTGTCTTGCATGTTTCATTCATAATAATGGGTTGCATATAAGCTCTTCTATTTTCATTATTTGCGTACATGGTCCTCTATCTGTCCCTATCACGTTTGCTTTTATTTCACACTTGGTTTCTCTTCCCGTCACATACATTTTCTCGTATAGTGTTTTCTAATTGTCCGAATGATGTCGTTAAGAAAGCATTCTATTTACTTTGAGATGATCATTTGTAATGTATGGGTCTTTTTCGATACTCGATACAGTTTTCTGTATTGCCTTTTGATTGGTGATTTTTTATACAATCCCGGAATCTAACATGAGTGGTAAAAGTAAGAATTGAATGAGTATCGCTCCGGATATGGTACAATTTTCAGAAAGAATAAATATAGTTAAACTACTAAGAAATTATAAATCTCATTTGTTATTAATAACCCCATAAATATAAAATGTGAACTTACATGATGCGATGAGGGACTGACATGTCTCACCAAAGATGACATAATTATGTAAGGAAATGAATTATTCCAATTTATTTGTAATAAAGTGTAACATTAGTATAGTGTAATTTGGTAAAATCTTGATTCAAAACAACTTTAGTGCATTTGTTATTTCTCTAATGGGACTTAGCAAGAGTGGGACGTATAGGGGACTGACATTAAAACCTTTTAATAATTGTTTTATTAGTTTTAGGTATTTATAGCTTTTTGACGGATAATATTTAACAGATGATATACTTTATGAAGGGAAATCAGTTGTTCTAATTTATTTGTAATAAAGTATCACATTTGTAGAGTGTAATTTGGCAAAGAATTTAGATTCAGAACAGCTTTAGTGCTTTTGTTATTTATTTAGTGAGACTATTCGAAATAGGGACTGATGTTAAGAGTTCTTAATAATTAATTGTTTTATTAGTCTGTGGAATTTATAGCTTTTTGATAGTTTAATAATATTTATAGAAGCATCTTTTATTATTATAAACTTGGATGACAAGGGATTGACATATCTTATCAGTGACACTTAGAATCAAAACAGCTTTAGTTGTTTATGTTGGTTACTTTTTCAGTAGACGTAGAATCAAAACAGCTTTAGTTGTTTATGTTGGTTACTTTTTCAGTAGACGTGAGTGGTTTTGATTATTAATTTTATTTGAAAAAAATTCATCAGCTTCTTAAATGTTTCTTAATAAATAGCTTTAGCACATTTCTTATTTCTTTAGTATGACTACACAAGAGTGGGGCATCCAGGGGCTTGACATTAAGAGCTTTTATTAATTAATTGTTTTATTAATGTGTGAAATTTATAGCTTTTTCACAGTTTAATAATATTTATAGAAGCATCCCTTTATAATCAAACTTGCATGACAAGGGACTGACATCTTATTAGTGACACTTAGAATCAAAACGGCTTTAGTTATTTAGGTTGGTTACTTTTTCAGTAGACGCGAGTGGTTTTAATTATTAATTTTGTTTGAAAAAAATTCATCAGCTTCTTTAATGGTTTTTAAAAAATAATTTTAGTACATTCGTTATTTCTTTAGTGTGACTACACAAGAGTGGTGCATGCAAAGGATTGACATTAAGAGCTTTTAGTAATTAATTGTTTTATTAGTGTGTGAAATTTATAGCTTTTTCACAATTTAATAATATTTATCGAAGCGTCCTTTATAATTATAAACTTGCATGACAAGGACTAACGTATCTTATTGTTGACATTTAGAATCGAAATAGCTTTAGTTAATTACGTTAGTTATTTTATCCGTACACATGAGTGGTATTGATTGTTAATTTTGTTTGAAAAAAATTCTTCAGCTTCCTAAATGGTTTGTTTTAGGCCATTGGGATCATAAAATAAGTACCTGTTCTTGATTTTAATTATTTAAAAATATTTATTTAGTCACCTTGTCCCAGATGATGATTCCGTGATATGTACATTTTTTTACAGCATTCATTATAATTTGCTATTTTAAACAATGACTTTGAAATGTTTGCAGTACACTGTACTTGTCTAATTAGCTGTTGCAAGGTCGAGGTATTTGTTTCAGTGTCGACGTTTGTTTATTCATTCCAACGTTGGAATTGCGGGTCTGGTATTTCGCGCTCCAATCCATTGGTATCGTCTGTTGTATATTGGAGACATTGTTATTGATTGCTGATTTTGAATGTAATAAAAATATAAAGTAAATTTCAAGGGTTTTATACCCTAATGAATAGAAAATGAAACTACGTGATAGTAGTATTATTTCTACTTTCTTCAATTTCTTTACCACGACCTAGGTTTCGTTGTATTACAACATCTTCAGGTGGGATATTAGCAAAGATACTTCATTAGAATATCTATAATCTTTGCTAATAGCCCACCTGAAGACGTTGTAACACAACGAAACCTAAGTCGTGGTAAGGAACTTACAGAAAGTAGAAATAATACTACATCACGTAGTTTAATTTAATTGTGAATAATGAATTTCTACAAAATTAACGCCAAATATATTCAACTAATGAATAGAATTCGTGGTAGGTGTGCAAGGTTTAAACGGCGCAGTTTTTACGTTAATTTAATGATTTTTTTTTGTTTGTGTCTTATAGTTAAATATAGCGTTTTATACCTTATAACACAAGTAATATTAATGTGATAAAACGTTACTGAGGGTGGTGTCTGTCTGCATGTTTCACGCAAAGGCAGCTGGGCAGATTTTAGTGAAATTTTGCAACAGAAATAGAAGTCGTCAAGATTATTGCTCAATTCTACAAGTTTATAATTAATTAACAGATTAGTACTAATTAATTGACAACGATATCTGCATCTTTTCTGAAATATAATTTTAATTTAATAACGTATTTATATTAATATATTAGTAACCCATTAAATGAAACTACGTGATGTAGTATTATTTCTACTTTCTTTAAGTTCTTTACCACGACCTAGATTTCGTTGTATTGCAACATCTTCAGCCCACCTGAGCGAAGATTGCTTTATCTTTGCTAGTTTCATTTAATTGTGAACAATGAATTTCTACAAAATTAACGCAGATATATGTAAATTTGTCAGGCACATCTGGGTGCTTCCCGGAAGTAGAAAATTTGAAGATCTAGTATTTGTAATGTAAAATATAATTATTCCCGCTTCGCTTCGTCGGGGAGAACTCAGTCTGATGTTGTTGGGGCATTCAGTTTGCTGATTAACTCTTAATCTTTCTTTTCCTCTAGTTGTTATCAGAAACAATTATCAACTTCTGGAAATTATTCAAATTTTAGGGCAAATAATGGGATAAGGAGGAGGATAAATAGCCTTTATATTCTTTTCGTCTAATGGTCTATCTTCTAAATTCTTAATCCATGTCTAATTCATGAATTCGGGAAGAATCGTTGAAAAGATTTTGATTATATCGTACTTCTAGACGTTCTAGATCTTGAAAGTCAAAAGCGAAATAAGTTTACCGTTTTTACTTCTTGAAGTCTGGTATTTTCAAGTGCAACCAACGTACAAATACGGAATACTAAAACTGTACCGAAGGACCCTTTTGGCGAAATTTCTGTCGAACGTCTGTATGTCCGCATATTGCAGCCGATTTTCTCAGAAATTACAGAAAAATGTTTGCTTGCTCGCAGGAGTCATAAATACAAACAGAAATTAGAACAGCCACATTAGCGTTTGCTGCGCACCTTATTATTAAAGATAGATTGGCCGGCGCAGGTAATAGAGGCTCTGCATAAGCACCCACCCGCATATGTTAGTCGTTAATATTTAGGGTTTAGTATATTTTTAGCAAAATTCTGGTTTCGAGTGAAAATTTCATCATTCTGGCAAAACTATTAGCACTTCGGCCGTAACTTTTTTATGGATATAGTCAAAACAATTTCTGTTAATCTGAATGAAAATTTTCTTATTGGAAATCGGTGGATTTTTTTAATGGAATTCTGCTAAAAAATTCCTTTATAAATTTTACTTAAATAAAAAATTCTTAACTTACAACGTTCCGGCTAAAAATAAAAAGATAAGATAAAAAAGCTACATCTTAAAAGCTTCTCTATTTTCCCAACAGTTAACCGTAAAAATTCCATTTAGCTAGTCTATTTATTTCGTCCCCAAAAACATTTACGAAGGGAAAAATGGCGGAAAACGCCATTTTCAATTTTAATGTAAAAAATTACAGAGGCCGAACCAGGTCTGTAAGATCAGTAACACCCATATGCACCACACATGGTCAAGACTGTCAGTCGAGTCGGAACTAGAGTATAGTTTAACGACCATGCACGGTCCAATCGATAAAGTATCCAGATAAAATATGTTTTTGACTGTCAGTAAATTCGACTGAGAGTCCTCACTGTGTGTTGGTGCATACGAGCGTAAGTCAGTTTTTCGAGACAAATTAGTAAGTCACTTTTTTAAAAATGGTCAGTATATTCCCGAAACAAATGACTATTTTTGAACTTTTATTACTACTTTTTATTTTGTAGGTATCCCGTGACGATTTGAGGGTTAATATTGATATTCTATACGTTGATCTTAGCAACATATATTGAAGCACATGATTTCGAGAAAAAATAAGTTTCCTATATTTTTTTTTAATTCCATGTTTTGTTTTTTTTTGTTGTTTACACCCAATTCTATTAAAATTATCAGTAAAGAAAGTATTTTTTAATTTTAGATCAGTAAAATTAGTATTTTTAAATAATGAACTTGTTTCGGTCCCTGAAATTATTCGATACCTGAAATAAATTATTGTCGGTACGATTGGCACTTCCAGTGATTTGCCTGCCAGTGACTTGGTGAATTATCGAGCTATTTGAATTTCCAACGATGAATGGTGAAAATCCATCTAGATTGACATTTTCCAAATAGGTGAAATGGGCGCGGACAAGCATGCCCCCCAAATGTCCTTGGATCTGAATCCGGTAGAGTTCTTTTATTTGGGGTCGCTATAAAGAATTAGTATACCACAAAGAATGTAATTCATTACGAGAGTTTAAAAGAAAATTAACCGAAACAAACGAAAAAAATCCCGGAAAACAAGGAGGTATTCTGAAGATAAAAATATTTTTTTTTTAAATATGCCGCATGTGAATTGCCGTGAGAATCCATAGTTCCTATGATTGGAGAAATTAAGTTTAAATAATGTTATACCTGTTATTTTGCTTGATTTCTTTTACACAATCAATTATTTCAAATCGAAGACATTTTTAAAAAAATCCTTCCTAACACCTGAAGTAAATGAATAAACTGAAAGTTCCATCTTCCAATCTGCACTGGGGGGGGGGGGGGTTCTAGTAAAACCCACAAGATTTTTTTTCAGGTTAATTTAAAATAGCATTTTTCATCTTTTTTCCCTTTGCAATAATTTTCAGCGTGAAGTAGGATCAATCGAATTAATTTCTTATGATTAATTGTTAGTAAAATAGAGGTTTAAGATAACTGTTAACTTTTTCATTTTTAGTCGAAGCGTTGGGACGGAAAGAATTTTTTATTTAAGTAATATTTTAAAAAGAACAATTTTATGTCAACATTTATTCCCAATAAAAAATCCTTCATTTAGTATAACAAGACTTTTATTAAAATACGTTGATAGAAAGAATTGCGGCGGTGGTGCTAATAGACAAGCTAGAATGGCAAATTTTTAGGGCGCAACCGGAGTTTCGCTAAAACACACTAAAAACCCTTTTAGGTTAATTTCTAAACTATAAAATTTCGGCTAATATATATTGGAGACATATCAATATGCATATCCTCAAAAATACACCTGTACATTATCATCAGTTTCATTAGAGCATTATTAGGAAGAAGTCTATTTCTTCACTCCTTGCCAAATGCCAGTTTCAAAGAAAATAGTTTTGTTTTTCTCAAGTTTTACGAAACGTTTTACTTTCTGCCCGCGGAAAAACTGGGTAACAATACAGACCCCGAAATCTTTCCAAAGCTGTTAGAAAAGCGCAGCGAGAGTCTACGCAACAATACAGACCCCGAAATCTTTCCAAAGCTGTTAGAAAAGCGCAGCGAGAGTCTACGCAACAATACAGACCCCGAAATCTTTCCAAAGCTGTTAGAAAAGCGCAGCGAGAGTCTACGCAACAATACAGACCCCGAAATCTTTCCAAAGCTGTTAGAAAAGCGCAGCGAGAGTCTACGCAACAATACAGACCCCGAAATCTTTCCAAAGCTGTTAGAAAAGCGCAGCGAGAGTCTACGCAACAATACAGACCCCGAAATCTTTCCAAAGCTGTTAGAAAAGCGCAGCGAGAGTCTACTCAATAATACAGACCACGAAATCTTTCCATTCAACAAACGAAAATTGTAACCTACGATAACCGCTGCGTAGTCGCCGGTGTTGCCTGCAAGGTGTCTTACCTTGTTATTGTGTTGTATCATTGGGTCTATTGAAAGATATCCTGGCCTGCAGCGTTAAGTGGACATCCCAAGTGTCGTATTCAGAGTTATATTACCGTTGAGTTATTCAATTATTCACACGATTCGTGTACGCATGAATGCTTCTAAGTGCAGAGTAATTGGTCGCGAAGAGGACCCAATACAGAGCTACGTGTTGTGATAAAGTTGTGAATGCGACTCTTGAATTATGAGTAAATTACTTTGTTTGCACTAACTTTATCGAGGATGAATGGAAAGATAAATGCTAACTCGAACTGATATAACTAATAATGTGTTTAAAAATGTGGAGAAGGCGGCTCCACCGCATCCTCAAATCTCGATTCTAGACTTTGAAATTCCTGGTGCATCGGTCATGAATTGCGTTTCGTGAAGAATCGTTTAGTGTTCTTGCAATTGGATTATGGAATCGAGTTAACGGTTCAAATGTGTGGATTGTCACTTCGGTATCTCTGCTTAATCGGCTTATAAACCTCTAATGTCTATTTCTGCTATATGCTTAACCCTGAGAGGCAGCTGAAACCCAAGATCTCCGAGATCTTAGGATATTAAGAGAATTTAAAATGTTTAGCCGGTTTCAACAATGTCTTTAGATATTTTTTGAAGAATACAAATAAAAGTTAATTAATTTGCAATTGAAAGTTGAATCTAATGATGAACAAAATATATGGGTCTCAAAGAACCGTGTGATGTGTAAGGGTTAAGGAGTAATATTTTTTGCCTTTTGACTCTCCGGTATTTTCTACCTTAAATGAAATATCTTGCTTATTTATAAATTGCGAAATTATTCTCCAATATCAAAGTAAAAGATAGTTTTATTACCTACAGTATATTACTTTTTTGAAAAAAATGCAAGAATATGCTTTTTGGAAATGTCGCAATTGTTTGTTTATTCTTAGGCTAATGAAGCATTTTAGTATAATAAAGCGCCAAACAATGCGGCGCCACGTGCCCGGGTGTTTCGCTTCACTCTCGCCTTACAAACGCGAGCAAAACTTACTAAAATGTTGTATGGCAAGTATTCTAATCAAATTTTTCCCGAGAAATCGAGTCATATAATATATATGGGACTTATAAAATTGAAGAATGTGGTGGAAATTGTACAAATTCGTTGGGAAGGTTTTTAAGGAAATTGTTTTTTTTATTTAGGATGTCCTGCATTATGTGATTGGAAAAAAGGTGAAAAAACCATTTCTAAGGGACTTTTTTTTATAAGAAACTACCAAATACAAATTTCATCCAAATCGGTTAAATGTTTTATGCGCTAGATCGTACAAAGGACATACGTACAGATTTTTTTTTTTAATTTCAAGTCAAAATTTCAGTCAAAATCTCAACTTTGATTTTTTGGACCATTACAATACTTTCTTTTATATCGTTCAAAAACAAAAAAAATTGCAATAAATGGATACACCTTTATTTATGGACTGACATGATGTAGGTCTGCCATCTGTGCACTCAATCTGTGCTAACAATGACTACACTAAGGGGGGATGGAAAACAGTTCTTTTCCCGTTATCATGATGTAATATATGAAAAAAGGCGTTTTTTAAACTCGCTTAACGGAAAAATCATTTTCTTCTAAGTTTACGTCTAAAGATGCGCCTGATGTAACGAAGTGACCGATGTCACATAGTATTAATATTACAATTGAGAAAGTTTGCTCATTGTTAAATAATTTTATTTTGTTTATAAATTAATATCTCGTCTATTTCGTTCTGGTTTGGGTATTGTGATGGTTATATTGAGCACAGAATATTTGAATTTATTACCTAATAATGATGCAATCAAGGAACGAATCACAACCAAGTTTGGACAGCGTATATTTCATGTAGCGGAGTAATATTTAGGTTACATATTAACCGCGGTTTCGCTCACGTGGAATGTTAATATCATTAAAAATATGTTTAGATGTTTGATAATGTTCATGCTTGAACGGCACGTCAGATCTTCATAAAACTTGCCTTAAGTATTTAGGAAAATATTGTGTCAAAGGCGTATTTGTGATAGGGTGAAAGAAGTTGGAAAAAACAAAAAACTTCTTTTATAGAACATAATGGGGAAATTAGTGAACCGATTTGAATGTGGTTTTCATCTGGGTGGTACTTAACGTCCAGATTAAAATTTGTTGTCCCTATCGAACATTTTCTAAAGGACTCTTGCTGCTATGTTGACGCCACCGTTTTAGTTTTTTTTTAAATTGAACGATCAAAAATTCGTAATTTATGACCTTAAAACCACTAAATTATTCAGTCGAATCGTATTACAATTGTAATATTACAAGTTATCTATTTTTGTGTCGCCATCTTGCATTTTTTTTTTCGTACCTCTAAGTTCTGTGACATTTGTATACGGATTTATATTGCAACACATATTTAAACTGTTTTAAAAAAAAATTATTCTAGGGCATGTCGAACCCTTTGAATAAAGTAATTTTGGTCAAAAATACAGGTCGAAGGGGTTGTCGCACACTTACTTCAAATTACTTCGTAAATAATGACAATTTTGAATGATAATTTTGAACTTTAAAATATTGTCCACCTTCTTTGATAAAACTCATTATGAGTCATATTTTCAAAATGTTATTACATTGATATACATTTTTGAAGTAAAACTTCTTTACGCACGCTTGACTTGGGGAGTATCTGGTGAATGCGTGACGAGACCGTTACGAAAAGTGTGATCGGGCGAGGCGAATGGAAGTTGAAAAGGAGATATAAGTTAGTGAAGACAGAAAGAGAGAGAGAGAGAGTTACGTTTCGTATATTACTGTAGGGACAAGAGAGAGAGGTGCGAGCACACATTTTCTTTCTCTCTTCCTCTCATAGCCAGTGCATGAAATTATATATATATATATATATATATATGCGAGTTTGCTAGCGTTACGCGAACGGTGATTTTTTGATTATTTTGTAATTTCATTTCGTTTCCATCTTCGGAAATTAATATGTTAACTTGATACATTGTTATTCTCGGTCTCTCTTTCTTGCAAACTAACATTTATAGCACGTAGACAAAGGTTTCATATTATTAACTTATTCTTCGACAGGCTCTAAGGAATGTAACAGTGAAACACTTGTCTAAATCCGTCCAGTACTTTTAACGGAATGCGTGTACAAACATACAGACGGACGGAAGGATATATAAAAAATGGTTTCGTTGGTTCTCGATAGTTACTTATTGTCTCGTGAATTCTTTTTCATGTCTTTAATGCACATCTTTTTCAATTCTACGATTTTATTAGGCGGATATATAGATTACGAGCTACAATGAAAAAAGTATTTATATGATCCCTGCGAGATTCGGATCTGCGCCCTCGCTTACTATTCGAGTACTTATAGCACTGAGATACTTGACGTAGAATAGACGTGAGGGAAACAAACGTTATCATAAATCATGACATTATCTGAATCGAAGAAGTGTGATGTTTAAGGTTTGTCTTCACTGTTAACAGGATTTTTAAGTTGTTCACATTAATTGTAGCTTCGGATCAGTTATTCAGAACAGTATATGTTTAAAAAATTAAAAATTGTTTAAACATATGCTGTTCTGAATATCTGATCTAAAACTCCAATTAATGTAACCTTTAGTTTACATTAATTGGAGCTTCAGATCCGTTATTCAGAACAGTATATTTGTAAAAAACGAGTGTGCATTAGGCCACACGACTTAAGTAAAACTTCAAATTCACAGAATATGAACTTTAAAATGAATTTACAATTTATAATAAAGTAGAATGAATTTACAAAGTTTAAAGTGAAAACGTAGAATATTTAATGTATTGAACAAAATAATAATTTATAAAATTGTTCAAGAACGAAATGAAATTACAAAACGCACCTCTCTATCTTGTCCCTACAGTATTATACGAAACGTAACTCCGTTCGCCTCGCCCGATCACACTTTTCGTAACGCTCTCGTCACGCATTCACCAGCTTACTCCACAAGTCAAGCGTGCGTGAAGAAGTTTTACTTCAAAAATTACAAATTTTTTAAACATATGCTTTTCTGTTAGCTATCTTTACCAATTAATGTAACCTTTAGTTTACATTAATTGTAGTTTCAAATCAGTTATTCAGAATAGTATGTATAAAAAATTACAAATTGTTTAAACATATATTTTGCTGAATAGCCTTTAGCAACCTTTACCAATTATGTAACCTTTAGTTTACTTTAATTGTAGCTTCAGATCAGTTATTCAGAACAGTATATGTTTCAGAAATTAATATTTTTTGAACACGTATTTTTCTGAATAACCTTTAGTTACCTTTACCAATTAATGCAACCTTTAGTTTACATTAATTGGAGCTTCAGTTCACTTACTCAGAAAAGTATATGTTTCAAAAATTAAATTTTTTTTAAACGTATACTGTTCTGAATAACTTTTTGCTACATTTGCCAATTAATGTAACCTTTAGTTTACATTAATTGAAGCTTCAGAACAGTATGTGTTTGAAAAATTACAAATTTTTTAACATATACTTTTCTGAATAACCTTTAACAACCTTTAGCGACCACTATTGGGAAACATTTCAGTGTTAGTAAAACAATTCATTTGGCTTCGCTACCATTGTTCTGTGATTATGAATCAGTATTATTCGAATAATGAAGTCAGTTAATGTTGGTAAGTGCGAGTAACAGAAGAAAGTAATGAAGGATCAGCGAATAACTTGACCGATTGTCAACTCAACGATTGGTCTTGGAAATAGGATATTTCGAAGAAACGTCCCTGATATAATGTAGGCTTCCATTAACTTTGTTGGAAAAACGTTTTGAAAATTAACAGCTTTAAAAGAATAAATTAGTTTTTCATTTGTAATCATTTTCTTTGACGCCGTTAGTCAATTATTTTATTCACGCCTACTGTCTGACTGATAAATAAAATAGTAAAAGCTATAAGAGCTACATTCTTGTCGATTCATTTTCTATTTGATTAGAGCTATCAGTAAAATTTAGTCAAAGGAAAATGAACGATTACAGGTAATAAACATAATTTACTGATTAATTGAATATGTAGTAACCAACGTAAATTTCTGATTGATCATTTGTTATTACAAAATTGCCTGTCACATAGCTGCCACTTCTTGGTGTAAGTTGTTCTTAATTATCCACTCCTTTCAAACCATTACGATGTTACTTATGGAGAAACCTACGTAGTTTAGTGACCTTAATTGAATTATTGCGTATAGATATAATTTACATAATACATTTGTGTCCTGAATTATATTAAATTAAATTGATTTTTACATTTTTTCTACTCAAGCAATTATTATTCAAACTAATGACTTACGATATCTAATTTAATTCTTAAAGACTCCCTGCCCAACTTAATGAATTGCCCAAAGCCTTGAACATGTGGAAGTACCACAAAAACAAATGGTTATAAAATGTGGTACGAACAAAAATGAATAGGACAGAAACACACCATTGGAATAAACATCTCTCTTACTAGTGATTAGTCGTGAACCACCAAACAACTCAATAACCCATTCCCGAAGCGATCAATAGAGCAGAAAAGATACCAAGACTGAACTCGTCTCTTAATAGTGTGTTACACAACATGACTACATGAAAATGGGTGAACGCTGCAATATATTCTCTAGACAAGTGAAATAAACTGTGACAACATCCGCTCATGTTACAGACAGGAGCATAAAGTGCTACTAAACTCAAGTTCGAGGTACTATCAGCTTAACCCATTCCCGAAGCGATCAATAGAGCAGAAAATATACCAAGACTGAACTCGTCTCTTTATAGTGTGTTACACAACATGAGTACATGAAAATGGGTGAACGCTGCAATATATTCTCTAGACAAGTGAAATAAACTGTGACAACATCTGCTCATGTCACAGACAGGAGCATAAAGTGCTACTAAACTCAAGTTCGAGGTACTATCAGCTTAACCCATTCCCGAAGCGATCAATATAGCAGAAAAGATACCAAGACTGAACTCGTCTCTTAATAGTGTGTTACACAATATGAGTACATGAAAATGGGTGAACGCTGCATATATTCTCTAGACAAGTGAAATATAATATGACATCATCCCCTCATGTAACAAACGGGAGCATAAGGGCTACAAAACTCAAGATCGAGGTACTGTAATCAGCTTTTAAAATATACGATCAAATAATTCCACCGTAATTGAAGGGAATTACATCCGACCATGCCCATTGGAAAATCTGAAGGGAACATATAAGGATTAATATCTTTACATTTTGTAATACACTTTTTTTTTAATTTTCTTCAGCATGAGGATGTATGTAGCGGAGACCAGATACAGACAGCATACGGAGACCAGATGAATGCGTTCGTTTCAAGAATACTCGGAAATAATTGAAATTCAGCAATAGCATTGTTTCTTTTTGCTCGGTTATCATCTTCAATTTTATCTTTTACCCTTACATTTTGTAATACATTCATTTTTTTTAATTTTCTTCAACATGATGATATATGTAACTTAATACGGAGACCAGATTACTGTGTTCGTTTTAAGAATACTCGGAAATATTTGAAATTCAGCAATAGCATTGTTTCGTTTTGTACGGCTATCATCTAGTTTACCGTTTACCCTTACATTTTGTAATATATTGATTTTTTTTTAATTTTCTTCAGCATGGGGATATATGTAGCTTCATACAGAGACCAGATTAATGGGTTCGTTTCAAAAATACTAGGAAATAATTGAAATTCAGCAATATTATTGTTTCTTTTTGTACGGCTATCATATTCTATTTTACCTTTTATTTAAAAACCGAAACGAACTTTATTTTACCTTTTATTGCAAAATTAATCTAAACTAAAACATAATTTATAAACCATAATAAAATTCGTTATGAAAATTTAGTTGACTAATTAATCGATTAAAAAATAAACTTGTCAAATAGGAGTATATTTTACACTAGGATTTTGTAGTCATTTAGGAATATATAAATATTAAAGGGTTCATAATATTTCTATAAAACTGTTTACAAATATTATTCGCCGTATTACCTTTCACAATCGTGAAAATATCAACAATTGAATATACGCTTACATCTTTTTAATACTTGTGGTTTACAGCTAAATTAAAGCTTTTTAAGTAATGACTTTTTTGGGATAAACCTAAGAGGTAACAAAAGGTGTTTCAAAATTGAAGCTTTGATGGTACACCTAATTGGTGTTTTCAGTAAAAACAAAAATTTAAGACTGCTCTACTGTAAGGTATCTTTTTAAGGATTAATTTTAAAATCCCATACATAAGTTCAGAACCCTAAAAAGGAGACCGGCAAAAATGGGTCCAGACGTTACAGAGATAAAACATAATTTTTAGGGAAGCTGGTATTTTTTATAATATAAAAGACCAAACAATTCAGTAATCGACAATCAGGAAAGAGCAAAAAATTACAATTTGTAACCATACTATGAAATGAAAAATCTATCTGCATAATGCGCATATATTATATTATTAAAATATAAACAATTATTAGTTGGAAATAAAAATAACAAAAAAAAATTAACAGAACACATAATCGCCTCTTGCTTTCTTTAACGTATAGGCATTGCCAAAATTAATTAAAAATAAATTGTTAACAAACATTGACAATGGTTCTTTTGAAATGAATGGCTATTTCCCTCTTATCGAGGTTTACGCAACTTTTTTCGACGACCTTATGCTTGTGAGCATCATGGATTAATATGGTACATCTGTGGTTGCAGGATATAACAAGACACAATCTGCACTTTGTTTTATCTCGCTAGTTTAGATAATTCCGTAGAAATTTCATTTACAATCTATTATGGAAAATAACCTAACTTTTTATAAAAAAATACAAGATTGTTCTTTTATCTGATTGACGATTTTGATAAAACTTAAAAGCTTATATTTTTAATTTTCTTTGTATAAGTGTCATTTTTATTCTTGTAACACTTGGGCCCAACTCTATATAGACCTTTGCCGGTCTCCTTTGTCTATTACGCCCGACACTAGTTTTTTACACATTGAATAATACACTCAGCACTGTCGCTCTGTGAAACATGAAATTTGATGAATAAATTTTTTCTACGTTGTAGAAAAAATTTAGGAAAAGTTTCAACGACAGGATTTTTCATTTCCACGCACGAATTTTGAACAGGAATGAAAATGATATTACATAATAATTTAAAGCGCTCACACTTATTTATCATGCGCGACCAGTAGAAAGAGAAAGAGGTATGCGTGTCTATCTCGCTTTCTCATATAGCGGCGTCACTCTCTCTGCTGGTTGTGCAAAATGTGTGATCTGTAAAGTCTTAGTACAAAATGTGTAATATTCATTAAAATATATAGAAATGGCAAAATGAAATTTATTTAATGCAGTTTTATTAGTATCTTTGGTTGTGTTTCAAATCCCATATAGACCGAGTCGGAGACTTGCGTAAATCATTACTTATTCAAAAGTTAGGCCTTTCATACTAAATGTTGTAATAATATACCGAATATTTTATGGTCAGCCATCACGGGTGAAAACTAATTTTGTTTAAAGTTTATTCTAGTTTCCATCATTGAAAGTGTGAGTTTCACTGATGCCAGTGCGATAGACCAGCTTTGTTTATTCCTCCCTTAATCGTCCAAAATTCTCAAAATTTCTGGGTTATTTGATTCGCAGATGTGTACTCTTCAATATTTCTCGATGAAACTCTAAAATTCGTTAAAAACGTAACTGGCGCAAATTTTATTATAAATATTGAAATGTTATGTGCAATTTTATAAACATTTTCTATTTATTATGTTTACAAATAAATGGTTAGAGGTTGGACACTTGGCATTGTTTTTTATTGAAATTTTGGAAAATGCAATACAAAATTCTGAAAAAAAATAGTTTGAATAGTTTTTGCCTAAGTCCCCATAAAATTTACAGGATTTTTTTTTACTTTATCGATGTTGGAATATGTGCATATTGTATAATAAATTTTAGCTTGTTATCACTACTTAACATAGAGAAAATCGACTGTGACAGACTTATGGACATCCCCGTGGTTTCAGTGGGGTCCCGTTTTTCCTTTTTTGATGTACGGAAGCCTAAAAAATGACTGCAAAGTGCATCATTGATCACAATGTTAACATCCACTGTTTGCATTTCACATTTCGCTCAATCATCGTTTGTTTATTAACAGTCTTAACAATTCGGCGAATGTTATGTTCGGCGAAGTTGTATAGTTAACGTTCGGGTATAGTGCGATTAACTACCGGCCCCAATAATATTCTAAACCTCAGTAGTAACAGTTATTGAACGATGACAGGCTGGCGTCAGCTTTTCAGAGTTTCACAAATATTTGTTGCTATCTGTAATCTACGCATAACTGTCAGTTAGATTCGTACTATTGATAAGAGTTATATTTTGTTATTTCAAAATATTTTTGCATTTTATATTGAAATTATTCTATTTGATAGTTATAAAATTGTTATCCTTTTTTATGTTCTTAATTATACAATACATTTGGTTTAAATTATGCTATTTTTTATTTGATTACCAAGGTTACGAAAAAGTATTCAAATAAAAAGTATATAATATATCTTATGAAGCGGTTGCGTAAAAGAAGGTCAACTGGGTAACATCTTTATTTTTATTTTTAATTATTTTTTTCATTTGACATCAGCAAAGGTTTCGTCACTAAACAAGAATGAAACCCTTTTAAATAAAAGGTAAAATAGAAGATGATAGGCGTACAAAAAGGAACAACGCTATTGCTGAATTTCAATTATTTCTGATGTAAATATCTAATTAATTTATTCATGATTTCTATACCACTTTCGCTGGAATTCGACATGCTTGGTAATTTCAGAAGCCGAAACAGAAGTAATAATCAGCATTTTCAGGTTTCAGGTGACCCAGGATATTTCCAGGATTTTCCCAAACCTGATTACTATTTTTGAATTTGCGTTACTACATATTAGCATTTTTTTTAAATTTTATAGTGTGCCATTATTACTGACTGTTAATTTTTCAATATTTTTTATATTGCACTCACTAACCAAATTATGTTTTGCTTTTGTTTCAACACAATAAAAAGGTGGTGCTCGTTGGTTATGGCGATGGTGGAGACCAATAACTAAAAATACATTTTTATTTTTATAATTCACCACACTTAAAATCTATTGAATTGATCAGTAAGTCGGTATTCTAGAATTTTAGATCAGTAAAATCAGTATTTTTAATCAATGAATCTGTTTCGGTCCCTGTAATTTATATAAAAAACAATTTATAATGAAAAGAAAGAAAAAACGAAATATTAAAAAAATATTAATAAACTCGTTTTTTTTGTTCTGTTCAGGATAAAGCAACGAATGAAAATGTAATGAAAATTTTGGCGAAAATGTCATCTCTATACTGCATATCGTTGCCAACTAATCTTACCAGTAATTTTCAGTTTTGAAGAAGGGTTTTCTGACAATTTTTAATATTTCTATTTCTGGAAGTAGTAGGATTTCATGTAATAAATATTTTATAATATAAATTTAATTTTAGTGAAACTTCGTTGGGCGCGATGGAAGTAAAATGTGTAAGTCCAATTTCAAGCAACTTTTTTATGCAACCTTTTCATGCAACGCTTAGTTGTAACGCCTGAATGTAAAAAATCTATTGCAAAGACATGAAATAGGTACAACTGAGAGGGATAGATGAACACGATGGAATAAGACAAAAAGTATATGCATGCAGCTGTTTTATAAGTTATATTTGCCAAAAGTAACTTAATAGTTACTTTTGGCACATATAACTTTATCGATTTATTTATATATTTATGATTGATTTATATAATTTTACGTGTGAGGTACACGTATAATTATATAAATCGTTTAATTATATAAATTATATATTACGTATGAAGTACACGTATCCATTACAAGACTGTACATTACAAGACTGACATATGTACTTAATTTATTTATAAATTCACAATGAACCCGCACATTTAGCTGTCGTGAATATAATATACAACAAAAGCAATACATCCCGACTTCCTTCAGCCGCATTTAGTCGTATTTTTAATGAACTGACAATAGTCTATGTAAATTTATATGAAGACTCTGTTAGATGTTTACGTCGATTTATAATGACGTTTTATTAATTTTCCGAATGTATAGAATTAAATTTTTCTTATACGAACTTAGTACAATCTATAGACTTACACTTAGTATGTTTCTTTCTCTCTCTCTCTGCCATTTTACATCTTACTGTATACTTACAGATCGAGGTTTAGATCGCCAAAGAACTTTCACTTCTGTCACGTGTACCGGCCTGTACGCACTCAATTTTTTTAAATTTCGAAATTTGAAGGCGATTATCTAGGCAACGGTTGAATTTTTCACATGCACCAAAAGCATTTTACATTCAAAATTATAAGAAACAGCCTTGCGAAAAATGTAAAGAAAAAATACACGTACCTATAAAGGGCTTAGACGACATTCGTTGTGCCTGCCACTCGCAAGCATACATATGATTACCCATTATGACGCTAGTTTGTTTATTTTTTTTTATTTTGGTGTGTTACAAGTGAAATTTGTGTTATGTAGCATGTTTTTGTACTGGTTACTTTCATCAATTTAATCATTTAGCATGTATCTTTGTATGAGACAATTTAATCATATTTTTAACGTTAAAACATCGTAGTTAATACTGTAAATCCAAAATTTGTTTACTTTTTGCTACTGAATTACGTCAAATCTGCGTGACGTATACACGCAACCCGCCTCTACATAGTCTACGTTAGTAGCACGGGATTTAATCACGTTGTGTTATATGACTACAACAAAGAACGCGTATATTATTCATACAGATGATACTGTGCATCGAACTAAACAGAAAATGTTAAGCAACTGCACGGGATTTAATCACGTTGTGTTATACGGCTGCAACAAAGAACGCGTATATTATTCGTACAGATGATACTGTGCATCGAACTAAACCGAAAATGTTAAGCAACTGCACGGGATTTAATCACGTTGTGTTATACGGCTGTAACAAAGAACGCGTATATTATTCATGCAGATGATACTGTGCATCGAACTAAACAGAAAATGTTAAGCAACTGCACGGGATTTAATCACGTTGTGTTATACGACTGCAAAAAAGAACGCGTATATTATTCATACAGATGATACTGTGCATCGAACTAAACAGAAAATGTTAAGCAAATGCACGGGATTTAATCACGTTGTTATACGACTGCAACAAAGAACGCGTATATTATTCATACAGATGATACTGTGCATCGAACTAAACAGAAAATGTTAATGAACCATATGACAAATCTAGGCGCTTAAAAATCTCATAATTCTGAAATATACTCAGTTTCGTGCACTGAATCATACGTTCTTTATAGTTCCCGAAGATGTCCTGTATAAATTTGCATTCTGATGACTTGAAATATATCCTTTAAAAGTGCTCAATAAAATGCGATCGTCCAGGAATCGTCATCACACAGCGTGGCGTCTTGCAATAAATATACGTAACTTAAATATATATGTTGCTGGCCAATCGTATAATGCGGCATATCGTGATGTGTCCAGGCCCATCGTGAAACTGTACCACTTCACGAAATTTCTAACTAAGACTTGTTTAATTCACGACAAAGCGAAACAAATGCCGGCCGGATTGATCGGTTTTGGTATAACAAGAACTTAATTAAACTTTAATTGTTATAGCAAAGTATAATTTACTTTCTATTCGTACTCGGCAGGTTTTTGTATCATGGTTTTTGTATCGTTTGATCATCGTACATTTTAAGATTTTAAATTTTTGTTTAGATTATGCAAAGGTTTTGTCATACTTCTTTTAAAAAACACACGAATGTCCTGTGTCACATACTCGCTTATCATGCGCTCACGTGGATTGAAGCGGTATGGCGAGTTACATACGTCCAGTTTTGACATTTTTTCTGCTCTGTTGACCGCACAGTATTATATGAGCAGAATTGATTAGTAGTTCGCGATCAATCATTAGTTATTGTCCAATTGCTGTATGATTTTTTGTTTTATTCGTCAATTGTCATTATTTTGTCTTCACAATCATTTTGTATGTTGGACAGGGGAAGAGATATTTCCTTGTGAAACATTTAAAATTTTATAATCCGTGATACATCTTTTTAAATTTTTGTTTAAAATGATTTTTAAAGCTTTAAAAGCAAATATCTCTGCTTTCGAATTTGCTCAAGGTTTAACTCGTTATTGTCACCATTTTGTCTTCATGCCACTTGTACAATCATTCTGTATGTCGGACGTGGAGAAATATGTTTATTTTGAAACTTTAAAAATTTTATCATTAGACTGATTTTTCACTCAGATCTATGAAACATATTTTTAAATTTATGTTTAAAATGATTTTTAAAGCTTTAAAAGCATATATCTCCGCATACGAATTTGCTCAAAGTTTAACTCGTTATTGTCACCAGTTTGTTTTCATGCCACTTGTACAATCATTCTGTATGTTGGGCATGGAGAAATATATTTATTTTGAAACTTTATAAATTTCATGATTAAACTGATCTTTCTTTCAGATGTGTGAAACATATTTTTAAATTCTTGTTTAAAATGATTTTAAAGCTTTAAAAGCAAATATGTCCGCATACGAATTTGCTCAAGGTTTAACTCGTTATTGTCACCATTTTGTATTCATACCACTTGTAGAATCATTCTGTATATTGGGCATGGAGAAAGATATTTACTTTGAAACTTTAACAATTTTATGATTAAAGTGATTTTTCACTCAGGTCTGTAAATCTTGGTTGAGATCTTGTTCAAGTTTTAACTTAAGTAATCTCATCGTTAATTACATTACTTTTTGCCTATTTTTAATGCGAAACATTCCAAATTTATGAAAATACTCAGTGTGTCGTAAGAGTTTATTTTTCCTATCCATTTAAAAAAATAATTAAAAATTGTTTTTCTGTAAATTTCTAAAAATCATTAGAAAAAAACAAATCATTAGTTCTTGACGTAATTATAAATATGTGGAAGACAATCATAACTTATATATGAAAATGACCTGTGTGTAATCGGATTATAAAATTGAAATTTGGAAATTTGAGTTTAATTTTTTAGCAACGTTTAGAATCGATATAAAAGTATAAGGGCTGCGAAACCCACCCTTATGCAGCGTCTAAAATCTACCTTTCGCTTTAATATCCTATACTTAGTCAGTGACGAGCGTTTTTTTTTTCAATTCTCTGGCTCACGCATGATCCCGTTTGAGACTTTCTTTTTTTTCTTACATTTTAACTGCTCTTTATTGTAATTAACTTTTATGACAAAAGTACGTTCCAAGAATTCCTTGAACTGTTGCATCTGTCAATTTACATTTTATATTTTTGTGTGTAACGCAAATAATGAACGCATATTTTCTTTCAACGCCCAGGAGCCAAGAAAAAAATTACCAGTCGAGGCAGTAAAACCAATGATACGTAAACTTTAAGAATATTACATGTTGAATATATTTGGCGTTAACTTTGTAGAAATTCATTATTCACAATTAAATGAAACTACTTGATGTAGTATTAATTCTACTTTCTTTAATTTCTATACCACGACCTAGGTTTCGTTGTATTACATCTTCAGGTGGGCTATTAGCAAAGATCTTTGCTGATAGCCTACCTGAAGATGTTGTAATACAACGAAACCTAGGTCGTGGTATAGAACTTAAGAAAGTAGAAATAATACTATCCTAAAATGACTTCGTACAATATTGAAATACATGGTATGTTATGTAACCATTTTATACCAAAATATTGTAATATTTGTAATAATTACTAATAATTTGGTTATTTTTTGAAACCCTAACCCTCCATGTATTGTCGAGCAGGTATCAGTTGATAAAAATTGAATGTGTGTCTTGACCAATTGGTTAAATGTACAGCAAAATAATTTACTCCTCTGGCTAGCTGTGCGTTATTATGTCCATTGCGAAACTGCTATTGGTCTATGCTACTTGCGACTTTGATTATAGACTTGTTATCGTTCGGTGCAACGCATGACAATAGGGTCGCGGCGGGCGGAAGAGAGCCGGTTATATGCGGTTAGACTGTTCCCTGGAGGGTCGTGTTACACGTCGCATGACGTCGACTACCGTGCGACTAACCGTTTGCTGAGTGATATACGCGCTTGGTTAGCGATTGTACTATACCGAGTTCTTCGTATGTCGTTTTGAAGTACTGTAATGGGTTACCGGTTTTATTATATACCATAAAAACTATTTGAGTAAAACGTGACGCACATTAACTACGATAATATTCTTTATGTTGTAGTAGATATGAACCGATCTGATTTGTTTACACGAAACACCGATCTTATTTGTTTACCAATATGATGTTAAAGCTAAACTCGAATTTGCAAGAATGTGATTAATTTGCGGCTTACCGAGATCATACGATTGTTTAATTAAGTCCCCCATTCACTATCCCTCACACAGTATGCCGACCACGAAGTCAATAGATAATTAGGAATATAGTGACAGCGTGAACAGAGGCGGTCAAGCACGACCAACAGATATAGCGCTTGTTTGTCGTACTCAGAAGCGCCATATTTTAAAAATAGATCGAAAAACGTAGTTGCAATGTTGGAAGAGTCGTAATAGTACGTGAATTGGTCTCCGGTCCGCTCCCAGGCCTGATGCACGACGTTTTAACTAATGATGGACCGAGTCAGTAGCTTTTAGCACTAGAATCTAGTCAGGATTCGAGTAAATAGAATTAGAGTATTTGTAATGTGTACATAGTATAACATCTAGCCACTAAAAGCATTACTTTCTATTTAGTAACCGTTCACTTTTCCACTTAGTATAATATAAATCATGATAAAACATAAAATAACTATATTCAACTCAGATTTAGACGTCGTGAGCGTTCCGCATACCGTCTCACTCAATACACTCGAATACTTAAGGGTACAAAGTATTATTCCGAGTCGGATTGTCTCGGCTCGTCACTGATTTAGACTGTTCGATAGTCGTTTTTTTAATAGAATTAGGAAGGTACATTGCAAAATAATCCATACCGATTGTATTTTTAATCTACAGCCATTGCCTAAATTCATTTAAAATAAATTGTTAACTGACATTGGCATTCGTTCTGTTGTCAAAATGAATGTCTTTTTACAATTTGAATTTTTTTTTAATTTTCAATATTTATAGTCTTATTTTTATTCTTGTAACAATTGGACCTAACAATATATGAACTTCCGGTCTCTTTCGTTAACGCCAATGCTCTCTAATCCAATACAGTATAAACACTTTATAATGAAACTTAAGGGATCGAGTATTTTTATTCGTTATAGAGAGTTTTCGATTTATGGAGTGTGTAAATAAAATACATATTCTTTTAAGATTTCAAGTTTTTTACTCGATTTTACTTACAAAGGTATTTAAACAGTTCCCTTATTCTTATTGCTTACATTTTAAAATAATTATTTAAAATAATCCGTCAACTTTGATTGAATTTGTTTATTATTCCAATAGCTGTTTTGTATTTTCTTCATTACGTATTGTGTTTATATCTTAGGAAAGATTTGAATTATCGTCATGGAACAATAAGTCTACTAATTTAATTACGCCAAGTGCTTCTTGTATACGGGATCATCCATCCTCTTCAACGTCATTTTGCTCTTGCTCACATTTTTTCGGCTGAAATGGAAGGAAGTTCTGTCAGGAACTTCTTTCCATTTCAATTTTGACTAACTTTTTGCTCTTTTAAATGGTAGACACAGCTGAGGCACTAAGTTCAAAACGTCTCCCAACATCACTTTTCTTTTTTTCCTTGCTCTATTGCACGAATTAAAACCACTTTCTGATCTACACACAAACTTTTTCTCTCTGTAGCCATGTTTACTCTTTACAATCTAGCGTACGACTGATCAAATGATTATACGAAAGCTGTAATCTGTTAGAGTCAACTTTACCCAGTAAACACGTATGCCTAACGAAAACAGCAGTAATGACTGTAGACGATAACAACAATAAAATTGTGTCTATTCGTTCTTAAAATGTCGGCATTCGTAAAGATAACTTCGGAGTCTATTCGACCCTGTCAGTGATAAATATGTACTTAGTGATAATAAACAATAAACAACTTTTGCCGCCTAAACGATGCCTTCTCGTTCGTAATAGAGATGGTTCGTTACAAAGAGTGAATCGGTGTATGGGTTAGATGGCAAACCAACCAAAATCAAGCAGTGTATACGTTATAGAGAGTTTTCCGTTGTAAAGATTTTACACTGTACTCTTAATCTTTATGAATGTTCGTCATTATAATAGAAAAAATGAAATGATATAATCGATAATAAATAAATTTTATCCGACGTACATAATCGTGTTTAAAAGTTTGAAGGTCGTTGAGTTTTTTTTTTGTGTAAAATTTTGCTTTATTTCGGCATATTTGCTTTATTTCATGACATCACCTGCGGTCTGCCTACCACGCGGTCTAAACAGTAGGTGGCGTTTGGCGCTGGGCTTGTTTACGATAATTTATTTGGAGATTTGTTTAATTTTGGGCTATTTTATCACCTTTTCTAAATTAACTGTGGCAAAATATTTATTGCTTTTTATGTATTTTTTATCGTATATTCAACTCGGCAAAGTCAAAAGGAAGAGCTTTGCATTCAGTTTTAACTTTAAGGTATTGTTAAATATGTACAGCAAGCTTGCTTCTATAAGTTCCTGTGCATAAAATGAGACGATTGTAACAAATGAATATTTCCGCATCTCATCACATTCTCACTATTAGTGTATCACACACTGTTTCAACGTTAAAGCAAGGGTTAAGTGTCCCCCGGTGCACGCACACCGGACGCTGTGCGATTTTCTCAAAGCGATTCGTGCGGCCAACCTCTTATTCGGCGTTGAATATTGGGCTGCGTGAGTATTATTCGCAGAAAGAAAAATCGATTATAATGCTTTTTTAAAGTATTTTTTCCGTAGTGGTTCTGTTTATGATAATGAAACGTTTAAATATAATTATAATTGAGCAAATATAAAAAATTACAAATGTTTTGCTATTTAAAAAGTAATTATTTCTCTGTTGTTAACGCCGGAATAAAAAATGTTATAGTATAGCAAGCTAGATTCAAAAAGAAAGTAAAAATATGACGCAGTGCCATGTAGTGTGTTTAGTTACATCTGCGATTCTAAATGAAATTTATAAGAGATTAAAGTAACAATATGACGCAGTGCCACGTTGTGTGTTTAGTTACATCTGCGATTCTAAATGAAATTTATAAGAGATTAAAGTAACAATATGACGCAGTGCCATGTAGTGTGTTTAGTTACATCTGCGATTCTAAATGAAATTTATAAGAGATTAAAGTAAAAATATGACGCAGTGCCATGTAGTGTGTTTAGTTACATCTGCGATTCTAAATGAAATTTATTAGAGATTAAAGTAACAATATGACACAGTGCCATGTAGTGTGTTTAGTTACATCTGCGATTCTAAATGAAATTTATTAGAGATTAAAGTAACAATATGACACAGTGCCATGTAGTGTGTTTAGTTACATCTGCGATTCTAAATGAAATTTATAAGAGATTAAAGTAACAATGTGACGCAGTGCCATGTAGTGTGTTTAGTTAATATCTGATTCTAAACGAAGTTTATAAGACATTAATGTAACAATATGACGTAGTGCCATATACTCTGTGTAGTTAATACTTGTTTCTAAATGAAGTTAAAAACGACTACTTTGAAACTTTGTATTTTGTAAACATTAAACACCCTGTATCAAGAGAGTGTTCATGACCTACTCTTAATATTTTTTAAAGACCTATTCAGCGATATAGAGTATGCGAAAAAAATCCCCCACACATCTAGGATAGGTACCCTAATAACTTTTTGTTAGATTTAAGTTTATAGACGACATAAATATGTATAAAGATGCCAAAAATATTTATTAGTCTGCGAGTAAAACGGCTGTGGCGAAATAACTTTAGATATAAATATGCCGTATACGTTGTTTAATGTGTGGCTTATGGGACGTATGCATGATACGTTAAAGACGCGGCGACGTAAACAATGTGTTTCCCAAATTTTCCACGATAATTAAAATGACGGCGAAATATGCCGTTATCGTGTTTGGATGGAAGTATAATAGCGAAACAGCACGCCGGTTTGTAGCTAGCGAGCGTGATAATGAACGAAAACAAGCGACGGCGCGCGGCGTTATGATTCACGGCGGACTGCGCGTCTCGTGACGAAGCGACGGTAAAAATTGACGTAGGCTATGACGGTCGGCTTCCGCGAAAGCATCACGCGATGTCATGGGATTCCCTGACGTCACACGTCGCCCGCTACGGACTGGCGAGCTTTGCCCGGGGAAAAGGAACGTGTAAAACGCGAAAGGGTTTCGGTAAAGCGAAACGGACATATGAAAAGTTTGATCCGCTAACCGAAATGCTCGTCGCGGCATAGGTTTTTCCTTCATTTTGCGCTATCAGATGGCGAAAATTGATAACGAAGAAACTCGATTATTTACCTACAGACAAAATATTTCAAGTCTTGTTAGATATAATTTAGAATATGCTTATTGATCATTATCAATCCAAGTGTACCGTTCGAGCATCACGGATATGCGGCGATAATACCACTACGTAGTTAGTTATTTCTAAAATGAACAAAGATTGTTTCGAATGATTAAAATAATCATTATTTATGTGTGATTCTAGCGTTTAAAGCCTGAAATTGGGATGTTAAAATATGCCGAGAATAAGTTGGAGTTACTGGTTACCGAATAACTGGGTACCTTACACTAAAAATGTGACATGATAAGAGTTCATTATATTCGGAATCGACACTAGATTTTTAGTTATGTTATTTCTAAAATTAATAAAGATTGTTTCGAATGATTAAAATAATCATTATTTATGTGTGATTCTAGCGTTTAAAGCCTGAAATTGGGATGTTAAAATATGCCGAGAATAAGTTGGAGTTACTGGTTACCGAATAACTGGGTACCTTACAATAAAAATATGATATGGTAAGGGTTAAATATATTCGGAATCGACACTATACTTTTGGCGAAAAACACGGAGCGAGATGGTGAAGTTATTGGGACAGGTTGAGAGATCACCAGGGAATAATTTGAAGGAAAGATAATTGTTTTTAAGTTAAAGTTTATTCTATCTTCTAACTGAATGAGGAGGTATGCCTTGCCATTTACCTGTGGCTGAACATCTAGCACATCTGTTGATGTGAAACATTTTATAGCGCCTCTGGATGGGAGTTAAAACGTTCTGATGGCACGTCGCGATGTGCCATTCGGCCAGCTTCATGTCTTTTCGGCTCTTTCCGACTTAACGTTTCCCTCTCTACTACACTACACACGCGCTAGTTTACGCGTGTGTTAGTGTATTAGCATGTAATAAAAATCTAAATAAGACATTTACTAACGCTTACAACTTTACTCATTTATATCGGTGTATTGCATTACAGAGTTTTAATATGTTAAAAGCGTTTATTAATTTAAAATATGAGTACAGTTATAGTAAAAGGAATAGTGAAAAAAAACTTAGATGTTTCACAAAAGCGTTTATTAATTTAAAATATGAGTACAGTTATAGTAAAAGGAATAGTGAAAAAAAACTTAGATGTTTCACAAAAGCGTTTATTAATTTAAAATATGAGTACAGTTATAGTAAAAGGAATAGTGAAAAAAACTTAGATGTTTCACAAAAGCGTTTATTAATTTAAAATATGAGTACAGCTATAGTAAAAGGAATAGTGTAAAAGAACTTGGATGTTTCACATTACGTTCCATGATAGTTCACATTTTTTTATACTACGATTATCACTATTTTTAATGATGGAGTATCAGTAATTTAGTCACAAATAACGGACAGTATTAATCAATATTTAGTGAGAAGTAAGTTGTAATTTAAAAAAATTCTAAATGGCACAAAAATTCATTTATAATTGAATTATCACACTGTAAAAACTCATCTATCATAAGGGAAAATAGTAAACAAAGCCAAAGACACAGTTCTTATTTTTTTTTAAATTGTTTGTTTATTATCACAAGCAAAAGAGCAATTTTACGTATTGGCAGGTAATTATTGTCACCATCGACAAGGTCGATGTTGCCAAACTGGAATTTTAATTATTTTCTGGCAATATTTTTTATAATAGTAATTAAATGCTTCGGTCAGACAGTTGAATTGTCGAATTACTTAACATTTCAGTGCAAGAGTTCGTCAAGGATATATAAACTCCCCACTCCCATTTAATATCAATAACATTCAATCTTCGACCTGCTGATGATATCACCATGTTCGCAACTAGTATTCGTCATATGGAAAGACTATTACGAAGGATGGAAAGCACCAGCCTCGAAGTCACATTGAAAATCAATTGCATTAAGACGAGAGGATGATTATTGTTCACTGTGATTAACAATAACTCGGTAGAAGTCACACAATTAGCGAATTGCGAGGATTAATTTAGAACTAGGAAATTTCGGGGTGGTTCAATCATACGTCTATTTGTACGTATTTATAATAATGGCGGATACGTTGACGAAACCAAAATGCGTATGATTATTACTAGTTCTGCTATGGACAAGCTGAGGAAAGATATGGAAAACCCGCAACATTACTAAAACAACGAAAATCCGACTCATTCGAACATTAGTGTTCCCCATTTTCCTCTACGCCACAGATGCGTAGACACTACCTGAAAGTGAAAGAGAAAAGATGATACACGTCCTGAAAATGTGATATTAGATCAGATTGTTTGGAGTTTTGTAGATTGAATTCCGTACTAATGCTTCCATACTCTCAAGAACTGTATCGGGTCGCTTTTGTCGCAATATTCCACAAATTTACATCATGAAATTTTTTCGAGATGTGGTGCAGCGTAGCAACAGTAGTATTGAAAGCCTAAAAGTACGGTGCAAAATGGAAAGCTCCAAGACCACGTGGGAGGGAAAGTTCCCCTGCACTAATACATCCGGAGAATGGGTTGCAGGGAGGATTGACGAATCTAGTGGTGCATTTCGTCTGTAAAACACTAAACTCGATGACCACGACCACTCTGCCAAAAATGTAACGATCAAATAGAAAAATTAAAATTATTTAAATATAGGACTGTCGAGTTGCTGTTATACGCTTTAACTTTTTTTTTGTTTGTTTTTGCTTCACTAGGAGGTGGCGGTGAAAGTTGAGTCAGCGCACGCTCGGCATCCGCAACTGCTCTACGAGAGTCGTGTCTACAAGCTGCTACACCTCGGTTTGGGCATACCACACGTCAAGTGAGTTTGACCTTTCAGTTATTTTATTTACTTTATTTGTGGATTTCTAATCCAGACAAATGGCTGTCAAGATAACGACAGTGGCATGTCAGTAACAATCTTTTTAATTATTATATCTTTCAGTGCTACATATGTCCAAAATAAAGAGCGTATTACATGGTTAGGCTAAGTTAATTTATTTTGACAGTTTTAAGAACTAGACTGAGTAATTTGCCAAGAGCTGCATGTGGAAAAACATGTAAACAGATTGATGTTTATATGTTGTTCCAGGCGTCCCATGACGGCTCACGTCTTTTTAAAATACGATTATCAACTTAATAATGCCTCGGTCAGAACAGACGAAATTCGCTAGTTGTGTGAATCAAAGTTGTAAAAAAAAGTAATGTCCTAAAAAAGGTTCCTATAATTGTTATCGTAACATCGACGTTCCCGAAATTTTTCACATTAAATTTACGTGAAATTGTCGGATTTAGCGTCATGTCTCACACTGCGCCAACTTGGAGATATACTCCAGCCGTGAATGGTAACAATGTTCTCGGAAAAATTTACCGTCTGATTATGGAGAAAAGTACAATTTTACTGTCTATTTTATTATAGGAGTAGAACGAAGCATGTTCTGGTTGGGTCTCTCTAAAGAAAAAAAACCGAACCCTTTAAGACCACTGCCGCGTCTGTTGCAGCCGATTTTCTCATTAATTGTTTGACGTAGAGACCTCAAATTGGACATAGTAATAGTTCATATTTTGTTATATTTTTTTTGCAATTTAAAATGTTTATATGGTATTTTTAGAGGGGACAAATTTAAGTATTTGACATGTTTTTTAAATTTTATTTTATGTATATGGTATCGTTTTAAAGAGCCAGTAATCAAAAATATTTTTTCATAATCTTAAATTTCAATCTCTCAAAGAGGCGCATCATACCCCTCACTCTTCCTAATTTCTAAAACTACTGAACCAAGAACCAAACATCATGAAAAACTATAGTATTGATGAAATCTGACTAGGATATTACAGGAAAACTTTGGTGATGATTCTATATTTTACGATGTTTGAGATGTTCGCCATATTTTCACTCTGTAAAAGGCCAAGACAACATATTTATAGCTAATATATGGTAAAAAGTAAAATTTTAGTATATGGAAATAATTCAAAATAATGTTCGAGTTCTACTGATACTTCCCAGGTTCTTTTTTAATTTCACTCCGTAACATACAAATAAGCTTTTTAAAACAAGTCAAAAAAAATAGCGTTTAATTAAAAACATTCAATTCCAAAACAAGTATAAAGGAATAAATATAATTTATAAACATATCTTATACCTATGTGAGGGTTATCGGAATTGAAAGCTATAGAAAGTTCTTATCGTTTAGAAGTGAAACTTCTTTTGGCACGTTAGTGTAAGTTCATCCGCTAAGAAATGAGACTAAATAAAAGCCAAATTAAATTCCAAGTGACAACAATTTATTTGAGGTATTTAATTAAAACGAATGTAATTCTTAAATTCGATAGATATTCTAAACATATTTTAAAGCCCTGATTATGATTAAGGAACATTCTTTATTTAAATTTTTCAGGGAATAAAATTGGAAAAGAATTAAAAAATTTCCATCTACAAAAAAACAAAATGATGTAAAAAGAAAACATTATGATATATAAATAAAAAAACGCTATATGTCAATACATTCAAAATCATCAATCTTTATTGAGTGACGCCCTTTGCCTTCAAAACTTGTTGCGCCATTTTCTCTTGTACCTCTTTTTTGGTTCATCACGCTTCAGCATTCAAAAATGTTTTTCCGTCATGCTCGAATTCCACATTTCTTCGTATCTTCGAGCCATCACTTTCATGCACTTACTGCTTCGAAATTGGTGAAATTGTAAAGATGAGAAAGAAGGGAATGTAGCTTCAAATTCATTAGTAAACCTAAATTTTTCGGCATATTCTCAGCGATTTTTTATTATTTCGCCTTTTTTATTTTCCTCCATATTGATGGAGTTTCGAGATTAAATACCTTCTTGCTTTTTGACCATTTGTGAACTACTGCCTATGTAAACTTCGTTGTAAACATCATGCAACACACCGCTAGTCTTGGTGGCTAATGGCGATACCAAAAATGCAAATGGCGGACGTTTCCAGTTTGTCAGAATAATATAAAAATGTTTTTTTCGTCTAAAGAAAATTTTCCAAAAATATAATTGATACTGTCCGTTAAATGTTTACAACTAGGCGTTGGCATTTCTAATTTTACTTCATACCCTTTGGTTTGCAAAGTTGTACCTAATATGTATTTAAAGCAGTAATGGGTAAAAATATACATTTTTGTTTACCCTTTGATTTGCAAAGTTGTACCCTTTGATTTGCAAACTTGTATCTAATATGTACCCTTTGGTTTGCAAAGTTTTACCTAATATGTATCTAAAGCAGTAATGGCTAAAAATATACATTTTTGTTTATCCTTTAATTTGCAAAGTTGTGCCTAATATGTATATAAAGCAGTAATGGGCAAAAAAATACATTTTGACATTAAATGGCTTAATGTCCTTATTGTAGCTTTAAATTAGTAAAGGAGTACCCGAATAGATTTAATTAATTCTAAGAAGTGCGTGTTTTCTTTTATAATTAGGATTCCGTTCCTCAAACTGAGTAACGGAACTCCAAAGATATTGGAAGACACACACGGCCCGCTCTCACTAGATATGCCATATGTACGAAACCTTGCGTGTCATTTGGATGCACGCACACTAAGCAATATAAACAGTACACTCACTTTTAACCTACTCACACAAAGACTTGATACATGGTCGTGTGCCTAAAAATCCAGTGCATATACACTCACACTTTCTTGCTTGAAGTGTGCATTTGCACAATTCCGTGACACGATGTTTGAACAGACGTGCCATATCTAGTAGAGAGCGGGCTGCGCGCGTCTTTCAACATCTTTGCGGAACCCTCATAAGATCACTAGCCTGTCAGTTCGTCTGTCTAGTCGATATTCTCAGAAACAATGTGACGTAGAACTCGAAATTTGACATAGTAACACATCTTACAAAATCACATATTATGTACTGGCTAACTATTTTAATATGTTGATATAAAAAGACAGATTGAATAAACAAAGTATACATATTTTTTTTTAATATTATGTTTCATTGAAAAAGAGCTTGTTGTAAGGAATACAAAAAATATTTTTAAATTGAATATTTGAAAAGATATTCTAATGTGCTAAAATTGAGCATTCTCTCTGTTATTTCCGAAACCAAACCAAAAATCAGGAAAAAACAGGATTGGTAAAATCTGACTACAAGATTATAGAAAAACTTTATACAATTATCCTAGTTCTTGTAATTTGTTAAATATTCAGCGTGTTTTTATACCCACTAAAGGTATATTAAACAATATATTTAATCTGCTTGACAGAAAGCAACTTACAAATTGAGCTGAAATATGATGCCTTTCTAATTATGTGACTTTCCAAAAAGTGAGTTTTTTACAAGTGTCTGAGACGAATAACAAATGTTTTAGTATGCAAAAAATTATCAAAAAATAAAATGCAAAAAATATTTGCAATAAACTATCTAAGGAGAAATCAACTCCGGCGACATACAAAAATATACTATGCAATATCTTATAAAATTGTTCGTGATTGCAAGCTAAACCATAAAACGGGCTCGCTCAAATCAAATGCTTGACTTTATTCGTAACCCGACCTGAGGCTGTCACAATTACGAAACTACCGACAGCCATGCGAAATCATGACAAATGGCGACCCTAGAAGCCAATACACCTGGACGACATTCGTTACTGCTTATAACTTATACTCGTATTCGTCCGTGACTGGTTGTGACTTGCGCCGACCAGTTCCATCGTGAATAGACCGATCGCGCGACCCTCGTAGGCTGCGCACGCGCACCTTTATAACGGTATTTGGGCGCAATGCTTTGAGAGTAGGGTAACCATACGAACTTTAAAAAACTAGATTTGATAAGCTAAAAACTCTGGACATTTCGTTCGTAATCCCGGATATTTAAACTATTTATTCATTATTTATTCATATAAACTGTTCTTTCGTCTTAATCAAGCTTTATTTAGTTGTCACACCACTATGGATTATATATAAAACAATTATGTTTAATCTGTTGCATAAACAATTAAAACATCAAATTGCAGTCTACATCCGTAACTTAAACTCTAAAACTTAAATAATCATGTAAGTAATGAAATTTAAAAATGAAATCAATAGTAAAATTTAATTTTGTTTTATTATATTAATATAACTAGACAACCTTTTACAATTCACAGCGAATCATTATAAATTTATATTAGTCTTAATAATTTAAGGTATATTTTCCGTTTTTTTTCTTTATTTCTTTCATTAATCTAGGCATTATATCAATGCACTGATACGAATCATCATCATATAATCCCTAGATTAATGAAAGAAAAAAACGGAAGATATCATTCAAATCAGATGAGTAATAAAGTGGCGTTCTTTAAAATTCCGTATTAATTTAAAAATTCCGTTCGGTTCTAGGCGCTTTCAAAAAGGGGACAGTGTCCGAAAAATAGAGGACAGATGGCAACCCTATTTGAAAGCGAGATTGGGGGGGATGTGTTTATTTTGTTGCTATTGTTATTATTTTGGATTGTTTTTCTGATATTATTGTTTGAAAGCTGTTTCTTCTAGTTGTTAAGTGGGTTTGGAATTGTGAAAATTAATTATTGTTTAATAACTACAGTGTTAACAAGTCTTATTGTATTAATTACCTCTTATCTTGATTTGTTGACTCGTTTATATGTATAGTCGTGGGTCGTTAGGAAATGTAGGCGTTATGAACTTAATGAAGATTAAATGTAAGTTGAAAACTTGAATATCGCGGTCTACAAAATTTTATGTATGTATCTACGTCAAAATTCAAATTTTAGGGTTCCGTAACCAAAGTAGGAACCCTTGTAGTGTTTATTTAATCTAAATTATGAATTTTTATACGTTTGTGTTCGTGTAATGTTCATAGAATTGTAAGTTTTTTTAACCCTTTACATTTCAGAAGTGGAAAACCCCAGCGTCTTTCTGTTGAGTTTGTGTCATATCTAATCATTTGTGTTCATTAGCGTGGAAACATATTTTACTACTTGTGTACATCATGTGTGTTTTACATGTCTTACTGTGTAAGTCAAAACGATGGAGGGTTAAAGCATCGGTCAAGTATGGCGTAATGTATATTGACGATTGTTTTCGTTATTTGGTAAATTTTATGAAAATATCCTTGAAAAGTTCGTATACGCCGCCGTAACGTAGTTTGAACTATTGACTCAGTTGCGTTGCGTTGCTATCGATCAGCATCATTTGGTAACTTTTATGAAAATATCCTTGAAAAGTTCGTATACGCCGCCGTAACGTAGTTTGAACTATTGACTCAGTTGTGTTGCGTTGCTATCGATCAGCATCATTTGGTAAATTTTATGAAAATATCCTTGAAAAGTTCGTATACGCCGCCGTAACGTAGTTCGAACTATTGACTCAGTTGCGTTGCGTTGCGTTGCTATCGATCAGCATCAGGCGTGCATCGAGCGCGGGCGCTTTGTGTGTGTAATTGTTTTAATGGTATACTGCGTCGTTCGGCGGCGCCGCGGCCGTGCGCGCGTGACGAATGGAACGTTTCGCTTTTTCTGTGCCGCGAGGCGGGGCGAGACGCCGAATAATGGCCGATGCAGCCGGCGCGTCTCGAATTTGGAACCGCGCTTTGTCACAGTGTAGTTTGGACGAAAGTTCTGTGAGAGATATTCGAAGTTTATTCTGGACGATACGTTTTTGAGGTTCATACCATGCACTATGTAGATTATTAACCGTTACGGTGCGGTTAGCAGCAAAATTAAATATTATCCTGTCCTCTGTCAGTACTTGAATGAAGAATTTGTTAGGCTTTCGAATTAAGTCCTTGAATAATTTCTTATTTACGTTCTTTGTATTTTATACTTTGTTTCGTACCAAATTTTTATCGATGTCTTTTAAGGTTTGAGTAAAACTTTACCATTTTCCACCATAATATTGACAAGTTCCGTTAATGACAATGGAGATAAATACCACACCCAAAAATTTGTCTCCAACACTGACCGCGAGGAGTTAATAACATTAAGATTGAGCAATTGTTGAGGGTCTGGCATATATGAAATTTCATCTCGGTGTTTAGGAAACCAGTTCTGGAAGATTCATGATATGCGAACAGTAATTTTTGCATTGTGGGATGAACCTGATCACTCAAAATGTCACGTAGACGTGTGTGTGATCCTATATGATGTGTTGTGTGATCCTATAGAATTATGAATGGGACCGACATAATGCCACGATATACCTGTCATAACCATAAGTCAAACGCCATCACTTTTCACTCTTCGTAGTAAACTATACAGATAGTAAGTTTGGGATGCTCCAAACGTAAACCCGGCCAAAAAAAAAAAGAAAAAAAAATATATATATATATATATCCACCCTCTTTACTTCCTTATATACATGAAAGTTAAAGGGAAAGGTTCCGTTACCACAAGAGGAAAAATGGAAGCTTGTAAAATCACTCGCTTTGGTCTGTTTTTTGCAGACGTTTTTCTCAGAAAACTCATGACGTCGAAATTTATAGTTGGCATTGTATATAAACCCGTACATATCTTGACGAATAACGCTCAAAATATATTTATGTGGAAATTTGTTAGGAAAAATGTAAGTACTCGGAAAAGGATCTCAAAAATATCTACTCGGAATAGTTAAAAGGCTCTCAAAAATATCTACTGGGAATAATTAAAATGGCCTTGAAAATATCTACACGGAATAGTTAAAAGGGTCTCAAAAATATCTACTCTTAATAGTTAAAAAGGGTCTCAAAAATATATGCTCTGAATAGTTAAAATGGTCTTAAAAATATCTACTCGGAAGACTTAAAGGGTCTCAAAAATATCTACTCTTAATAGCTAAAAGGGTCTCAAAATATATACACTGAATAGTTAAAAGGGTCTTAAAAATATCTACGCGGAAGAGTTAAAAGGGTCTCAAAAATATCATAACTTTAGGTAGAATGGCTTCAGAGATATATTGAGGTTAAAATATTTATTTAAAAAAAATCTTTATTTTCACAACTACTGAATCCAAAATTAAGAAAAGGCAGGATTTTTAGAATCTTACCCAATGTTTCCAGGAAAACTATAACGGTTATTCTAAATGTCTACTTTTTGAGGTATTCACGATAATAATATGTGTACTTTATCAGACTCGCCCTTGGTCTTTTGTCACTTGTAAGTGGAGTATTATTTGATTAGTATTTTTTAAAAATTGTATAATTCACGCAATATTAAACTTTAAATTGGCATATAGTGTGTGTCTCCCGGCCAATTTTTCAAGTGTGCAGTTGAAAAGTATGAAAACGCATTATAGGTACTAAATTTAAAGGAAAACTTTCATATAAAAGTTGGAAGTTTGTCTCTGTCTTTAGAAAAATCATTACTAATTCTATATGGAATAGCCATTTTTTTTAAATATAGGCCTGTGAAAGATATAGGCAAATATGTTAACGTTCTAAAAAATCAAAATTTTGTAAATAATATGTGGATATATTATATACCATTAAATGTTTATAAGTGTTTAAATTTGTACGGAACCCTCGTGGTGTACAAGTTCTACTCGACCTTCTTAGTTTTTTATTTCGTTATAACTCTCAAAGTTCCAATGAAAAAATAATTAATTTTTTTACGAAAATACACTTCATATACGTTCATATATTGTATGTATATGTGTAATCCCTAATCGAAAACAACATGGTTCCGAACAAAACGTTTTCCCACGAACATTCTCGATTTGGTGAACTGGGGGATTGCGGAGGTCATATCCCAGTTCGGCGCACAGGGCCGCATTCGGTCAAGGCCGGGGTAGGATCTCGGTCTGCCCGCAGTGGCCTTCGCATCGAGGCGCCATGGCGCATCGGACCGGGTTGTGTCCTTCAATTTAGCTGTGCATTTGTACCCTTTTCCCGGGATAAATTTCTGTCGTAACAGTTGTGGATGTGTTTTTGTGTTGACAAGTTAATGTGTGGACGAATGAATAAGTAAAAATGATGACTCAATACGAATGGCGATCTTATGCATGTAGGAAAAGAGCGAGAGTGTTGCATAGATTTGGACGCGTAGTGGGTACGTAGACTAACCGCAGTAATTGCGTATAATGTCTTTGTGCATATAAATTGTACGTAGACTCGCCTCAGTATTTGTATATAATGTCTTTGTGGATATAGAATGTACGTAGACTCGCCGCAGTATTTGTATATAAGGTCGTTGTGCGTATAGAATGTAGGTAGACTCGCTGCAGTCTTTGTATATAATGCCTTTGTGCGTCTAGAGTATACGTAGACTAGCTTCAGTATTTGTATATAATGTCTTTGTGCATATAGAATGTAGGTAGACTCGCCGCAGTATCTGTATATAAGGTCGTTGTGCATATAGAATGTAGGTAGACTCGTGCAGTCTTTGTATGTAATGCATTTGTGCATGTAGACTATACGTAGATTCGCTGCAGTATTTGTATATAATGTCTTTGTCCATATAGAGTGCACATAGACTCACCGCAGTATTTGTACATGTCTTAAGAGCTTTGAGTGTACATAGACTCACCGTAGTGTTTTATACAATGTCTTTGTGTATATAGAGTGTACGTAAATTCACTGTAGTATTTGTATATAATGTCTTTGTGCATATAGAGTGTACGTAGACTCATCGCAGTATTTGCATATAAAACGTGAATACCATAATAATTGCCTACAACATCTGTCACAGGCGTTACAAAAGTGTATATATTTAAAAAATAATCAAATCTATTCTGATCGTTAGATAGTTTTCCTACAAACTTTGTGTTGACTTCTAAAAACCATATATTTTTATAACGTTAGGTTGAGTAGTTTTGGAAATAAAGAGGGAAAATATTTTTCAGTTTTTCTCTGTAAATATATTCTAATTAAAATTATGAAAAAATATTTGTGCCCTTTGAAAGGATACTCCACACGATATGTGGAAATAAAATTGAATTAAATTGACCCAAATTTCCATACGAATGTTTTTGGGAGCTCTTCAGATACGTGCGTGTTAATATTTTGCATTACTATGCCAAGTTTTAAATTTCTAAATCAAGCGGGTTTTTGAGAAAAACGGCTGTTACAGGAAGACATACAGATACGTGCGTGCTCCGTTTTTCCTTTTAAGGTATGGTTTGATAGAGTCTCGTCTAAAATTACATTTGCCAGTATATAAAGTACACTGAACCGAAAAATAGTAATTTATATAAATCTTTACCTGTTTTGTGTAACAGTGGCTCCTGCCTTTGAGAACAGATATGCAGATGGTATCTAAGTGGCCACTATAGGTAGGTAACTTATTGCTATCTTACACCGGCTAAGATATGAGTTATGAACGAAAGGTATACTACGAACACAGATGAAATAAGCAAATACAATGCCTTTGTGTATAAAGAGTACATGATATTTTGTACCATTCTTAGAATATTCAAATACGTTATCAAATGTTTTATTTTTGGCGTTCTATCAGCCAATTCCTCATTAAAATTGTGACTTGCTTTGTTGTGTTCAACGAAGTAGCACTTACAACTGCAATATCGTGTTTACCTATATCCCTATGTGGAATCTTCTCTGTAGTGTTGGACAATGTCGATTGTTTAAATAAAATGGAGAGTAATTTCTAATAAATGAAAATGTAACAACACTAGCATGATGACAATAACTTTATACTATTATAATATCAAGTTAACATTTATAATAAATATTCGCGGACGTGTTCTATATAAAGACTTTGTTGCTATTTCGTAACAATCTTAGCCTCCTTCTTAATCTCTAAACACAAAACAATGACACCTTAAAATATTAACGTCATTAAAGTGAGACATGCTGCTCAATTTCCAGCCTTACTACCTATAAAAATGTGCTGATTACTTTCTAAAACTTAAATAGTTTCCTCTATGATTGATCATCATCAATTTTATTATATTTCTTGGCAGTAGCAAGGTTAGTTGTATTGCCAGAAGTTTTGACATGTTTAATACATATGCTATAAAGATCTTTAATTGCGCAGTTTATTATTCTTCATTATGTGAAATTAAATCACAAAATACTTCAGGTGGTTCTAAATAATTTATACAAATAGCCATATATACCATAAACAACCACTGGGAACGATCAACAACAGGAATGCGGACGTCCAGCGGAACGTGCAAACTAATTCAGTAAGAACTCAATGAGACCGGAAGACAGGATGGAACAATATTTTTCGGAGTTTATTCGTTAAGAATCGATTTTCATATATAGTGCCCGGTATGATGTTTTATGAGTTGTTAGAGTGTACGAAGTTCAGAACGTTAAAAAAGTGTAACCGTTAGGTAGCCTCTTCGCACAACATTTCTGCGCATTTTTAGAGTGAGATATCAATATCTTTATTTGCCATTTTCTTATGGCGTAATCACAATGACTAAGAGTGACACACATATTAGCATTTTCTTTGGCGTAATCGCAATTACGGAGCGTGACACGCATATCTATCTATCTATATATACTATCATTTATTTTCAATGAATACATCATTAAATGTCATTATGTGTGAATGTTCGCTGTCTTCTGTCCTACAAAATTAAACTCTTTTAATTTTAACTTCTTAGTCTGACGTTAATAATTGTTTTTAATTTTGTTGTATAAATATATGATTCATTTGAGTTTTACTTGAAAATAATATTGTCAGCATGTTTGTATTAAAAAAATTTTTATTTACATTTAATGATGTTGATATTTATTTTTATATACAGTGTTACTTATTTTATACATTCCGAGACAATCGTACTTAAGGAGTAAACTCCAGTCGCGCGTCGGAGCTGACACGCATAATTTTTAATACTAATTAAGCAGGCTAAGTATACTGTACCGTAGTCTTACAACAAACAGCCTTGTCTCATATGTTATTTTTATATTTCATTTAATCACAGCGTTAATGTCGGTATTTAAAATATATAGATGAAAATATTGAAAACTTTATGCCAGTGTCATCGGTTAGCCGACTAGCTAGGTCTGCTAGTAGTATGAATATATAAACATTTCTAAGATTTGTAGAAGAACCCATAATTAGCATTTTGAAAATATTAACGCTGCTACGAGGGGAGGTCAAATAGTTCGCGGAATGGGGTGGAAGTTAGGTTAAAAAAATGTGGTGCCACGTTTCCTTTTCAATATATCCTCCCTTAACCGTAATACATTTCACAGAGATCTATCGATTAATATATTTATGCCCTCAAAAAAAATGTTTTCTCTTTATCTTGAAAATAAGCTAGAATTGCAGACTTGATGACCTCTTCATCGTCGCTGAATGTTTTTCCGCGAAGCTTCTTTTTAATTTTTGAACAAATATTGGTCGCAGACAGGGTTATTTCTACTACTATATCTATAACTACCAGTGATGTAAGAAAAAAAATTAGTTTGACCCAACAAAAGGTTTTTTGAACCCAAAAAACATTCATATAAATAAAAAAGTTGTTTTCTTTTGCCAAAATACAAAGTGAACTTTTTAATAAAGTTTATTGACTTATTGAATAATTATAAGTAATTTAATATAAAAAACAGTCGTTATGTTAATCACATTTATCCAAATTACTAAAAGCTAATACAAATATTTGACAAAATATATTTGTCCTGCAATAATTAATCTTAATTTCAACTCGAAGCTTAACTTTCGTGGATTGACAACGACAGTAATATTCAATTTATTATGTTCATGTTTTGATTTAGTTATTTTAATAAATTGAAGTTGAATTCTAACTCTTCCCAATGTATTTGAATTTAAATTTATGCCTTGATTGGATCCGTAATCATGCGACTGCTGTCTTTCCTTTGATGAACCTAGCAAAATGTAATGCAGCTATGGCATGTGTAGGTTCACGAAAAATGCCAATAAAGACAATTTTAAAGAATTACCATAATTTGTTACATTTCCGGGAAAAATTTATTACATTCCTGGACACGGGACAATATCACATTCCGGGACAATTCCGGAAATCCCGGACATCAGGCAACCCTAGTCGCAGGTGGCTAAATCTGGGCTGATGACTCAATTAAGCTGAAACTTGGTATAATTCGAAAGAAATCTATCATTAGCGACTATGTGGATTAATAGCCCCTCCTCTTTCCGCCCTCTCCATTCCGTGAACTTTTTGACCAACCCTCGTACAAAAGCGTATATTACAAGTAAATTTTCGTTTATGGCGTAAATATTGTACTACAGTGTGCTAACCGATACTGAAATTTTTCATTATATTCTTTTAATACGCAATTTCCGTTTAGTGACGAAATTATGAAATAGAAATTTGCGATATAGATAAAAAATTTCAGGTACCTGTACAATCGAAATGGACCTGGCAATGAAAACCTGGCTACGTACATCGTCGTTTTTAAACGAATAAGTAATAAAAAATATTTGAATATACTATTGTATTCATTTAAAGAGTTTTTAACCATACTTTATGAACCAAGGAAGACTTTTTTTTATATTGGAAAATTTCATATTGGAAATGTTTATATTGGAAATTGAAGTTTTGGCCACCATTTTGACATATTTTGAAAATTACAAAATATATTTGTTTTAAATATCGAATTTAGTATCAAAGTAAAATAGGATTACGTATATTTAAAAAGAAAAATTTTATATTAAGTCAATACCACTGTATTCGTCATGCTTTATCGAAAGTTTCATTACCACATCTTAATTGCACGTCTAGTTTATATTTACTGTAAATATTTATATTTACATATGCATATATAATATCTCCCTGTCGTGACAACCTATATCACAGGCATGCCAGCCGTACCATGGCAGTGTTCCAGTTTCACTACTTTTGAAGGTTCCAAGCAAGAAATCCTAATTTTTTTGTGACTTGATTTTCGCATAATTTATCAACTAAAATTGTCCGCACTTTGAAATTATCCCATAGATATTCCAAAGTCAATATTTGGCTTGGATGTGTCACTTATTTTATAGTGCTGCTTAAATATTATTTGTTTTAATCAATATGTAATTATTTAGTGTCTCTGGGACACAACTGCATAACCAAAATCAACCAGTCGAACCCGACGCTTCACGGTTGAAATTTGAAATACGTGTAGGCAATGTTAATGAGTCACTACACAGCGACTTCCATTTAATAAGAATAACGGTAGCTGTCATACACTTTCTCGCGAACCCAAGCCTGTAATGCATTTTAAGAGGATGCCTAAAAATTTAATTGTCTTATTTGATCGTTGAGCTCATAAAAATATTTGTATATTGTTGGACTCATAAAGTGCTAATCATTGATTGATAAGCTGCGTACCACCTGGCTATATAATTGCTTAATTTTTTTTACTTCTGTGTTATATGAGAGGTAGCTACGCTAATTTAGTTTTTCTGGGTACGGCTAAAATCAATTAGTCGAACCCGACGCTTCACGGTTGAAATTTGAAATACGTGTAGCCAATGTTAATGAGTCACTACACAGCGACTTCCATTTAATAAGAATAACGGTAGCTGTTATACACTTTCTCGCGAACGCAAGCCTGTATATGCATTTTAAATTTTGCCTAAAAATTGTATTGTCTTGTTTGATTGTTGGGCTCATAAAAATATTTGTATATTTTTGGCCTCATAAAGTGCTAATTATTGATAAACAGCGTACCGCCTGGCTATATAATTGCCTATTTTTTTTTTCTTCTATGTTACTACGCTTATTTAGTTTCTCTATGAAAACGAGTTATGACGTATTTGTTTAGCTTAATTTAATCGAGAAAGCTTTTGAAAAAAATGTTATTTTGAAATGTTTTCTATTCATTCCAACGGACGAACTGGTATACAGATAATTTTTCTTAATTTTTTTAAATGGATAGCTTAATCTGTAAAAAACTTGGGTTGACTTTTAGACGATTACTTCCTTTCTTTACGTTACTCGGAATTTAAAAAAAGACGATTAAGTGCGAATAGAACTCGTGCCCTGACGATACCCCATATTGTTAAGACTTAATATCGTAAAGCTTATTAAGTACATAACAAATTTTAAAAAAAGATAATGAAAAAACCAAGGACTATTTATTTGCCATGTAATAATTCCGCATGATTTTCGGATATTTTTCAGATGATTTTGTGGTATTTATCGAAACTATAATACCCCTAGTAGTTTCGGTAAACGAACCGGTATTCTTCTTTATTATTACTTTGAGTTAGAAGCTTGATATTTTACAGGAATATGGCGCCTTATACCTTAATATAAGATACCAAATGTCAACTTAATCTGACCATCCCCGAGAAAATGGATCTTAAAAGACAGACAGACGGACAACAAAGTGATCTAATGAGGGTTTTGATATTCTTTTCATTCAGAGGTACGAAAACTTAAAAATGAAATTTTATTTAATTTTACGTACATATTTCACCGTAATTATATCGTTATTTATTAATTATTTTAAATAGTTTTACAATCTGTTCTTTAATTTCGAAGTTACCCCTGGGACAGACGGACATGACTTGTATACAGACAAATTTACAAGTACACGCATAGGGGCCATTTCATAAAGAGTGAACTTTCGAAAGACTCTCGCGAGGCAAAAGCCTTTAGCCCCTAAAGTCTGTGCGAATTGACTGCAGCCAACTCGTAATAAGTCATAATAACTCGCTCCGTGCGACGCGGCCACTTTCACGGCGCGTTGGCGCACGCTCTGACGCAATAGCGGAGGCGGTGTTGTTGATATCGCGACGTTATGTAAGGGAGATGTGGCGACCGCATACAGTGTGCTAATAATGCAAAAGCGGGTGGGAAATTATGTCTAGGTAATGTCGTCGTAGCGTGGCCAAATTGTATCACAAGCCGGCACTGACCGCCCTTGCTAGTTAATGTGCTAATAATGCAAAAGCCGACGAGAAATTATGTTTAGGTAATGTGTCGTAGTATGGTCAAATGGTGTTACACACCATCATTGACCACCCTAGCTTGTTACAGTGTACTAATAATGTAAAAGCCGATGAAAAATTATGGTTAGGTAATCTATCGTAGCGTGGTTGAATTGCGTTACAAACCATCATTGACCACCCTTGCTTATTACAGTGTACTAATTATGCAAAAGCCGATGAGATATTATGTCTAGGTAATATGTCGTATTGTGTTCAAATTGTGTTACAAATCGCCATTGACCACCCTTGTTTGTTACGGTGTACTAATTATGCAAAAAGCGATGAGAAATTATGGCTAGGTAATAATATGTCGTAGTGTGGTCAAATTGTGTTACAAACCACCATTGACCACCTTTGTTTGTTACAGTGTACTAATAATTATGCAAAAACCGATTAGAAATTATGTCTAGGTAATTTGCCTTAGCATGGTCGAATTGTGTTACAAACCATCATTGACCATCTTTGCTTGTTACAGTGTACTAAATATGCAAAAACCGATGAGAAATTCTGTCTAAGTAAACTGTCAAAGCGTAGTCAAATTTGTTACAAACCAACATAGATTACTCTTGCTTGTTGCAGTATGCTTATAACGCAAAAGCCGACGAAAAATTGTCTAGATTATTTATCGTAATGTTGTCAAATGGAGTTACAAACGACCATTAACCACCCTTGCTTGTTACAGTGTACTAACTATGCAAAAACCGATGAGAAATTATGTCTAGGTAATATATCGTAGAGTGGTCAAATTGTGTTACAAACCAAAATTGCCCGCTCGCTTGTTACAGTCTGCTAACAATGTAATACTCGACGAGAAATTATGTCTAGGTAATATGTCGTAGTGTGGTCAAATTGTGTTACAAACCACCATTGATCACCCTTGCTTGTTACAGTGTACTAATAATGTAAAAGTGGATGAAAAATTATGGTAATCTATCGTAGCGTGGTCAAATTGTGTTACAAACAAGCATTGACCGTTCTTGAGTATGCTAATTATGCAAAAGCCGACGAGAAATTATATCTCGAAAATGTATCGTAGCGCGGTCAAATTGTGTTTCAAACTGCTCTTGTTTGTTATCCAGAGTGAGACGACGCACTCTCGAATTGAGTACTTGACTACTCCTAAATATGCTGTTTTTCGGAAAATATAAAAATATAAGTTAACCAAAACCAGGATTAAAAAATTAAACATTTACTAAAAAAATAACTGAATTATGAACTTCTAAATTTAATAATGGTTTCCACCATTATTAAATTTAGCAAGTAAGTAGTCTGCCACGAAAACCTTCCTAGGTTTTCGTTTAGCGCGGTTTAACATATTGAGAAAGCTTTTTGCGAGGCTTCAAAGATTGGAAAACGACAGTTTGATAGTGTCATACAACCCCAACATATCAAGATTCCAAATAATTTTAACAATGTTCCGAAATTGGGTTTAAATACAGTCCCAAAATCTTGCGATTCCAAATAATTTTAATGTTACGAGATTGAATTTTAATACATTCCCAGAATCTCGGGATTCCAAATATTTTTAGCATTGTTACGAGATTGAATTTAAATACAGTCCCAACATTTCTGGATTCCAAATATTTTAGCGTTTATACGCGGTTAGGTTTAAATACATTCCCAAAATATCGGGTTTCCAAATAATTTTAATAATGTTACGAGATTAAATTTAAATACAGACTCAAAATTTCTGGATTCCAACTATTTTTAGCATTGTTACGAGACTGAATTTAAATACAGTCCAAAAATTTTGGGGATTTCAAATAATGTTACGAGATTAAATTTAAATATAATCCCAAAACTCGGGATTCCAAATAATTTTAATAATATTACGAGTTTGAATTTAAATACATTCCAAAAATCTGCGAATTTCAAATAATGTTACGAGACTGAATTTAAATACAATTCCAAAATCTCAGGATTCCAAATAATTTTAATAATATTACGATATTGAATTTAAATACAGTCCCAACATTTTTGGATTCCACATATTTTAGCGTTAATACGCGGTTGGGTTTAAATACATTCCCAAAATCTCGGGATTCCAAATATTTTTAGCGCATTGTTACGAGATTGAGTTTAAATACAGTCCAAAAATCTCGGTATTCCAAATAATTTTAGCGCATTGTTACGAGATTGAGTTTAAATACAGTCCAAAAATCTCGGGATTTCAAATAATTTTAACAATGTTACAAGATGGGGGTTTAAATTTTCGTAATCCTAATATTTACACTGCCTTTATTTTTATTGACAATTTCAATTCTAGTGTACGTACGAGTTTTTATTTTTTACTTTGCGTGAATTACTCGTGTAGTAGACCTCAGCTTGACAGCTGGCTTCTTGCCGTAACCCCATTTGAAAGTACTTGTTGGCTATTTTAGTGTGTTTGGACTAACGAATTGCTCACTTAATCTGACGCTGAAGTTCCTATTGGGGACTTATTGAGTAGATGACTAATTTGTTTTGTTGTTTGTTTTCCTTCAAACACTTGCCGCTTTTAATAGCAATATCATTAAATCTCAAAATACCGACAATGTTTGAATTAAAATTGGAATACCCGGGTTAATGCCCTAGTTAGGAAGAACCCTTTATTGTCTCAGTTAAATGTATCTTTGTTTGCAATCGTATTAACGATTAAAAATCTTGTTGAAGTGACTTTTTATTGTATTGTCGTCTATATCTTGTTGTAAAATGTACATGATGTGGTATGTGAAATGAAAAATAAATGTAGTCCATCAATCTATTGAACTGGTGCACATAGGGTTTTCGATCTTCAGTACAATAGTGAAGAATTAGTTGTGAAGGCGATATATCTAGGCAATTAAACTAGGATCGAAGGTCTTATAGAAGTACGTCCGTCTCAAATATTGTTTGTTATAAAAAGACTATGAATAAAATATTGTATCTATTTTCTTTTATTGAAGGACTTTGAAATAATATTTAAAAAGATTTTAAGTTTAACATTTTCTTTGATTTTTTTAAAACCCGAGTCTCATTCTTTCGCCGATGCGAGTTTGTAATACAAAAATCGCATCTTTAATAACACATCATAGCATTTCGATAAACATATTTTTATCTAGAGAATTAAACTAGGATCGAAGCTCTTATAGAAGTAAGACTGTCGCAAATATTGTTTGTTATAAAAAAAAACATTAAATAAAATATTGTATCTGTTTTTTTATCGAAGGACATTAAAATAATGTTTATAAAGATTTTAAATTTAACATTTTCTTACATGTGATATTCGTGGTTTTTTAAAACCCGAGTCTCATTCTTTCTCCGATACGAGTTTGTAATACAAAAATTGTATCTTTAAAACATCATAGTATTTCGATAAAGGTATTTTTTTAAATAAATATACAGGCTAGCAACCTAATAGTGTTGCTTGCCACACTGATATAGTGTGGTTGGTCAATATGTATGTTTTACTTTCAACCAATGTACATTCTATTAATATCTGTGGTAATTTTTGGATATAAAAGAAATGAGACTGTTCAATATAACCAATACGTCGTGATAACATTTACCGTACATATTATACCAAATACGTTAAATGCATTAAACTTTTTTACACAATAATCTATGAAAATTACGTTTTACCTTACTCCTTCTACAATATTGATGCAATGTATTTTCTATTAATATCTATGGTAACTTTTGTATACGGAAGAAATTAGACTGTTCAATATAACCAATACGTCGTGATAACATTTACCGTACATATTATACCAAATACCTTATATCCATTAAACTTTTTTACTCAATGATCTATGAAAATTACGTTTTACCCAATTCGTTCTACAATATTGATGCAATGTACTTTCTATTAATATCTATGGTAACTCTTGTATATGGAAGAAATTAGACTGTTCAATATAACCAATACGTCGTAATAACATTTACCGTACATATTATACCAAATACCTTATATGCATTCAACTTTTTTACTCAATGATCTATGAAAATTACGTTTTACCCAATTCGTTCTACAATATTGATGCAATATACTTTATATTAATGTCTGTGGTAATTTTTGTATATGGAAGAAATGAGACTGTTCAATATAATAAATACGTCGATAATATAACCAATAACATTTACCGTACATATTATACCAAATACGTTAAACGTAAAACTTTTTACTCAATAATCTTTTAAAATTAATTCGTTCAACAATATTGATGCGATGGATTAAAAATCGAATAGCAAAGTATTCTGAAAGTTAATTTCTTTGCTTGTAAACCTTCTAAACAAAGCTTTTGATATTGAAATTCCTATAATAATTCACTATAAACGGTCCCTTGATCTTTTTAATGTAAATGTAGGTACGTTTACTGTATCTTGTTGCGACTGTAGAGAAGGCTGCGGTTTGTTTTTTTTACCGTACCGCTTCTCATTGGCCGAGAGCAGTGGCCTGATGTTACTGGCCAATCAAACAACCCCTAAACTCTTGTCAAAGCTGTCGACGATGCATTGAGCAAGATGGCAACGAAGGCAGTTTCTTATCTCGGTTAGATATCTGCGTCCAGTCTGTGCGCTTATGGAATGTGTCAGTGTAGACTTGAGAATAGAAACAATATTGGTTCGACAGATATGTATATATATTTAAGCGTTGCGTATACATTCGAGTAATATATTTCTTTACACAGTACATACATACCACTAGAGATCCCGTAACCATTTAGACGTCAGAGGTTGTCCACCTTGGTTTTGATTTGTGGTTAATCACAATAACCAGATTTTGGATAATATATTTTTTTCTTTATTTAGTACATACATACCACTAGAGATCCCGTAACCATTTATAGATGTCAGAGGATAACCAGATTTTGGACCTCCTATTGAATTGGAATTACTTATATTTTTGGGTTTTGTCTAATCTTTACTATAAAAAAATTGATAAATTATAATTGAAAATAATTAACCATTTTAAGCAAATTAAACGTGGTCATCGTGGAAGACCAAGAAACAAGTGGTGCACGCATTGTCGTTGGCAATAACCACTAACAGATAAAAGGATCAAAGTCTGGACGTTGGCGTCTTGGCGGTTCACGGAAATGTCTGTCTTTCTGTGACGGAATATTTCACGTTGTAGAAAGTGTGATAAGTTTGTTTATTACATTATAATAAAAAGGAAATAAACACATACTACCCAATAACTAATGTTCTAACTGTAACTCAAATGAATTGGGTTAAGAAATTTACAGTCATTATGATTTATTTATAAACATTATTAAAACAGTTCTGAATAGACGTGCCTTTATTGCAATAAAGCTCAAAGAAATAAATGAATAGAATGAACATTTAATAACACAATGTTACATTGCGCTAATTAATAATAATTCATTTAATCGAGAAAAAAACATACACATTCTACAAAAATCGGTCGTACATACGAACGTTACGAATTAAAATGCGTTAACGAAGAAAAGGATAGAACATACGACTGAACACACACTAACGAAGATGAGGTGTGCGTTAAGTCGGTCAAAATTCGGCCACTGTCCTTCTCCGACGAAAATCGGCCGTCGGCCACCGACTCATCACCTACAAAAGTCGGTCGTTTTGCGCATTATACTTACTTAACGCATACCACTTATACTTATCTATACTATTAATAAAATTGTAACCGAGTGAATTCTGTACAGTTTTGCCGGAAGACGTGTATTGAGGATTTTTGTCTTTCTGTCTGCATGTTAATTTGTTCGTCAATCACGCGAAATCTACTGGACGGATTTTGACGAAATTTGGTATTGTAATAACTTATACGCAAGAGCAGCATATACGAGTTCTAATAACTTTTCTTATTCTGAATTGCACGGCTAGTAATTATTAATATTGTTATATTCATAGCATTAATGAGGGTTATTGAGTCATTTGCTATTTTAAGGTAAATGTCTAGACTCGTTTCGCCTGTCCGTTTATCAAAGAGAATTGTCTCGTAAACTGCACAGGAATAGAATTCAATTAGAATTAAATAATAAAAGCCAAATTTCGAAAAAACTTGTGGAATTTTAATATAATGGTAACATTTAACGTAAGGGTAATTGGTTTTGTCAAAAATTATACCGCCCGTCACAAAGAGTGGTTGATGATTGTCAGTTCGTTTATGTTCGTCAATCCCTTTTTAATAAGAGCAGAAAAAGTCTGAAAAGCATTAGTATCACTTTGATTAATAATAACCATATAATTTATGTACCAGATTTTGGAGAAATTTAGACTGTTTATGCATATATAAAATTTATTTATTTGGGGTGGCGTGTTTTTAAATATCTGACCGGTTTTTATATAATTCTTTCTATAAACTAGTGGTATTAACATTCAGGTTTCCCTGGTCACGTAATGTAAGCACGATGTAGATTTGTGAACTTTCACGATCTTGGGTTGGATACAATTTCACAGATTAGAAGATTCGTCGGTTTTATATTGCTTTTAGGTTTTAATACGCAGTTGAAACGGTAAATTATAATTTAGCGACCAAGTATAATTAGCCATAATTTAATTTTTTATATAATTTAGTCACTAATTCATAATAGAAACTTCGATAAACGATTGACGACTACTACTAGAGTTGCCAGATGTCCGTGATTTCCGGGATTGTCCCGGAATTTTTGATGTTGTCCCGTGTCCAGGAATATAATAAGTTTGTCCCGAAAATGTAAAAAATTATGGTTATTCTTTAAAATTGTCTTTATTGGCATTTTTCATGAACCTACACATGCTATAGCTGCATTACATTTTGCCAGATTGATCAGTGGAAAGACCGGAATCGCAGGATTACGGATCAAATCTGGGCATAAATTTAAATTGAAATAAATTGCAAAGAGAATTCAACTTCAATTTATTAAAATAACTAAATCAAAACATGAACATAATAAATTGAATATTACTGTGGTTGTCAATCTACGAAAGTTAAGCTTCCAGTTGCAATTGGATAAAATTAATTATTGCAGGACAAATTTATTTTGCCAAATATTAGTATTAGCTTTTAGTAATTTGGATAAATGTGATTAACATAACGACTGTTTTTATATTAAATTAATTATAATTATTTAATAAGTCAATAAACTTTATTAAAAAGTTCATTTTGTATTTTGGCAAAAGAAAACAACTTTTTTATTTATTTTTATTAATATGAATGTTTTTGGGTTCAAAAAACCTTTTGTTGGGTCAAACTAATTTTTTTTTTTAAATCATTATATATAGAGTAGTAGAAATGTTATTAGAGTAGTAGAAATGTAATTAGATATAGTAGTAGAAATGAAATTAGATAGAATAGTAGAAATGAAATTAGATATAGTAGTAGAAATGAAATTAGATATAGTAGTAGAAATGAAATTAGATAGAGTAGTAGAAATGAAATTAGATATAGTAGTAGAAATGAAATTAGATATAGTAGTAGAAATGAAATTAGATAGAGTAGTAGAAATGAAATTAGATATAGTAGTAGAAATGAAATTAGATATAGTAGTAGAAATGAAATTAGATATAGTAGTAGAAATGAAATTAGATAGAGTAGTAGAAATGAAATTAGATATAGTAGTAGAAATGAAATTAGATATAGTAGTAGAAATGAAATTAGATAAAGTAGTAGAAATGTCTCGGAAGAAGTGATTTTATATATGGCAACCCTGACTACTACACGATTGACGATACTATAAGTATATTACAACAATATATATGTATACATACTAATTTACGCTAACAATTTTCGAAGCCATTGTCTCCCATACAGAAAATAAGATAAATTAAACAGTTTGATATGAAATGGTGTAAGAAAATATAACTCATTTAGAGGACAAGGTGGATTTTGGTCTAAGGACTTTGATGATTTTATGAGTATGGAACAGTGTGGTGAACACAAGATGTTCAAGTGACAAAGGCAAGAGCGACACGAGGTTTATGTTATCATTGTTTTTTGTTTACACACAAAATGTTGAATAGGTATCCGAGTACTTCGCCACCCTTGAGAAGATCTTTTTTTTATTGCTCGTATTACACAAAACGAGTGGTTAGATAGGAATTTACAATCTACAAACTTCAAAAAACCAAGTGGGAAAAAAGATGTCTAGGTAGAAAATTAACTATGGTGACTATGAAAAATATGGGACAAAAATATTGATTAATATGACACGATTGATTGTCGGCGAAAAGCTATCGGTTTACCTAATTTAATTAATATCTTTGAAGAGTGCCGTTCGATAATCAACGGAGAATACGACTCAAGTGTTTGTATGTCATCTCTACTCATACGACTATTGATTGGCAAAGTGAGTGTTTGAATGTTGGCGATCGCGAGATATTGATTATATGAGCAGATATATGTTTTAACAGGTTGATTCGAAAAGGTGACCGTAATTTATTACGTATTTGTATATACAATTTTGGTCAAACATGCATTAATTTAAGTTCACGAACTAGATTGAAATAACCTTAATCAGTCAAGGCATCCTCACCTTGCGTTCGTTTTATTATAACCTTGCACTCAGTCTTTTGTAGTTGGTGTTATAATCTCGTCTATATTAATCTTGCATGTTAAGGACGTTATTACTTCCGCCCGTATTTAAGCATTTATAGGTCATTGTCAACTGTCAAAGGCGAATTTAATGTAATAAATGCCTTTTTCTATACACGCGCACGCGCGGATATGTAAACTTGTCAATGACTTTCGCTACATCCGCCAAATGACCAGGAAATGTCAGGTGCGAATCGCATTTAAATCATAAATCGACTACTCCAATACGTCGATATAAAGACGTTCCGCTAATAGTGTATTCGTTACTTGAGCCCACGCCCGATGTAGCTCATCACTACATAGTATTTGCTCAATTTGAACCAAAGACCCTCGCAGCGCTTCACTCGACAACGTCATCGATATCATACTGTATCAACTCGCAATTTGCTATACATCAGCATTTGCTGAATTTGAGCCACAGACCCTCGCAGTGCTCCACTCGAGAACGGCATCGATATCTCGCTGTATAAACTCGCAATTTGCTATACATCAGCACTTGCTCAATTTGAGCCACAGACCCTCGCAGTGCTCCACTCGAAAAGGGCATCGATATCTCGCTGTATAAACTCGCAATTTGCTATACATCAGCACTTGCTCAATTTGAGCCACAGACCCTCGCAATGCTCCACTCGAGAACGGCAGCGATATCACGCTGTATCAACTCGCAATTTGCTATACATCAGCATTTGCTCAATTTGAGCCACAGACCCTCGCAGTGCTCCACTCGAGAACGGCAGCGATATCACAATGTATCAACTCGCAATTTGCTATACATCAGTATTTGCTCAATTTGAGCCACAGACCCTCGCAGTGCTCCACTCGAGAACGGCAGCGATATCACGATGTATCAACTCGCAATTTGCTATACATCAGCATTTGCTCAATTTGAGCCACAGGCCCTCGCAGTGCTCCACTCGAGAACGGCAGCGATATCACGCTGTATCAACTCGCAATTTGCTATACATCAGCATTTGCTCAATTTGAGCCACAGGCCCTCGCAGTGCTCCACTCGAGAACGGCAGCGATATCACGATGTATCAACTCGCAATTTGCTATACATCAGCATTTGCTCACTTTGAGCCACAGGCCCTCGCAGTGCTCCACTCGAGAACGGCAGCGATATCACGCTGTATCAACTCACAATTTGCTATACATCAGCATTTGCTCAATTTGAGCCACAGGCCCTCGCAGTGCTCCACTCGAGAACGGCAGCGATATCACGCTGTATCAACTCGCAATTTGCTGTATATCAGCATTTACTCAATTTGAGCCATAGACCCTCGCAGTGCGCCACTCGAGAACGGCATAAATATTACGCGGTATCAACTCGCAATTTGATATCATACTGTATCAACTCACAATTTGCTATACATCAACATTTGCTCAATTTGAGCCGCAGACCCTCGCAGCGCTCCACTCGAGAACGGCATCGATTAATCGCTGTATCAACTCGCAATTTGCTATACATCAGCATTTGCTCAATTTGAGCCACAGACTCTCGCAGTGCTCCACTCGAGAACGGCAGCGATATCACGCTGTATCAACTCGCAATTTGCTATACATCTTTGCCCTTCTTTATACGATTATCATTTTGCTATTTATCGTCACGGATTTTTAAACTATATTAGTAAATTTGTAATCAATATTTTTATATAAAATCGTTTCTTAGTGGGCTGACAGGGACGTGTCTAGGGTCGAATAGAAGTTATAACAATTTTATTTAAATGAATAGCTAGCGAATAAATTAATAAATAGAATATGTTAACTAACTACCCTTTATATATATCAATATATATATATATATATATATATATATATATATATATATATATATATATATATATATATATATCGTGTAGTCGGGCGTTGCGTGTGTATCTGTTCACAAGAGGCTTTTAAAATTGAGCGTTCATACATTTAGAAATGTTTCCTGATACTGAAGCGTGTCGAATTGGATTCAATATTTCGTGCGCTCGAGTCAGGGTTGCCAAACCTGGGTTATTGTACATTTGTTTATTTTGTCTTGGTCAAACTTCACATTTAAATGATATAAAATTAAAGTTATTTCAGTAGCAAGGTCGCCGTAAGAAACGAGAAGAAGGTCGTAAATATTTATCTACTGTACCAATTAAGCTTTTGTACGTAGATTCTTCCGCGTGGATGTTCGATAAGGGGACTTCCCGTAAACAACTTAGCTTGCTTAGGGTTAATTCTGCAAAATGGTACATTGAGTTACGCGGGGGTAGAGAAGATGCATGTCTATGCTACATCGTCCACTTTATTTGAAAAAAATAATAAACAAAAAATACCATATTTTCTAAATAATCGGAACAAGTTATTTTATTTGTTCTACCTTTCTTACGAACATATTCATACCATAATGCATATAATAATAAATACAATTTGAATATAATAATTTTGACATCATTATGATGTACAAAAATTTAAAAATAAATTTTAAAAACAAAAAGAAAATGCGACTTTCCACCCCTTAGGCAGGATAAGGGTTTCGCGACTAAAGCTACGGTAGGCAGGCATGGCAGGCAAACTATCACACGACTTTACGTTGTTTCATTGTTTACAATCCGTCGCAGGATTTCTCCATTGGTGACTTTCAGAGTTCAAGATGTAGACATCATGCGTCTCTATAGGCCCACATTTGAATGTTTCTATACTATTCCTGAAATCTTAACCATTTTAGTGCCATGGTTTTTTACTCATATATACTTGAAAATGCCAAAGAAATCTTTTGTTTTTGATGTCATTTACCCTTGTCTCGAAAAAAACTGTATCTCTTCCAAAAATTATCCAATTTTAATAATTTTTTCAGTGTTTTTATATTTTTTTATAACATGGTATTTTGTTATAACATAATACGATGGTGGGTCGAAGACTAGGTTTTCCAATCATACCGTCCGTACACAACTGAGGCTCGTAATATTTTAATTGAAACGTAAAAGAAAACGTAATTCTCGACTATTATATAAATGTATTTTTTATTATTAATTTTTATTTCACATATTTTTTAAAATACTTTCTTTTTAACGCTTTTATTAACGTTGCTTGTATGTATGTATGTATATATGCATGTATGTATGTATGTAGGTAGGTATGTATGTAACAATATAGTGAAATATTTAAGTTAAATTTTTTACACTTCCACATATCCGAATTATATAAAATTTTTCATACGCTATCAACAACCGATGACAATATAATGTTTCATAAAATTTAAAAAAAAATTTAGTCTTAAAACAAAAAAAAGACTACAAAAATAACGGAATCTTTCAATGAAATTTTCCACCACTTTCAGACCTGTCCGAATTATTTCAAATTTTGCATACGTATCAAGATCCGATGATATATCAATAATTTTATTGTTTTAAGACTAAAGAAAAATAAAATTATGGTTTAAAAAAAACTAAAAAAACACGCTTCTGTAGCAATATGAACTATAAAAGATGATCTAAAATTAACTTTAATATAAACAGAACGTGCGGTGCTTCTTCATATAAGTTGTCGTAAATTATTTTATTGCTGGCTATTTGTAAAGGTAGACTCATTATGAAAATGTAAGTCAGGAGCACCCCACGCTTTTTTTTTAAATTAATGTTAATTTTAGATTATTTTTTTATTTTTTAGTTCATGTTGCTACAGAAGCTTGTTTTTTAGTATTTTTTTTAAAATTAAAATATTTTAATCATGTACCCCACATTATCGTTTTGTAAGAACTCCACAAATATATCCCATGCACGTGTACCAACATTCAATTGCAATTCTGCTAGTTCACACCCTGAATTTGCTTAATTCGATGTTGGCGGTATTGCATATTAACTTGTCTGCTGTTCGATTATAATTATCGTCTGTACTCATTTTTAGACAATTTTTTCTACCTTTTCATTATTTACTGTGTTTCCGCTTTAAAAATGTCCGTTTTAAATGTATAATTTATGCAAACTTGATTAACGCATTTTGCTTTAAGTTGAGCAAGAATATTATTGAAAAAAAAATTTAAGAACGGTATTGACATGAGAGCATTTTATCTATGACGATATTTGCAGAAGTTTGAATCGATTAAAATATAACATTGTAATAAATTTTAAGAAAAAAAAGTTATAGCAGTGAAATCTATTAAGAGTTAATATTTTAATAACAGCGAAAGGGATAGATTTAAGTTGTATCTTACGGATTTGGGTTCGGAAAATGAAATGTGCTTCATTTGTGAGGTTTAGCCGTCATATTTGAATTTTGAACAAAATGAGTTTATTAATTATTTGGGTGGGGCAGCCCTAGCGTGGAGCGACGGTCTCGCTAGCGCGATTGTCGTGCAGCGCCGCGAGCGGGCGGCGTTGCGCAAGCGACAGATTTCGCAAGCGCGAATTAAGCGTCGGTTGTAGGGTCGCCATAAGATTTTTTTCAAACGGAGGACCCATGATAGCACGCTGCGATATTATCCGTCTGTTTCTCGATATTATCCGTCTGCAAAAAAAAACTAATATTATCTGAATCGAATTACGGACGAAGATTAGTTGTACTTTTAAATTCTTGTTTCCTAAAGTGGATATAGTCGCTGTCTAGTAAGCACAGCAAAAAGGGCAAAAAAGAAGAAAGATTATGCTGATCTCAAATACTTTAGCGCCCAGCTGCCGTGTTTCATTGTACGTAAAATAGAGTCAAGAAGGTAGACAAAGTTTTAATGTATCTCAGAATATAATTTTATCTGCTTCTCGTGCGGGAAAAGTTGTGCTATATCACACGTGTCTATATTTAAGGTGTCAGTTCATGTCTAAAAATAAACGAATGCTGTCGTATTTACTGTGTTTTCGCTTCAAAACTGTCCAGTTTTATTTTGTTGTACACTATTTAAAAGTAATATTGCGAATATTACATCAATTCACTTAACTGTCATAAAGTACTAAATCCTCGTAAAAGCCCACAAAAAGATCAGGGGGGAAAGTACAATCTGAATAGTGCGCAACCTTATTTGTAAGCATTAGTAGTAGTAATAAGTAGTAGTTTCTGAACAAACCATTATCAAAGTTGCGATTCCGACGAAAACAATATTACATTTTTTTTTTAGAAATAGCTTTAAATTTACTCAATTTGATACCCGCCCGTTTGAATAATAAACACATACGCTGGTGGATGAAAAACGTCTAACGAAAGAGTTTAAGTTTTTTACAGAAATAGCAGAACCGCCCGTTTGAATAAGATACACATACTGGTGAATGAAAAACTTGTCTTATTCACACAGGTGGTTTTGTACATCAAACTGAGTAGTAAATGTTGAAACTGTATGACAATTTTCAACTGTGTCCGAAAAAATCACTGTCAGAGGTGCCAGAATCGTACGAAAAAGTTTTAATTTTTTTACAGAAATAGTTTTATATTTACTCAGTTTGGAGTAGAGAATCACCTGCATGAATAATAAACACGTTCGTTATATATACCAAGTAAAAAAAATATAAAGTGGTCCATTTGGTATATCTACCCAAGTCAATAAGGAATGGCGTGATATTTAACCTACATATATAGAAGCTAAATAGGTTCCGCTCGCGCACCAGAACGGACGGTCACCGTAGCGTCGCGACCGTGCCACTTATTACCGCGCTGTCTGCCGCGAACTTGAACTAGATTGCGCTGCGCGCTAGATAGTCTCGGGCGAGTGTTGTGGGTTCATTTTTGGCCTTTTTGCGCCTCGACGCTCCGCTCGGTCCTGCTTCTTGAAACTTAGATTAAATTTTGAGTGGCGCTCTCAATTTAGCCTAGAGTTTCGTCTGTTTTATAAATTGCTTTCCAAACATAAAGTTTATATATATATATATAAAAAAAATATTTTTACATTCTACCAAATAAAAGATCTATTGTAGTTTTCAAATGCATGGCAAGTTCGCTATGACAAAAGCGGATTCGGGTTCGCGTCTCGCTCGTGTGGACATGTTTGCAGAGTCTTTATTTCTTCATCAATATAAGCGTGCAAACAGTCACACCTCTCCAAATCACAGCAATATTGTACCTGTTTATCCTGTAATTTTAGACATGAAAGGTGATTGGCGAAAATGGGTGTGGCGTTGTGAAAATGGAATTTAATTTTTAAAAAGGCTGAAATTGTTCAAATTAAAACCAACCAGTTCAGCGGAAAAGAGCAAAAAATTAAATACACCGTAACATATAACAATAAAGCTGTATTCCTGAACACATAAATTCAATTTTTAAAATGTCAAAAATTGTGAATTAGAAATAAAAAAAAAACAATTTAACGAAGTACATAATACCTTTTTAGAAAGAATTACAAAAAATAATATCAATCGCTTTTGTTTAATGAATGTTGTAGCCATTGCCTAAATGAATTAAAAATAAACTATTAACTGACATTGACATTCATCCTGTGTTGTCAAAATAAATGTCTTTTTTTTATCTATTTTGAATGTTATATGGCTTTTTTCGACGACCTTATCAGACTTGCAAGTTTGGTGGATTAGTATGCTACACCTGTGTTTACTGGATACAACGAGACAAAAATCTGTGTTTTGTTTCAAGTTGCTGATTCATATTGTTCCGTATAAATAGTATTTACAATATTTTATGGGAATTATATTAGACTCTTTCGAATTTTTCAAAATTATTCATCTTGAAAGAATTTATGAGTCGCACAGTGAACAGTATTTTTTTCGGTATTGTCAATAAGGTCATAACAACATGTATTGCCTAATTTAAAAAAAAATAGACATTATTTTTTTTGTGGCTAAAGGACCAATCGTTTATTGGCCCTTGTTATTTGTTTACTTTAAGGGTCATGCTTTTGAAAAAAAGTAAAAAACCGTACTTTTTTCAGTATTCCCTTAAATAATAACTTTAAACATTTGTTTTTGAGGGCACTGGATGTTTACGTGTGTTATAAAGAAATTGTTCATACAAGTGATTCTATGCATCAAACTGAGTTATTTGAAGCTCGTTTCGATCGAAATCGCAATTTCGACAGTGAATTTTTCAGAAAGAGTAGAATTTTCATATAATCCTTCAACATTTTTGCTCATTTGATCTATAGAATCAGTTGTATGAATTATAAGTGATTCTATAGATAAAATTGAGTGTAACATGTTCTATGTTACAGCTATTTTAATTGCTAGCAAATAATGAATATATTTGGCGTTAATTTAGTAGAAATGTATTATTCACAATTAAATGAAACTACGTGATGTAGTATTATTTCTACTTTCTTTAAGTTCTTTACCACGCCCTAGGTGTCGTTGTATTACAACATCTGTATCTTTGCTACTAGCCCACCTGAAGATGTAATACAACGAAACCTAGATCGTGGTAAAGAACTTAAAGAAAGTAGAAATAATACTACATCATGTAGTTTCATTTAATTGTTAACTGCTAGCCTAACGTCCCGTTTTTCGGTACGCATTTTACCACGTGTACCTAGATGATGCTATGCAACGGGACCGCTTAACTGGCACGTCTATAAGATGCAATAAATTGCATGCAAATTAGGCATACGACTGAATACGTTTCACTGTTTACTTTTCGGCGGACAAATTATTCATTTAAAACGAAATGCAAAAACTTTCATTAAATTTCATCCGCGCAACCGTTCCAGTGTAAATCGATCATTATTGTCTAGAAGAAATAAAAACACCGGCGTCGAATCGGGTTGATTGTTTTTTACTTTCAAGCGATGACGGAAGGAGAGTTTAAAGAAGTATTGTGATATTTAAAAAAATTGACATGGAATTCTCGGTGACAATTATATTTCATTAAATAGGATCTACAAATTTATATATTAAAAATGTATTTATATGTGCACGTATCTTCCGGTCTGTTTGGTATTTAACAATTTCATGTAATAGTCGTTGTCCTTTTTCATTTTTAAGATAGATAATTTTGAAAAATTCGAAAGATTCTCCAATATAATATTATAGCTCCTATAAAATACTATAAATACTATTGATACGAAACTATATGAACCAGCAACTTGTAACAAAATAAAGATCCTCTCTCGTTGTATCCAGCATACACAGGTGTAGCATACTAATCCACGAAACTCGTAAGCCCGTCAAGGACGTTGAAAAAACCACATAAAACTCGAAATAGCTAGACATTTATTTTGACAACGCAGGATGAATGTGATTGTCAATTAATAGTTTGTTTTTAATTCATTCTTCGGTATCCGTCCGCCCGTCACAGGATTCTTGAAATTCCTCACAGAGGTAGAATATGACGGCTCAAACAAATATCCCCGAAACCTATCACAGAGGTGGAATATGACGGCTCAAACAAATATCCCCGAAACCTAGCACAGAGGTAGAATATGACGGCTCAAACAAATATCCCCGAAACCTAGCACAGAGGTAGAATATGACGGCTCAAACAAATATCCCCGAAACCTAGCACAGAGGTAGAATATGACGGCTCAAACAAATATCCCCGAAACCTATCACAGAGGTGGAATATGACGGCTCAAACAAATATCCCCGAAACCTATCACAGAGGTGGAATATGACGGCTCAAACAAATATCCCCGAAACCTATCACAGAGGTGGAATATGACGGCTCAAACAAATATCCCCGAAACCTAGCACAGAGGTGGAATATGACGGCTTAAACAAATATCCCCGAAACCTAGCACAGAGGTAGAATATGACGGCTCAAACAAATATCCCCGAAACCTAGCACAGAGGTAGAATATGACGGCTCAAACAAATATCCCCGAAACCTATCACAGAGGTGGAATATGACGGCTCAAACAAATATCCCCGAAACCTATCACAGAGGTAGAATATGACGGCTCAAACAAATATCCCCGAAACCTAGCACAGAGGTAGAATATGACGGCTCAAACAAATATCCCCGAAACCTATCACAGAGGTGGAATATGACGGCTCAAACAAATATCCCCGAAACCTAGCACAGAGGTAGAATATGACGGCTCAAACAAATATCCCCGAAACCTATCACAGAGGTGGAATATGACGGCTCAAACAAATATCCCCGAAACCTAGCACAGAGGTAGAATATGACGGCTCAAACAAATATCCCCGAAACCTATCACAGAGGTGGAATATGACGGCTCAAACAAATATCCCCGAAACCTATCACAGAGGTGGAATATGACGGCTCAAACAAATATCCCCGAAACCTATCACAGAGGTGGAATATGACGGCTCAAACAAATATCCCCGAAACCTAGCACAGAGGTAGAATATGACGGCTCAAACAAATATCCCCGAAACCTATCACAGAGGTGGAATATGACGGCTCAAACAAATATCCCCGAAACCTATCACAGAGGTGGAATATGACGGCTCAAACAAATATCCCCGAAACCTAGCACAGAGGTAGAATATGACGGCTCAAACAAATATCCCCGAAACCTATCACAGAGGTGGAATATGACGGTTCAAACAAATATCCCCGAAACCTATCACAGAGGTGGAATATGACGGTTCAAACAAATATCCCCGAAACCTATCACAGAGGTGGAATATGACGGCTCAAACAAATATCCCCGAAACCTAGCACAGAGGTAGAGTATGACGGATAAATTATAGGCGTGAGGATCAATCAAAATTTCCGATTTTTTTAATTTCAGACGGTAAATTGGGAAATAAAAAAAAACTTACAAGAATTGCTCAGAATAGTATGAAAAAAATAATGAACATTGAAAATTGGCAATTAAAAATATTAAAATAGACATACATTAATCATACACACAAACGTGAAGGACGTAGTGCAGAAAAAACAAGAGTTTCAGTACTCAACAAACCTGAATGAAAGTCATTTGAATTATTAAAATGTGTTTTATAATATTTTATTTCGAAAAATAAAGAAGAAGAATCGTAAAAGCAGGTCCAGTTGTCGGGGTATTAGAATCCTCCTTCCTCTTCCTCACTCCTCATATTTGAATCCTCATTCAGCACTGACTATCGTAGTCTGATATTGTGTGAAATCACTACGGAACCCCAACTCCGAAACGCATTTGACTAGTTTTTTTGTACTTTATTAGTGTTAATGTTTTATTATAAACATTTTAAATAGATAAGTCTAAATTAGAACTACAAAATGAAATTATTACAACGTTAACGTAATACTATTTACACGAACTATGGTGTATGAACTAGGTGTACACCTAAGGATTGTGTGTGCATCGCCTGTGTGTGCATAGGTATTTGCTTGTGAAACCTCAATAATAAGTCGTTTAAGTATTGCTAAATATCTATCATTTTTTTAATTTAAAAGGAAGCTTATTGTAAGAAGGTTGATGCGTACTGACCGGTATTTTTATTCCTACATTTATTTGTTATCTGTAGGTAACCAACAAAAATCGGAATAAATAGAACACAATATTTAATACTTTAACGCAAACCCGCAAAAATTGGTCCTCCAAAAAAATGGATGTGTTTAAGATCGCACAGTAGAAGTGAAAACAAAGTTATGCAAAATAAACCACATAATAAATAAATATATTTTATTCATTATAAATGTGCACTTTACATACCGAGTATGCCCAAACGCGGGTGACATATTGGCATACACCCCGTATGCCATAAATATATGTAAATAATACGAATATATTCGGCCTACCGCCGAGTATAACCGAAGCGCGTCACCTTCGATTATACTCGGCGGTCAAATGAAAACATTGGAGAAGGTGAGCCAAAAAAACTTTTCACTTCAAAACACTGAAGTCACTCTAGTCGACTCCCACCGATCCTAGCGTAACACGCTAACGGAGTAAAGGATATAACATACGACTAAACACGCCCTAACCGGAGACTGCGTGTATTAACTCCGGCGGTTGTCAGGCGCCAATCACCGCCTACAAAAGTCGATCGTCTTCTTTGGATGCTAACGAAATTTATATTAACATCAGATTAGATTATGTCGTCCGTACTGAATCAATCATCCGTCGTTTGATTTATTTTTAAATTTTGAAATGTTCGTTCGCACGTTTTTAATTGCCTATTCAACCCTTAATTAACCTGAAAGCTATTATAAATAAGTAAATAAAGTTCCAAAGGATCGTTAATCTCGGTCATTGAGCGGAAAAATGTTTTGCAAGCTCTGGGATAACACGTGTGTTAACTTTTCCGTCTCTCGTATTAGTCACCGTTAATTTGACGTTAAGAGTTAAGACTATTGGTTTGTGAATCATTTCTCAAGTGTTACGGTGTTTGGGTTTAGTCATGATATTACTAAGCCCATCGAAGATTTTAATCTAACTCGAAATGTCGTGATCACATCCGGTTGGGGTAAGCCTGTATGTCACTTATTGTATACAGAGTGGCAGAGACGTAAGTTTATTTTTGCCCGTTGTTTGGCAAATTTTGTTTCTTTTTAAATGTCGTTAGTATAGAATCAAACTATAAATAGTACAAAAAACTTTTGCGTTATTTATAGTTTCACTATATATCTTCATTTTTTAAGGTATGTTCTACGGGTAAGGACATACCTTAAAGCGTTAGGACATATTTATAATAATATATAATAATGTGTTCTATAAAAACTTTAGACAAATACCGGTGATACCACGTTGGTGTCACGTGGAATCTCCTCGGAGAAATGCCGGTGACATGAAATAATAATTGATTTTACGTTTATTTACATATAACCTTGATATTTGGCAAAAGTGGAAGAGAGAATTAAAAAAACTAATGATTTCCTCTTATGTAAGAGATTTTACGGTCTCTTAAAAAATACCGGTACAGGTGTGGACCTCTTATATACGTAACCATACTTGGTTACTTATTTTGCTCTTGCCAAACAGTACAGCATATTTATGGGTTTTAAAGTCTTAATTTCAACAAGTGTTTTAAAATGTAAATTTAAGTTGGTTATTCTGAATGAACAGACGTGTTCTTCTATTAAAAAATCATTCTATTATATAAAATCGTTCGGGTGTCAGTTTGTACGTTGAATATTTTGGGCAAATTTTTCATATCAAAGATAAACCCATGAAAAATTGAGTTGAAACCAAAACAACTTTTTTTTTAATTTCTGTCTCTTTACATATATACACACACGATCCTTACCCATCGATTTCATGCCAATTTCATGTTTCTTGCTTTACTTTTCGATGACCAAAGACCAAAAGTTTAATTGTGAACCAAAGAAACGTGTCGAGGATCACTACTCCACTGTTTGCATTAATGTGTTATCAATTATTTCTCTATTTTGCTGTAATGCCTTTTATCATAATTTTTGAAATCGGAACAAATACTATTTAACACCAATGTAAATATTACTATTCATTAGTTATCAAATAAAAGAATATACATTAAAAACGAAACATTGAACCAAAATAATTTCCCAAAAACATTGATTTGAAAAGTATTTTCCATGCGAATTGCGTTTTTGCAACAAACTACTAAATGTTTATTTCGATTTAATTGCCATAAGAATGACAATTCTTAGTGGCACTAAACACTAATTATACAAATATAATATAAAAAAAAACACATTCAACAATTTAAATGAGCAAAAATGGTTGCGTAAAGAGAGAGGTTATCTATTTGATGATGACGGCCCATTCTTCATTGTGAAATCACTTTTAAAATCGATTTTTTTTATTAAAATCATCCCTAGTGGATGTTTGCGTATGAAGTAAATCGTTTTTCAGGTTTTCATTATTTCATTTACAGAAAAAAGTGATTGTCGTCAAAGCAACATTTTATTCAAATTACAACTCCGGGCGAATACTTCTCGCATATGAAAATGGCGTATAAAACATTTATTAAGAATATGCAATTAAATTAGTTTCGGCCTAATATTCATAATTAAATTATTCAATAAAAAACAAATTCGAAAATATCAATGACATACTCTATGAAGCAACATTTTAACCTGCCACTATAATAAACTAATAAAATAAACGTAAACAAGGAACGGGTAACACAGTAACTGATATATTGAATTTGTTTACTTACAAGATATAATAGGTGCTTATAAAATGGAAAACTAGACATTTTTATAATAAGTTATTTCCCTGTTTACTTTGATTTACAGCACAGATTGTTATAATAACATATTGATTGTATGTGTGATACGCTAATAGATGAAGCAATACACAGGATTGTTTCATTCTGAATATACCCGTAAACATTGGAACAGTAGCTTGCTTTCTTCCTACAAATCGGCTACTTGAAATGACGTCATCAATTTTAATTTCTTATAGATAACTTGAAGAAGATAGAAATAATTAAGTTTGTTAAGTTTCACTTAAAAGTGCACGCACTAGTAGCGTTCAGGCTACAAATTGCATGCGGAAAGTTAAATATGTTAAAATATTCATAAATATGTTATATGTTCAAGGCAAGCTACGTAAAGCCACTACGCGCCACTGATAAGTGTATCAAGCAACATCTATTCGTTCGATTTGAATGGAACGTTTACTATAATGTTAGTTTGTATTCAGTTTAAAATATAGATTGACTACCTTTATTTCCGATCAAATATTATCTAAGGAATATTTCCTAAGGCCTCGAGCACCGGATGCGCGGTCTCAGAATGAATGAGTAAACATTTTCGAGGCTTACATTTGATTATAAAATACCTATAACATTTTGAAAGTAATAATGTAGCACACGAACACAATACTTGTTTAAAAGTACGTAATTCCCCTTGAAGCCTTATATAATTAACATGGGTGGGTTAGATGTAGGCACAGCTTCCAAATGACGTAAGGAGGAAATCAACCTTCGGATGACGTAAGCACGAGCGGCCCGCCCATTCATTATGTACGGCTCGTCTGAGAGCTTCGTAATGTCACCGCCGCCCACCGTCAGGTCGTGCCTCGTGCCGGTAGCCGTGCAACGGACTCGTGTGTATTTATATCACCGTGAGGGTAGTTGTACCGCGGTGGCATTTAGAGAGGCGCGTTTAGGCTATTTATGTCGATAAGCGTATGCATGCGTGTTTATTTATGCAATAACAATAAATTATCATTACATTATTACATCTAAAGTGGAAATAAATATAACATGAGAATATCAATTTCTTGCTTGAGTGAGATTTGAAACCCCGTCCTCGTGGCCACAGGTTTCAGTATAGCGATTACTAGATTAATTAATTTCAGTTACGTAGTGATACTTTTGTTGTCAAAGTGACAATTTTAACTTTTAAATACTTCACAAAATTAAATGAAACTACGTGATGTAGTATTATTTCTACTTTATTCAAGTTCTTTACCACAACCAAGGTTTCGTTGTATTACAACATCTTCAGGTGGGCTATTAGCAAAGATCTTTGCTAATAGCCCACCTGAAGATGTTGTAATATAACGAAACGTAGGTCGTGGTAAAGAACTGAAAGAAAGTAGAAATAATACTACATCACGTAGTTTCATTTAATTGTAAATAATGAATTTCTACAAAATTAACGCCAAATATATTCAATATTTTAAATACTTGCTAAATGTTACGAGTTTTTTAATTATCCTAATACTAAAGGAGTCGCCCTGTACTGTCGAATGTCGACGTAGTACAAATAAAGTGAGGGTATATCCAAAACAGTGAGTTGAATAGTATGCATCTGATTTCTTATGCGAAAAAAAACATCGGAGTTTATATCTCGGAGCCGCAACAAATGTTTAATGCTAATATTTTGCGTGTTTTTTGAAGTAGTTATACTAATGTAAATTATCAAAGTGAAAGTCAATACATTGATCGTCAAAAAGCCGGTTTTTAGTAGTAGTCAGTAAACTACTTATCAAAAAAAACCATCTCTTGTGGATGGAGAATAAAATATAGTATCACTATAAACTTTTTTAAGATAAGTTAACAAGATAATATGCTTTTGGACATGCTATTTATCTGCCGCGTTTCCATTGATCTTTGAGCTGTCTATTTAGTATTATTTTCTTTTAATGTAGCTGCCAATGGTTTCTATATGTACTCCCACGCGTTATTCAAGAATGTATCAATAGGCCCTATTTCGAGTTTCTTCTTATGGATACAAAAACCTTAGAGGAGAGTATATGGAGACATCGTAAAAACGCCAACCAAAACCAACCGATTTTTATATAAATTTGGTGCAATCTTTAAAGAAAATCTTGCAAGTTGATTAATTAATGATGATTTTATCATTTGTGGCGTAGGTAGGTACGTCATCCACCCTAAACACGTACGTTACATCGTACGACAGAGTCAACCCCTAATTAACTTTTTACTAGAAGTCAACTAGATGGCGCTATGCTATTTCGTAGAAATACTGACAATGTTTTGACGAATTGCAAATTAAAGGTGCAAATTCAAAAATTCAAACTGTATATTTGTTGGAACGAAGTTCTTTTACGCGGCTTGCGGTAGAGAGAACTGACAGAAATCGTCACGTAAGGAAAAAGCGTTATGCCCTCTCCAGGCGACCTTTCCCTCTCTTTCTATTATATACGGTTGTATGTGTGTGTTCGTGCGAGTACCGACATTCGAGTACCAAGCATTGTGCGCGGTCGGTCAGCTGTATAACCTTAATTCTAAACACGTATAAATATTACGTAAACTTTTTTTTTATCCTTACTGGCTTTCTATTCTATTCCAATCACCTGCCAGACCGTTTCCAATTCGATATGTATTTATTTGCATTATAAATTATTGCTATATTATTTACTAAATATTAAAAATTTATAAATTATAAAAAAAATTAACATAAAATATACAAATTAGAGAGAGAGAGAGTTGAATAAAAGAGGGCTGCGCTTTTTGGCGTGACAAAAATACACTAATATAATCAAAGAAATCTACATATTAAATCACGTTTAGAGTTGAAAATATAACGTAAGGAACTTCGTTTCTGACGGGGGTCCCAAACCCCACAGTTTTTTTCTTCTTGCAATGTTTCTCGTTATTATTTTCCTATTTTATATTATTTTTCTTATATTTCTTTTATGGTAAAAACCATACAGGTGGTATAAAATTATGATGTTCCGATTAGCGAGCCGATTATTCGGCTTTGGGAACCGACAACCAGTCGGCGTGTGAGGATTAGTTCGATATCGTTTACACGCCGCCGACTTCTGTCTAATGTGTTCACTCTTGTGAAATATTTTTACTCTAGTAAAGTAACAAATTATGTAACAATAATCGAAAACTAATTTAATTTGTGTTTGAATATTTTTCTAATCATAAAATAATTATTTTTGTTTTGCTTCCAAAGATTTTCTGAGTATTAAGTTTATATCGTTGATTTGAAACCAAGAATTTACAATCGGTAAACTATAGTTAATATTTTAACAATCAATAAAAAGATTTCAAAAAATGGGCATTTACCCTAGTTAACCATCCAGTTAGTTACGATTGATCAGTAGATGCAATTGAAATGATAGTTTTAAAATACACCTTAAAATTTATATAACTATGAATATATTCATTGCATTTTCAAAACATCAAAACATTTCATCTATTGTAGGATTTCATCAATATATCTAGTCAATTCATCTACTATATTTTCATTACAAGATTTCGTATCTTATCCCATTTTTGAGATCCTCTATTTTCAACGGTAAGGCTAGGGTTAAGCGTCCTACAGAGCACGCGCACCGGGCGTCGCGCGGCATCGTTAAAGGGTCTGTCGCAACGCGGCAATTTTCATATTAATCGATACTAAGTATTATTTTGCAGAAAGAAAAATCAATTATACTGGGAATTCGGTGGTTTTTTATGGATTTTTTTGCGATAATGAAACATTTAAATGTTATTATAATAGGGAGAATGTTGATAATAAAAATATCTTTGTTATTGAATAACAACTTATTTCTCTCCCTTATAAAGACCAAAATAAATAAAAAAAAATGTTAGATGATATTTTCGTTTTGTATGGAAATTATGGTTAATATACTATTAATTCAGTAAAATTAAACTTTGTTTTGCCTGGTTATTCTAATTGAATTGTTTTTAACGTCCATCTCGATTTAATTTGCTAGGTTGGCGCGGTCTGGGATGTTGTGCTAAATTCGCCATTTTAACAAAAAAACTGTAAAGCTAAATTCTATATATATATATATATATATATATATATATATATAAAAAGCTAATTAGACATTTAGAAAAAAGTTTTGCATGAATATTGTGGGCATTTTAGTACGCAAAAAATGACAATTTCGTATTTTTAGGTCCGGTAAACATTTAATGTGAGATATTTGGCAGAAATTGCTTTTGTAATCTTTGGGCACGCCGTTTCTTGTAAACTATATTAATTTTACAAAATGGCGTTTATAACATAAATAGTGTTATTAAAAATGTAGTGTACAAGATTGCTGTGTGTTATTTTAACATTTGATTAGTAGTTTGGGTAGTGCTTAAAAAAATGATTTTTGCAAACTTTGACACCATTAAACGAGATGTTATAAAAAAATGGTTCCTTTAAAGAAATTATGGAAAATTTAATGCTGCACAAAAAAAATTATTTAATAATTTTTTCATACCATCAACAGTTCGCGAGATATATTAATTTCAAATTTTTCCAGACATCGATAACCTCTTAAATCGCACCGACTCGGCAAATTACTCAGGACGTGGTACTTAATATTATTGTTAAGATCGATTAAAGAAAGCACACATCACGCGCGCCTATACTTTTCGAATATTTTGCCGGACTACATTTCGTAAACGATTGACATGGACAACCTTTCATGACATGGACAAAATTTCGTGCCCAGTAGACTTGACCAAGACATCTTGGCCACCTAACGTATAATTATATCAAAGTAGGCGGCATCTTGATCAATTAATTTTTTTAATATACCTATTAGGTAGACTTGCATATAATTCTTACCCATCCATCAACCTGTTGCTCGGTAACTAGGACAGTCGTATCTTGTGGTACATCATTGCATTTTACTCTGTCTGGTGGGTGGGGACCGCTGCGAAACAATAGAACGAAAGGTATGCGTAGACGCACGGATGACTTCATTTCATTTGAGTGTGATTTATTGATACAGATGTTTTGGATGTTGTGTCTAGACATTTTTCTTCGTCATTTAAACGAGCAATTCCAGCAGTGACTTTGGGCAGAATACCTTTAAGTTAAACGCTTATACAAATGGTAGGAAAGTATGTTTTTGTGACAGTTGCAGATATTGTGAGCGCGCTGATGAATACAAATTCTTTCGAGAGAGAATAAGCGGTATTTTGAGGTTTTATAATAATTTTTGTCACATTCGCAAGTATTTCGTGCTTGAAATCTTCATTGCCATTGATAATACATCATTTTTAATAGTAATTTCTAATAACCCATTTTCTATTAATTGGAGAAGTGATATTTTGAAGTATTAAAATAATTTTTGTCACATTCGCAAGTATTTCGTGCTTGAAATCTTCATTGCCATTGATAATACATCATTTTTAATAGTAATTTCTAATAACCCATTTTCTATTAATTGGAGAAGTGATATTTTGAAGTTTTAAAATAATTTTTGTCACATTCGCAAGTATTTCGTGCTTGAAATCTTCATTGCCATTGATAATACATCATTTTTAATAGTAATTTCTAATAACCCATTTTCTATTAATTGGAGAAGTGATATTTTGAAGTTTTAAAATAATTTTTGTCACATTCGCAAGTATTTCGTGCTTGAAATCGTATCATTGCCGTTGATAATACATAATTTCTAATAGTAATTTCTAATATCCCATTTTCGATTACTTCTATAAGCGATATTTAAAGTTTTTAAAATAATTTTTGTCACATTCGCAAGTATTTCGTGCTTGAAATCTTCATTGCCTTTGATAATACATCATTTCTAATAGGCCATATTACTTACACATTGATATAACCCATGGACTAATGAAAGCAATAAACAAAAAAGGAAACTATCTTAAATTCTTAACAGTAATATAAATCTTCGATAATTCGCAGTGAATTATAAAAAGTTATCTTGTCATCACAGTATAAAAATAACATACAAAGAAATGTGTTAAATCAAAATTAATTTTTATTACTGATTTAATTTTTAAAGCTGATTACTATTAATCTTAACTGTTGATTTAAGTTTTGGAGTTTAAGTTACGGAAGTAGATTGCAATTCAATTTTTTTTATTATGTTTGCAATAGATTAAACCTAATTCTTTTTATATCTAATCATAGTAATATTTTTGTAAGGTAAATAAAACTTGATTAAGACAAAATAATTTTGATTAGTTTTATAGGAACAAATTAATTTAATATGAAATTTTACTTTAATAGTTTAAGTGTGGAATTACAAATAAAATGTCCACGGTTTTTTAACTTACTACTTCTGGGTTTCTAGAAGTTAGTATGGTTAAGCTACTCATAACTTACTGTGACTAAGGAAAAATAAGTATCTTGTAAAATACTTAGATTTTTTTCTAAGTAGGTGTAAATTTCTTTTAGTAAGCTACTCGTAACTCACTGTGAATAAGGAAAAATAAGTATCTTGTAAAATACTTAGATTTTTTTCTAAGTAGGTGTAAATTTCTTTTAGTAAGGTACTCGTAACTCACTGTGAATAAGGAAAAATAAGTATTTTGTAAAATACTTAGATTTTTTTCTAAGTAGGTGTAAATTTCTTTTAGTAAGCTACTCGTAACTCACTGTGAATAAGGAAAAATAAGTATCTTGTAAAATACTTAGATTTTTTTCTAAGTAGGTGTAAATTTCTTTTAGTAAGCTACTCGTAACTCACTGTGAATAAGGAAAAATAAGTATCTTGTAAAATACTTAGATTTTTTTCTAAGTAGGTGTAAATTTCTTTTAGTAAGCTACTCGTAACTCACTGTGAATAAGGAAAAATAAGTATCTTGTAAAATACTTAGATTTTTTTCTAAGTAGGTGTAAATTTCTTTTAGTAAGCTACTCGTAACTCACTGTGAATAAGGAAAAATAAGTATTTTGTAAAATACTTAGATTTTTTTCTAAGTAGGTGTAAATTTCTTTCAGTAAGAGTACACGGAGATTTATCAAGTCTAGCATGTAGTGAAAAATAAAACTTTTATGATTGACTAAGACTGGATCCTTAATTTGTAATATTTTTTTTTATCTGTTAGCATTCTACATTCATTATATTTATATGATTGTGAGCAAAGTAACACTAGTTCATTTTGAAATCGATTGCACTTAGTTGTTAAATGTTTCTTTCAATTCTCAAAAGAAAAAAGGAATTCTTATAGAATCACTTCGTTGTCCGTCTGTCGGTCTGTCAAGACTCTTTCACAGGAACGCGTGGTGGTATCAAGTTGAAATTATTACTAAGTACTTAGATCTACGGTCCGTTGGAGCTAAAATCGAGTTAGAAAATCGAGCTTCTAAGTCAACGCAACCAAGAAGAACCCTAAAAATATGGCTATTTATGCCGAATATTTTGACACTCAAAAATAAATCAAAACTTATATGGTACTTTCCGTTGACCGAGAAGGATGAAATCAATTTGTAGTTATATCACTTGAAAAAAATATTTTTTTACATGTGCGCATGTGAAATATATAGTCGTTAGACAATATATTTTCGTTCATCAAATGTTTATAAATGCCTAAATGTATTTTATAGTAAAATCAAGCTCTCTCATCTTATTTTTTACTATACTTCTGTTTACAGATAATTCATTAATTTACTGCTAAGTCATCACCTGTTAGGTTTTATTTAATGAGACATGGTCGAGATCCTCTTCACAGATTATTAATGGATATTTTTTTAAATTTTCTTTACTTAATCTTCGTAACCAAGGACAACTGTGTCTTTTGTCTACAGTACATTTAAGAAAAAAATCACAAATATTATGTTAGGCTTCAGCACCACTATTGTCTTTAAACCTGCACTACACTACTCGCGAAGTTGATAGAAGTTAGGCCAAGAGAATAGTGTAGAGAGGCACTTCGATTCGCTTAGTGCAACCGAGACGAGTTTGTTGCCTTCGGCGACTACTTCCGATCGCTGTCGGTGTTTTGCACCCAAGTCAAAGGACTTCGCGAAGTTATACGAAGCGTCTCATTACACTATTCAGCGTACTTCACTTTGCAGATAGACGTCGTACTGTTTACACGTGGGTGCGTGCGTGCGACTCACGGCTACTGAACTCCTCGCAAGGTTGCACGAGCGTGTAGTCACGTACTTCGGATTTCGATCAACTTCGCCGAAGTAACTTCGCGAGTAGTGCAGATGGCGTATTAAAAACTACGTAAACAACGGGTATGGTGACATACGCACGATGGTTTGTTTACAAATGGGCCTAAACTTTGTGCGCATTAGCTATTTATAGTTAATTCATTCCGAAGGTCATTACCCAATATCGAGTATTTATTATATTTAAAACAAATGTTTAAAGCATGTAAAGACTTTCAGTTTCATTTCATTATTCTGTAAATAATAGCGTTATAATGAAACCGTGTTAAGCATGGTATTACGGTGCTCTGAATCTTAACGAAATACGCAATATTTTTAATGTCTCATTAATTGCTAGTAATCATAAAATGCCATGCAATGTGTTCAAACACGAAAGACTTGGTAAACAATGCTACCTGTAAATTATGTTTCTACTTGGCATTTATTATTTTGTGTCCAACTATAGCCAGGCCGAAAAGGAAGGGTTATGTTTTAGCAGTATGTGTATGTGGGTAGATATGTTCCATCTTAACGTTCAAACTACTCCACCGATTTTAAGAATTGGAACATCGTTGGATCTTTCCTATAGACTATTTTCAAATACAATGGATATGACGTACGCAGAAAGGAATTATAGAATGATTATAGAAGAAAATTTATTTCGAATTTGTTTTCTAAATTTCTATGTTATGGTAGTCGGGATTTTTAATTATATATTATATAATTATATATATTAAGGGACGTAACTTATTAGAAAATATTATTGGATAGACCTAGTATTCAGAATGAAAGTTTGCGTTAGTTGCAGCCAGCACAAGTAATCGCAATGAATTTTGTTAGTTTCTCGCGGTTTTTCGTCTCTGTACGCTGGATGTAACTGTGCCAATGTCGAGCGAAGTATTTTTATCGACAGTAGTTGTATACATGGAAACACAGAACAACCTCGCGTATGCAGATGTGCGTCTACTTAATTATACAAGTGTATTATTCCCCAAGACATATTTTCACAGAGGCTAAACAGTTCATTAAAAGAAAAAAAGAAAGGAAGTAAAAGAAGTATTTTTTTTATTTTTGAAAAAAGTAATGTTTTGAATTTTTTTTTAACTTTTATCTATCATCATCATATATATTAATACGCTAAGGTTAAGATGTTACTCTCCCTTTTTAGAAAAAAACCTCACAACTAATCCACATAAATTATATATCATTTTATAGATAATTGCTTGCTCTACCGGCATCCACAACTAAAAAATGTATTATTGCTATTGTTTTTGCAAATTAATTAATTATTAAAATTATATACGCAAAACAGCAATGCTGCCATAACGTAATAAGCAGTGTGCAAAATTAGAAATGAATTGAATACCTGCAATCAATTTTGATTTATTAAATTGAGTTGAATAATTTATAATGCGAAGACTTCGCACGGGTCACGCTAGTAAATAATAATATGACTAATCAGAGATATAGTTAAAATTATGCAGGGACCGAAACAGAGCAGTAAAATCAGTAAAAGGTTTAGTCAATTTTTTCGACACAAGTAAATTAGTTTTAATAAAAATGGTCAGGTTTTTCCCAAACCGGTTAGTATTTTTTGAATTTTTCATTACTTATTTGCATTTTTTATTTTATGCCGTGCCGTTAGTACTGATTATTAACTTTTACTATTTTGTTACATTGCACTCAATAATGAACCGAATTATATTTTGCTTTTGTTTGAACACAATATAAAGGTGGTGCTGGTCGGTTATGGGAATGCTGGAGGCCAATAACTAAAAATAAGTTTTTATTTTTATACTTTACCACACCTAAAAGCTCTATTGAAATTGTGAGGAGAAATTAGCAATGAACTTGTTTCAACTCCCCTGATTATGGAAAAAAACGTCATATCAACACTAGGATTCGTCAGCATGTCTTATTAGTGATACATCCGAAATTTCTTAAGTTTTATTTTCCTTATTTCAAATAATAAATATATTGAAGATATTTTTCTGATAAGAAATTGGTATCTATTTATAATTTGGAATTTCGAAAGCAATCGTCTCGGAGAAAAAAAATCGCCATAGCTGCAATATTTTCTGAGTGTATATAACCCACTGGTGCATTTAATTATATATATATATATATATATATATATATATATATATATATATATATATATATATATATATATATGTATATATATATAGACACACATTTGGTACATTTATTAAATTTGTTATGTCGACTCTCGGATAATCACAGACACTCCAAATTATTTACCTGTATCCTTTAGTGACAGTGACATCATATATTATTAAAAATACAATTAAGTCCATCTTCTGATTGATGAAACTATGTGTGTACTACCTCGTTTCAAAATCGATTTGGTACTCGGGTTACTAGCGGTCGTCCTCGTTTGTCACACACATATGTATACCTCGTTTCAAAATCGATTTGGTACTTCGTTAATAGCGGTCGTCCTCTCTCGTTTGTTGCATATGTATACCTCGTTTCAAAATTTATTTGGTACTCGGTTGCTGGCGGTTGTCCTCTCACGTTTGTTACATATGTATACCTCGTTTCAAAATCGATTTGGTACTTGGTTACTAGCGATCGTCTTTTCTTGTTTGTCGCATATGTATACCTCGTTTCAAAATCGATTTGGTACTTGGTTACTAGCGGGTCGTCCTTTCTCGTTTGTTGTATATACTTCGTTTCAAAATCGATTTGGTACTCTGTTACTGGCGGTCGTCCTTTATCGTTCGTTTCCGTGATCATCTGCATACGGAACCGCGCAAGTTTATTACGGATAAACCAGACCTTTTTTGCCAGATCATCTCTTACAAGAATAGAACCTTGTTTAAATTCATTGCGGTCAGCCTTGTGCTTTAATTATTAGTACAAGTGGTTATTTATACAATACTAGAACTACGCGCGGCGCATTTCAATATCTGTTACAAAGTTGCTTTACTTGTAAATACTTTTGCAACTTGTTTACTGCCGCTTTTCTTCGCTACTTCGTCTGTATGGTTTCTTGTAAGAGTAAAAAACAAAAAAAAATAATTAAATAAATAAATATATACTTTGAGGAAAAGTAAATAATTGATAAATTATATTGTCAGTTTAGTTCGTGTCCGCGATATTGTTGATATAACTGATTTCTTAAACACCAACGTTTTGACTGAGAATAGAATTGTGTAGTGACTTTGTTAATAGTTTTTAAGTGATGCTAGTTTCCAATAAAAAAATCCGAAAACACTTTATTCAGTTGGTATATGTTTTGTAAATATTAACAGGCTTTTCTTAACTTCAAAATTTCGAGTAAAGTTGGGTAATCGGTAAAAAGCTAAGTAACTGATTTTTCTGGAAAAAAATATTCACAATTAAATGAAACTACGTGATGTAGTATTATTTCTACTTTCTTTAAGTTCTTTACCGCGACCTAGGTTTCGTTGTATTACAACATCTTCAGGTGGGCTAATAACAAAGATCACCTGATGATCCACCTGGATAACGTAATACAACGAAACCTAGTTTCTTGTAAAGAAATTAGAAATAATACTACATCACGTAGTTTCATTTAATTGTGAATAATGAATTACCACAAAATTAACGCCAAATATATTCAATATTTAAAAAATATGAGGGTAGCTCGTGTTTAAAACTGAAGTCAATTGCGCCAGTTTGTAAAATGATAGCCAGGCGTGACGCCGATTGCGCGGCGCTCTAGTGAATAGTACTTTATGAGGCCAACAGTAAATAAAACAATAAAGTTTTATTGTGATATTACAAAAAACATATACAGGATATATTATTTCCCTTCCGGTATAATTCCATAGGTTCGGTCCCTTTTATCATTCTGAACGTAAAAGTTTGTGTATCTAACAAAACGCAACAGTTTACGAGATAATTTATCCCTTCAAAGTTCGAAATTTGAAAAATGATCCAATTTTTATCATAAAATATCTTCAACACATATATTACATCAAATCCTGGAACTACTCTTGGAAAAATAAAGCTTTAAAAAGTATCAGAAAACACTTTTCAAAATTAAATATCGCTGATACGAGAAGGGGTCAAAAAATTCACGGAAAGGGGTGGAAGGAAGGTCGATAAAGAACGGTGGTACTGTTTTTCCTTTTCAAATATATTCTCCCTTAACCCTAATACTTTTCTCAGATCTGGCGATTATTTTATTCATACTCTCAAATAAAGTGTTTTCTTCATATCGCATAAGAACAGCCGGACGCAGTTTGTTTTTTTTTCTCTATCATATTCGAAATACGATACATGTACATTTATGATGATACCATTTTTATTATGTCTATGTATTTTTCTATCATTATAGCTGTGGTTCGTCAATTTTTTCTGAACAAGAATAACTTGATTAAGAAAAAAGTTGCAAAATATTGCATTATTTTACATGGACCAAAGATATTATTTTCCTTGTAACTTTTTTCTTAACCGTTTTAGTGCCATGGTTTTTTACTCATACACTTAAAAATGCCAAAGAAATCTTTCGTTTTTGATGTCATCTACCCCTGTCTCGAAAAAAAAACTATCTCCTCCAAAAATTATCCAATTTTAATAATTTTTTCGGTGTTTTCTGAATAAAAACTTGTACAAGGATAATGAAATACAAAGAAAATTATGGAAATATATATTGTGAACAAAAATTATAACAAAAACTGAAATCAAGGTCGCAGGTTCGCAGCCCGGTACATTCTCCGTATCAGCAAAATAATTGTTATCGTCACTATCACTCAAAATTTGCATTACGCCAAATTGTGAGCGCACCACAATGTCACTTTCTTCACAACTTGAAAAACAATCATTTTCACTCGAATTATTTTCGTATGCCTACATTATGGGTTAAAAATGTTCTTTTCCTGGATCCTTTTTATATTGTAATTACTAATAATATTATAATTTGAACTTTATGTAACACGTAGAAAGATAAAAAATTAGAACGACCTCCCTTACCGCGCGATAAACAGCAACTGATTTCGCGAGCGCCATCGCGCCCGTGGCAAATTTAGTTAGTGTCCTTATGAGGACAAGTTATAATAATACTTTTACTAATTCACAGTAATATTTTTATTAATGAAATACTTGGGAATGTTTCGTATCCAAAAATGATCCTCTTTGTAATAGCCAGCTTTATGTCTATTATGTACGCCTTTATGCCTATTTATATAGAGAAATAGTGTTTGTCTTGTAATGTGTATTAAGTAAAAAAATATGATTTAAATTATATGGAGATGAATTGTTAAAAAGAAACCCTGTTAGCGTGAACATTTGTGGAGTTATAATTTGTTTTGAATAAATATATTGCCATTAATAAATTATTTAAATTACATTTCGAAATTTTATTTACATATGTTGGTATTTATTTTTAAGTGATTTTCAATTCGACTCTATTTTATATGTTACCTAATATCTTTGGTTCATTCTTTAATTATGGAGCCAATAATTTCTTTAAAAATACGTGGTAAGGAATAATACAACCCCCTGTATATAAAAGCTTCTGTTTCGTGAAAAATGTTAATACACATATTGGTTATATAATTATCATAGTCCGCTAATTGAGTGAAGTAAGTTGAGCAGTATTTTATTCGCTCTTCGCCAACAATTTTATTATGATTTTCTCTGACCGTAGTCACATTTCAGCGCGTATATTTTGTTTCGACATTCGATGTGCGTATTGAGATGACATTATATGAATTGTCGTTGGAAGGTGATTCACTAGATCATCCTATACGAGGTTCGATTTCTAGATTATTAAATGGTTAAATTATAGATGTATACTATAATAATTAAAATGACTTCTGTTTTTATTGCGCCACGCAGTAATAGTCCTGTTATAAATTCTTACTAAGGGAAGCGATTCATAAAAAAATAAAACCATTAAGGGTTCTGTTATTATTTATTATTGAAGGGTTTAAAAATATAAGCTATAGCCACTTGTAGAAGGATTGAGGTCCTGTCGGCTAGAGCCAATCGATCAGCAGCGATAAGTTCAGATAAATTTGATTCTAGCTGTGTTATGCCTTATGAGCCGTGCAGAATTTGGAGAAGTTCAGTGCTTTCCCGCAAACCAGATATTATTTAGTGGCTTCGTTATCTTCTCCTTTATTTAATTACCTTTTTTTATTATCGGCTGCATGTGTTCTGACCCCCCCTTACTCGCAGAAAACAGTTTGAGTAAAACAATTGTACGCGAAACTCACCCCTAAACTATTACCGAAACCGGATGATGGTACTATTGTATTTCTTCCGATTTTTCTGCACCTTTCCAGGATCTTCCGAGTATCCATTTTTACACTGCGATAATTGAATTATTCTTCTACTCCGAAGAATAGTTTGACAATAACAGTGACAAAGTCTCAGTCCTCCATTAGCATGTGACAGACTGAAATAACGCTTTTACTCTCGTGATCCGTATCTTTAGTAGATTTACCGCCAATTGCTATATGGGAGTTCTTCAGTATGCTATTTTATTATACAGACTTGGTTCTTGGCACTATTTCCATCCATGAGCCATAGTTTTCTATTTCAATATAAACTTCTCCGAATTTTTTCGGAAATTTCTTTGACGATAGTAGAGGCTCTGGTTTCGCGATATTGACCGTTTTTTGTATGTCATTAACTTGAGATAGCATTGTAGCATTTGACTACATTATTATGAATTTTTATGAATTGTAGATTCGTGGTACTTTTGCAACGTGCCAATAGCCAACGATTATCTTCGTTATCTCACTCCATGTTTACTATTCAACATATTCAAAGGATATAATTTGTTTATAATAGTTTGGAGACGCGATTATTTGTGTTACAGTAACAAAAGTATCAATGCCAGCTTGGAAATTAACGTTTAACCCATGGAGGGTTAAACGTTCAGAAGTGGAAAACCCTAGCATTTTCCAAAGGGTGCGTGTCGCGTTGCGTAATTTACACAGTTTGAATTTAACTTCTACTTAACTTCATAAGTTTTCTCTAATTACAAAAAATCTTTGGTGATAGATAATATAGGATTTTCCTCTAACTTGTATTGCGTGTAATGCTATTATTGTGTATAACAAGTTTGTTTTCCTAAATAATTATAAAAAAGAGGTTAATTCTAAAAAAGTAAATTCTTTCAAGTTGACTATAATTTCCACATTATGCACCTATCTAATGCGTCCAATAATATTGTTATACAATATCGTACAAATGTCTATCACACGAAATCAGATAATAGTGCAATGGAAGCTTTGAAATTACGCATTTTGATGTGAAACATCTAATAGCGCGTTTTGATGGGAGTTAAAATGTTCTGAATGTGCGTCTTCTCCGTTCTTTCCGACTTAATTCGGTCAGCTTCGCGTCTTCTCGGTTCTTTTCGATTTAATTCGGCCAGCTTCGCGTCTTGTCGGCTCTTTCCGATTTAATTCGGCCAGCTTCGCGTCTTGTCGGCTCTTTCCGATTTAATTCGGCCAGCTTCGCGTCTTGTCGGCTCTTTCCGATTTAATTCGGCCAGCTTCGCGTCTTGTCGGCTCTTTCGGATTTAATTCGGCCAGCTTCGCGTCTTGTCGGCTCTCTTCAACTTAATTCGGCCAGCTTCGCATCTTGTCGGCTAACAGTATTGTAAAATTAAAAATATATCTTCAATAGATGGATAAGAAATATTTCTGTGGTAAATTGTATCATAAAAATAAAATAATGGAATTAATTTAATATTTTATTGTTAATAAGTAACTGAAGATTGGTTTCTTTTTTCGTATTCAGTGCGTTAATAAAAATATTTCAATATAAAAATATGAAGAAATTTTGATGTTTCACACCTGTCATACCTTTAAGTGTTGGTTTCATTTTTTTGTGCTGCCTACTTGACAACACAAAAAAACAACTTAAAATTAACAAGTAAGCTTCTTTTTTATCTTTTAAAGTGAGATTTCTATTTTCTTGTGTCTCTTCCAAAAATATTATTTTTGGTCGCCCTGACGAAACATAATTCCCATTATTCCACGGCCATACCTCTATAGTACTCTATGTCAATAAGGAGCCCATAAAAACCACCGATAATGTGAAAAAATTAAACGTAATAACGTTCATTAACTTTTAGAAGATTGTATAAAGTAAATACCTTAAGACATTTCATTTAATGTGTGCAAATTAATTCTATCCCTAACCGTCACAATAATGTTCCGAGAGTTAATGTGCTAGTTAATAGTATATATACGTAGACCACTCAGAACTAAATAAATATTCTCTGAGGTCCTTTTAAATAAAAAAAAATTAACATCCGTGTTCACTCGGGCAGAAGGACACGGCGACAATAGAAAGCGGGCGCACGTCGCGTAACGGTGCGCGCTAGGGTGACCAGGCGTATTAGCCCTCTGTGGGAAAGTCGTAAGAATTTTCACTCGTAAAATTAGTAATTTCAATTATTTTACTTATATAGATACTTTGTTATTATATCTCTATCTGTATTATTATTAGTTTGTCTGTTTATGTAAGGTATATAATGTGCAATATAAAAATCGTGTATGTCCGTCCAGATTATTAGATTTGCATTCAAGGTTTGTTATACCAGGACGATATGATTTAGTACGTAAAGTTGAACACCTTCAGGCTCGTAATTGTACCATTAATGTTATTAAAACGTGGTATCGTTTATGGATGGCGTCACTAGTATTTTAAACTAGGCTGATAGTGATATAGTATACATGGAAACAGCACTGCTGGAATAGTCGAATAAGATATTTGTATTCAAATTTTAACAAAAGATAATACATATAAACTCCTTTTCGCTGATAATTCAAAACATAGAAAGTATACAAAGCTAATTAATTTAAAATAAACCACAATTTTATAAGCACCTTATGGCGTTTGGATTACATCAATAGAAGCGAATGTTGTTCTGCGTGTGATGCGGTTCTAAATTTAGTGTACTTTTTTCTAAATACTTATTTACTTAAATGTCTGATGATGTTAATAAGGTGATTTTGAAAGATGAACTTAATTTCGACTTCATAGCCATATTTTTTCTTTTAAGTTTTTAAATATATTTTAAGTTATATCTGGATTTAATATATATCCCACTTTTTTTTCATATTGACTATGGTCCGATTATGTCTACCTGATCATTTTTTAAATTGATAACAAATATCTGGAAAGATGACAATTTATCTGGAAAGACGCAATTTAAACATAATACCATTCCTGGTATTATGTTTAAATTGCGTACCATCCTAAACCAAGGTCGTGCTTTAGAAGGGGTCACATCTCTAGATGCTTCAGATAAAGTGATTTCACCATTGTTTAGTTATTAATGTCATCAAAACATTAAAAAAAAATGGACTGTTTTAGAGCAATATTAACGTTCTCTTCCGACAGGTGAAGCTAATATTTGATTGTGCTCTGTTATATGTAGTAATTATTTAAAAGAGTTACAATCGTTTGTCGGGTAAGTGGTTACCTGTTTTAAGTATGGACAGTGTTTGGTCACCCGACGGCGCTATCTTCGTGGTGTATGATCGCGACCGATGCGCGCTCGCGTTGACGATACAGATGAGACATTACGAATGCGATACGAAAAATGACGAATCGGATGCGGTGATCTGTGAAGCTTGTTAATTGTTTTTATCATTGTTTGAGATGAAACTTTTTCGCAATTTACTTTCTAAACTTTATTTGTCGTCAGTTTGGCTAACAAAATGCTCGCCATGGCCTTATTTAGATAAATACTGTTAAAAAGTTATTGTAGTTAACTTGGTGAAATCTGGAATAGTTTTGGAAAAGAAAGTTATTTTTTGGATGTGCTCTGGATTTTATTTTGAATTAGATATTCCTAAACAATTTATTATTTTTAGATTCTTTCAGATTCCTCAACAATTCATTATACCTAGAAAGGACGGACATGATCCGGGAATTTCAGTTTTGTTTCAGCCTTTATATACCGATAGAGTTCCTTTATGGTGTGAATGTATGTAAATTTCATAGTGCACTAATTAACCAATTTCTAGGAAACGTTTGTAGAAGTTTATATAATAAACATTTTCATCTACTCTCAACTCGTCTTGTGAATTGACTGAGTAGTGCTTCTTAAAATTTACATAAATTTACGTTCCTAAAAAATATGTACTACATAAAAAAATAAGCCTAAACTAAAATTCCAAGATCTTGCCACAGTTCAAGTTTAAGCAGTGTCAGAATTAAATAGAAGTATTTACGTCTCTATTTATTTAGTGTTGCCGTCTTTTGAGTGTTTAATTTCATTACGTCTATTATCATGATATATTAATCTTAGAAAATTACCATACTAATAAATTGCCTTTCATTTTCCGCAGATGGTTCGGCACAGAGAACAAACACAACATTATGGTGATGGACCTACTAGGTCCGTCACTAGAGGACCTCTTCAACTTCTGTTCAAGGAAATTCACACTAAAGACTGTGCTCATGCTTGGAGGTACATTGCACTTGAATAAAACTTAATTTAACATCTTGGTAGTTTGTAAGCATCATAAATTGCTTCAATTTTTGTATGGAAATGGAAAAAGTTTTGTGTACAAACTGAATTGGATATGGATTACAATATTTTAAGGTTGTTCCTGGCCCCCATGTTTATTAACAAACAAAATTTGTTGTATGCTCTATTCTTATTTATTAACTCTCCGGTTGATATAGAAGTCTACGTGCAAAGGTCTGAAAATTAATTTAAAAAATGTTTTTGCCTAAGAAACTTTACCTACTTTTTAATACTGACTTGTAACCAACAGCATGATGCTAGCAAATTCAAATGCCACCTCCTCAGTTAACAGTTGCTCGGAAAACATTTGATAACATCAATAATAGTAGCAGATCAAGGACGTGCCACTTTTCTAAGGAAACTACGATTTTTTCCTGATAATCTTAATGTTAAGACTAGAAAAATATTTTTCTATTCTAAATGGTATTTGTACCCCAGATTTTTAGTTCTTGCTTATGTGTTTATTTGATTAGGTTTTTGTCTACTGTAAAATATAGTCCCTTAGATTAATCTCTACTTTCAGTAAAAGCAGAAATTGCTTAAACATAAAGGTAAGTACGCTATGAGAAAGGAAAAAGTGGTATGTACGCTACAAAATGTTAATACAAACCTACATAACAATTAAACAACTATTTTAAAGTATAATTTGACATGTTTTTATGTATGTTAACGTTAAAATTGTATTTTACTAAAGCCTCTAAGATATGCGACAGATGGAATGTGCATATTTAAATTTCAGATCAGATGATTGGCCGCGTCGAGTTTGTGCATTGCAAGTGCTTCATCCACCGTGACATAAAACCAGACAACTTCCTGATGGGCATTGGCCGCCACTGTAATAAACTCTACATGATCGACTTTGGCCTGGCGAAGAAATTCCGCGACCTTCGCACACGTCAGCACATCAGCTATCGGGAAGATAAAAATCTCACTGGTAAGTTAAGGGTGCCGCTTCTGTTAAAAGTTCTTTTTTTTTTTTAAATATTTCCTGACAATGTTTCAAAGTGCTCAATCACTATTTTCAGTTAGAAGTAAGAGATATATCATAAAACTAGAAAATTATGTTCCATAAATTTCTTCACAATAGAGGCTATATATTTTATGTAAAGTAGAATGATTCTTTCCCAGAAAATTTTGCAGCACTCATCTTTCATACCCCAACTTTTTGTTCCATTATTTAAAATGTACATTTTGTTAAAAAAAACCCATTCGTTGTACATTTTGTTGAAAAAGTTATTTACACTATCTGTTCGTGGTATTATAAAAATTGATGCGATGTATATTTGGATTAGATTTTGGTATGGTAGATCAGAAATCTTCAAGTGATAATAGTATTATTCTTTAGCTTTTCAAGCATATAGGTGACTTCACGCCGATGTTACGTGTAACGTCACGCTTGCCCCATGTCGGTAAAATAATGAATAACTCCGAAAGTGTTGATTTTATTGTAACGATTTTTTTTGTGTAGAAAAAGAAGAAATTTAGTGACAACATAGTAACAATATAAAATTTCCCTTCTTAAGAAACAAAAGTTCATAAAGGAAAGTTTTAATCAAATGTAATTTTTATAACTATCATACATAGCTGAATCATAAAAATAAAGAAAATAAAAAAAAATTAAATTTCCCTTTTTCCTTAAGAAACCAAAGATCATAAGGGGAAAGTTTGAATAAAATTAATTAAGTACCATGAAAATTATATACAATATAGTAACGTAAATGTAAGTAATGTCATTTATCTTAAAAATTTATCGTAAGTTTAAGAAAAAACACAATTACGCAGAATTTAAAAAAATTATAGCGGTAAAAATTATTTTATGCTACAGATGAATGTATCACCATTAGATTCGTTATGTCATTCTCTTCCCTATTATATACATTGTATTATTTTATGCTACAGATGAATGTATCACCATTAGATTCGTTATTTCATTTTCTTTCCTATTATATACATTGTATTATTTTATGCTACAGATGAATGTATCACCATTAGATTCGTTATTTCATTTTCTTTCCTATTATATACATTGTATTATTTTATGCTACAGATGAATGTATCACCATTAGATTCGTTATTTCATTTTCTTCCCTATTATATACATTGTATTATTTTATGCTACAGATGAATGGATCACCATTAGATTCGTTATTTCGTTTTCTTCTCTATTATATGCATTGTATTATTTTATGTTACAGATGAATGTATAACCATTAGATTCGTTATTTCGTTTTCTTCCCTGTTATACATTTTATATTATTTTATGCTACAGATGAATGTATCATCATTAGATTCGTTATTTCATTCTCTTCTCTATTATGAACATTGTACAAATGTTTATCTCATTTTAATCTGATTATTTACGTTTGAGTGGCACTAGTTGCCATATCACTCCGTAAGTAATATGAGCATTCGAGACGTTAATAATATTTTAAATGTATAAAAAATGGTATAAAACGTAGAGCATTGTTTCACAAATTGTTAATTTGTTTTTGGAAAAAAAATTCATTTGCGTTCTTTATGCTTGCCAAATACGAATGATAAGTGCAATAAACGAAAGCCATACGTCACAAGTAAGAAACGCAAGAAAATCTAGGTCGCGTTTGTTCAGTTTGAGTTTATGACGACAAATGTGTTTATGAAATATGTGTGAATTGATTTCTGTAAGCTACGATGGTTCTTTGGGCCAAGCGAGATGTTTTTGAATTGTAGTAGATTGTGCTTATGTATTCCACAATACGGTTGTTATTTAATTTTATTATATAAATTTAACATAAGATTAAATAAAATAAAAGCAAAGCGACACTTGAGGGGAACGGGATAAGGTTTATAGAAGAGATTTCGTTCTGCCGATTATGATAGGTAATGTAATTTCAGACAACTTTTCAACACAGAAAATAAGGTGCACTTCATATATTTATATTCAGTTGATTCTATAATCTAGTAGCATGTACTTTAAAGGATTCTCCATAGAATACTGTTCTATGATGAGAGATTCGGAGTTGTTTCTATGACAGGTATTGAAATATAGGTCTGAGGTATGAAGGTATAACGGGATTGTTGATTATATTATATAGAAAACATAGAAGATAGATTAACTTGGTCACAAATCATTAAACATTTAAGATGTGAGTGACTGAGGCTCAGATATATCCCCAAATTTTGAATGTCGAAAATGTATCAAATGCACAGAGTTTCAAGTCATTCCAATTGATTGAGTAAATGTTCATTTAGATTAGAACAAACGTCTCCACAATCAAGGATAGACAGAAAGAAGTTTGACAAATGAGTACTTTGAAAAGGAGGTTTATTCTATAATATAAAATAATTTTTATAGACTTCTAAGAAATAAATATGTATATTTTAAGAATATGTTTTAAAAAAATACATGCAGTAAACTTGTGCATTCCAAAAAAAATATTTTCAAGAGTAGGTTACAATGTGAAAATTTTTCACATTTTATATATAAACCATAACTACCATAAACTAACATAAATACAAACACATCTCACACATGACTAATTATCACGCTATGTGTGTACCAGTCACAATTTTTAACGAAGTATTTAACTTTTTATGTGTTAAAGTTATTTACCTCTGACATACAAACTGTTATTGAAGGAATACCTATACCAAGATTCCTAGTTGACCTTTTTGATTAACCGTTTTAGTGCCATTGTTTTTTACTCATATATACTTAGAAATGCCAAAGAGATCTTTTGTTTTTGATGTCATTTACCCTTGTCTCGAAAAAAACTGTATCTCTTCCAAAAATTATCCAATCTAATAATAAAATACAAAGAAAATTATGGAAATATATATTGTGAACAAAAATTATAACAAAAACTGAAATCAAGGTCACATCGTCATTTTCGCAGTACGGTACATCCCCCGTATCAGCAAAATAATTGTTATCCTCACTATTATCACTATCACTTAAAATTTGCATTACGCCAAATTGTGAGTGTACCACAATGTCACTCCCGCTATCACTTTCTTCACAATTTGAAAAACGATCATTCTCAATCTAATTATTTTCGTATTCCAACATTATGGGTTAAAAATTTTCTTTTCCTGGATCCTTTTTGTATTCACGAGCGCCATCGCGCTCGTGGCAAATTTAGTTGGAATGCGCACGAGCGCGATGGCGCTCATCAGCACTAACGGTTAAGAACCTTGAAAATATCTAAAAATTAAGATTTAATAAATCGTAAAAAAAAGAATTGCTTCTATGGAAACACATGTGAAAATGGGCGAAGCGAAGGACATATGTCAGGATGGAGAAATATGGTACCGTTGCTTAGTATGCTTAATGGGTATGAAGATACATATAGATATATAATAAATAGTGTAAAACAACCTCTCGTCTGCATATTCAAGGTATATAGATGACCGTGAATTGAATTTGCGAGAAAAAAGCGAACTCGTGTTGCGTGAGAAAATTTGGAAGACTGGCTGCCTGCCAACGTAAACAATATTTATAGAATGAACATATTTTGATTTGTATTTAACCGGCGTTACTTAATTTGTCTATTTGTTTCGGTGCCTATTTTTACGTTACAAGTTTAAATAAAATGTTTCTTTGCGGAGTGTATAAGCATAACAGAGGATACCTGTTTTAAAGTCTATTGCCAATTTTATTAGCGATTTGAAGGAGAATTTCTCTTCTCTACTTTATTATAGGAATTACTAGCAATATCCACAATATTATGGTAAATCAGTTTACTCCTCCGTACCTTGCTATGCAAATTAAAAAAAAGTGGCCTCCATTAGTTCCGTTGATGTTGTGCAAGGGTAAAACTGAGTTTTTTAGAATATAATAATAAAGGAGGATCTCAAACTTTTTCCAAAACGACAGGGAAAAAATTACTGGTGAAACCAGTCTGCGGTAAATATTCTTTTACTTCCTAGAACAATGTAACATAATAACCAGTCTGATATAATCATCTTTTTTCCAGCACTTTTGTAGGCAGTTTTTCAGGAGGAAACACCTATTACGCAGAGTGCCTCTTTCTTCAGATTCATAACAGTATATCCAGCCTTCATCATCCGACATAATATCAAATAAAGCATTGGAATTATCTTCATCGAATTTTTCTAAAATTTCTTGATACCAATCAATGCAATGGGGGTTGGAACTATAGTCAAATCATAGAGTAAAAGTTTCTGACGCCTAAATGTTCATGAAGTTACTTTTCACGTACTGAACCCCAAATATCTACGAATCGGCTAATAGGTTACCCTCTTTCTTTACCATAAGCCGCATAATAATAATGTTGTCTTCAGGTATCACTGCGAAGCGAAGGACATATGTCAGGATGGAGAAATATGGTACCGTTGCTTAGTATGCTTAATGGGTATGAAGATACATATAGATATATAATAAATAGTGTAAAACAACCTCTCGTCTGCATATTCAAGGTATATAGATGACCGTGAATTGAATTTGCGAGAAAAAAGCGAACTCGTGTTGCGTGAGAAAATTTGGAAGACTGGCTGCCTGCCAACGTAAACAATATTTATAGAATGAACATATTTTGATTTGTATTTAACCGGCGTTACTTAATTTGTCTATTTGTTTCGGTGCCTATTTTTACGTTACAAGTTTAAATAAAATGTTTCTTTGCGGAGTGTATAAGCATAACAGAGGATACCTGTTTTAAAGTCTATTGCCAATTTTATTAGCGATTTGAAGGAGAATTTCTCTTCTCTACTTTATTATAGGAATTACTAGCAATATCCACAATATTATGGTAAATCAGTTTACTCCTCCGTACCTTGCTATGCAAATTAAAAAAAAGTGGCCTCCATTAGTTCCGTTGATGTTGTGCAAGGGTAAAACTGAGTTTTTTAGAATATAATAATAAAGGAGGATCTCAAACTTTTTCCAAAACGACAGGGAAAAAATTACTGGTGAAACCAGTCTGCGGTAAATATTCTTTTACTTCCTAGAACAATGTAACATAATAACCAGTCTGATATAATCATCTTTTTTCCAGCACTTTTGTAGGCAGTTTTTCAGGAGGAAACACCTATTACGCAGAGTGCCTCTTTCTTCAGATTCATAACAGTATATCCAGCCTTCATCATCCGACATAATATCAAATAAAGCATTGGAATTATCTTCATCGAATTTTTCTAAAATTTCTTGATACCAATCAATGCAATGGGGGTTGGAACTATAGTCAAATCATAGAGTAAAAGTTTCTGACGCCTAAATGTTCATGAAGTTACTTTTCACGTACTGAACCCCAAATATCTACGAATCGGCTAATAGGTTACCCTCTTTCTTTACCATAAGCCGCATAATAATAATGTTGTCTTCAGTTATCACTGTTGAGCGACGTCCTTCACGCAAATCATCAACGAGATTAGTATGACCATACTTCAACTCGTTGAGCTGATTGTGAATATTAGCACAAGATTGGGCTTCATCATAAAATGCCAATCGAAGTTGTTTATAGCTCCGTTGTTGATTGAGAACCACATCAAAAGTCATAAAAAATTCATGAAACGATAATTTTCCTGTGTTAAATTCATCTTGGCATACAATTCAGATTGGTTTAATAAAAGAGTCACATATACACATACTATATATTTTTAATTATAGCACATAAATTAATACAAATTTTGAGTTTTAAATTTCTTAATTCAATCAGTATAAATGAAGTACAGCAGTACTCGTAATGAAAAATAAATCTTTTTATTCTTAATACATCGGCTTTTTCTTTATACAGATTGTATTCAAGAAGAAATTCAAATTGAAAAAATTAGTTAAAATCAATATAAGAAATGTTCGTTTCGGATATATGAAATGTTTATGTGCAGTTTAAATTCATTTGATTTACAAATCGATATAGGCTCGTGATTAATGTAGATTGTAAAGTATTACACTTTGACCACACAGATTTGGCCAGTACAGAATTAAATTGAGCACTGCTAGAAGTTTGTGAGGAATTACTTTGTTAAGTGAAACTCTTTACTTGACAAAGTTTATGATCAAAATTTTTTTATGTCGCACTTGTTGAATATTATTTCAAATTTTTCATCAGTGAGCTGTCAAATTAATATTATTAAATGGGAAGTTTTCACATGAACACTCCTTATTTGGATTGAAATAAAACTTTAATTTCACTGTGTTACACAAATGGATATAAGACTTATAAAGGTGATGTGTGAATAATGTTTTAAATGAAGGAAAGCAAACTGTGTCAGGTGAATTTTGAATGTGAATTAAAATATTCGAAACACTGTAGCAACAATAAAATTATTTTTAAGATAATGTTAACAGCATAACAATATACAAAAACATTTCAAGATGTATATAACTAATTATGACAGTTATTGAATATATTTGGCGTTAATTTTGTAGAAATTCACTATTCACAATTAAATGAAACTATGTGATGTAGTATTACTTTCTTTCTTTAAGTTCTTTACCACGACCTAGGTTTCGTTGTATTACAACATCTTCAGGTGGGCTATTAGCAAAGAACTTTACTAATAGCCCACCTGACGATGTTGTAATACAACGAAACCTAGGTCGTGGTAAAGAAATTAAAGAAAGTAGAAATAATACTGTTTCATTTAATTGTGAATAATTATGACAGGTTGTTTGTTAGAAACGTTTTTATTACACAAAATTATACTAAATAGTTTTGTACTTAATTGAAGTATGAAATTGGGTAGTAAGGAAATCAAACCACCGAGAATATCATTAATAACTAAACTGATTTATGATTATCTCATAAAAAATACTATTAAAATTAAATTTCCGTTGTATTCTGTTTTCCTGGTTTTATTCACTTTGTATATATTGTTTCCTGAGTCATTAGAGACGGTGTGCAATAATGGGTGCGTGAAGTGATTTACGCAAATAGAATTAATTAACGATGAAAAACTGATAAGGAATGTAAATATATAGAATATACAGTGTGCAGTAAAAATGTGTATTATTCATACAGGTGTTTCTGCGCATCGAACTGAGTAAATAATCTTAAGAAGCTATACGAAAATTCTCAACCGTTTCAAAAGAAATCAATGTCAAACTTGCAATTTCAATGAAAAAGTTTATAGTTACAGGAACATGTTTTCAATGTACTTAGTTTGATACATAGGTTTATGTATATGAATAACAGACAGATTTGAAAAAAAAACCTGTTTTTAAAGAAGTAGAAAATACAGTAACAAACAACATTGTACTTTATCATTGCAAGTTTGACATAAAAGATAATATTATAATGATATACTAAGACAGAGTTGTGTGTGCCTTGTGTACATTTAAAGTCATTCGTTTCCTCAACTTGTACACGGTTTGTTCGTCGCAATATGCTGATTTTATCAATAACTTGTTGACTGACTCCATATTACTGGACTTCTAGGGACAATTTTACTAACGACTAAGTCATGTAATGGGAAAATCAACCCTCATTAATTCTCATGTAAAATGGAAATTGAATAAAATACGCCATCAATAATATGCCGTTGTGCAAAATTCTAAGGTTGTGAGCAAAATCGATTATAAAATTAGGTCATTATGGATAAACTAGCGTGACCCGTGCGAAGTCTTCGCATTATTTATTCCATTATGAAGCTCAGATGACAGATCAAACAAATATTTTACTAAAATTGACATATAGAGGCGCAAGTATCAAAAGCATTGAGCTAAAGCGCCACTTTATTTATACGTGAGTGGATTTGAAATTAAACAAAAATTTTACCGACCGTCAATCATATTGACGTTGAGCCGTTAGATGGCAGCATTGCTGTTTTGTGTATATAATTTTAATAATTAATTAATTTGCAAAAACAATAGCAATAATAAATTTTTTAGTTGTGGATGCCGGTAAAGCAAGCAATTATCTATAAAATGATATATAATTTATGTGGATTAGTTGTGAGGTTTTTTCTAAAAAGGGAGAGTAACATCTTAACCTTAGCGTATTAATATATATGATGATGATTAAGTTAATGAAAAGTATGAATAAAATGTCTTGTATTTTAGTCTTACTTATTCTTATCAAGCTTTTTAACATGGTGACTTAAATGATCACTGATTGCATTTGAAATTTAATTTCGTTAACTAAAAAGTTACAAGTGACAATAACGAGTAAAAAAATATTTCTGTATCAATTTTATATCAGGTCAGAATTTGACCAAATTTTTCATTAATTCGTAACACTTAAGACTGACAATTTTAAATTTAATAGAACATAAAATATTGTAGATAATTTATAGAATATCTTTGTTTTGGCTCCCAAAAACATTCCATTAATATGGTCTAATGCCAGAAAGGACTGAACCTAATTAGTTAATTCTTAACACGCTTTTTTAAAAATCATAACAGCTGTAACGTCCCATGAAAATGTTCTATATACAATATTTCGAAAGTGAACACAGTTAGAGCGCAGAGCGAGTGCTGGTACGTCTTCCAAACCATCCTCTTCTCCCACATCATACCTTCGCTGCAAAGAGGCAGAATTTACATCACAATGACAACTGATCACGGAAGCTCAATATGCATGAGCCAGACCTTGCATTCAGATATGGTTAAAATAAGCACTGTGAATAATTTATTCTATGTGAATGATAGTTGTTATTTGAGTGGAGCCGATGCTGGATTCAAATAATACTACATCTATTTTTCTTTGCGCCTAAGCTAGTGGGTTACATTTCAAACTCATAGTTACCTTTAAAACATTTTTTATAAGTTTTCTTCACTGGCTGGGTCGAAATAATAATGCACTTCTAAAACTGCTATAATGTGTTAGTTACGTTTTATTGCTTCAAAATTTCTAATTTGATTGTGGCTGCAGTTTTTGTGAATAACGAAGTATTCTGTTTGCAGGCACAGCACGTTACGCTTCCATCAACGCACACCTCGGCATCGAGCAGTCGAGGCGTGACGACCTGGAGTCCCTAGGATATGTTCTTATGTACTTTAATAGGTGAGTGTCTCAATGTGAGATCATACTTACAGTACTTATGCCTGGAATTCAAAATTAAACTAATTAGTACAGTCTTAGTGTGATATAAGAGCTGGAAACTTGAATCATTCAGTTAATCGAAGTAGTAAAGTCAACTATGTGCAACCATGAATTAAATTTTGTCTTTAAACTATAAAGTATATATTGTTGAGCAAATATTCTTAGTATGATAGAGCTGGAAACTTGGTCATTCAGTTAATCTAAGTACTAAAGTCAACTATGTGCAACCATAAATTAAATTTTGTCTTTAAACTATAAAGTATATATTGTTGAGCAAATATCATTTTCATTTTGATAAATTTACGTTACAAACATAATAAAAAAGTCAGCTAACAATTTAATTGAATAAAGAATAAACAACAACCGTATATTGGCATCAAAAGAATTTATATCCTTACGGCTTACTGAATGTTTTAAGAAAAATTCACGAAATATAATATGAGAAATTATCATACTTTTACATATTTGTGAAACAAATTATCTTTCTAAAAATATGATCGATCAGTTCATTATGTTTAAGAATTCATTATTGCGAAAACTATTACGTTTAAGACTAGTATACGTTATATATTTGAACATATCATTAAGTTCTTTACTTTGTACTTGTTAATTTAAGAAAATTTGAATTTTTTCAACCTAATAATATGAATTGTGAAAGTAGATTGACGAAAATCCATATAGCGTTAGGCCAAGGTGTTACAAAAATAAAAATGACAACTTTAAATAGACAAAATGAAAAAAGAAATAAATTCTTTAAATTTTAATTTAAATGATGTTCTAAATACATTAACCGATCCAAAAAATATTTTTTTGGCAATTGTAATGGACTTCACTGCATTTGGATAAAAAATAAGTTTCAATTTCGCCATGGGCTATACTTATTACATTCGCCGTCAATTTATCTTTTATATATTGTCCACTATACACAGATTTACCAATTATAAAAGGATTACCCAATGTGGGCTCTGCATTTCGCAAGGGAGATATGCCATATCAGTATCTTTTAGTACCAAGGGATCGTGTTACGAGTATTTAAAAATAATAGGTACATATACTTGTTACAAAATACTAGGTCGTACGTGGTACACATAGTTGTTTGTCTGGTGTTCTGCTGGGGGCATGCAACATAAACACTCGTCAAAATGTATTCAATATTTTTTGGCTTGTTACATGTCAGGATTTCTCATATTTTGGTCTTTCACTTATTTGAATGAAACTAAACAAAAAGTTGCAAAAATAAAATGTAATGTTATTGCTTTATTGTTTTTTTAGGTCTTCAGAGACTGTGAATGAACATGTAAACGTCAAATGTCAATACGCAACGGACTCTAGACAAACCTATTTGTGCTTACTTCATACTATTATGGAATATTAGCTTGCCCAAGAGTTTGACATGTTACAAATATGAGTCTCTCATGTGAAAGTTCTTTGTTTCATTCTTTCCTAAGAAGGGAATGGATATCCTGTACCACCTATACTGTGAATGGGATAGCCTGTGTAGATCCTTAATCACTTTGTTTCTTTTGCTTTTATAGTAGTGAGTCATTTTACAAAGGAAAAAGAAAGCAGTCTATTTTGTAAGAGGTATATAATGTCATACACTGGTACATCCGTTCTACGCAAATACTTGGTACTCGTACGAATTATATACAGTATATATACAGCCCCACGTCAATTTCGCAATATTTTTATTTATTTGTAAACAATCACAAAATCTGAAGTTGTGTTTAATATCCATGAATTAATATTTTCAGAGGGTCATTGCCGTGGCAGGGGTTGAAAGCAGTGACCAAGAAACAAAAGTACGAAAGGATTAGTGAAAAGAAAATGTCAACGCCTGTCGAAGTGTTATGCAAGGTATGTGCATCACCCATTTTGAACTAGCAGAGTTTTAAACCAACAGAGGTCATGTAATTAGCTAATATGTAGTCCAGTACGTAGTTATTTTTTTCTCTTGAAATGGTCTTTACCCATTAATTATAACATTAAACAATTTGAAAAAATGAAATACTTATATGAAAACTATATTGCTATTTATTTCGGTTGAAAATTACAGTTTCCTAAATATTGTCATTTTTTGAGGTAAGCTTATAAAGGAATTTTACATTGTGCTATACGCTCACCTTTTTGTTTTGATATAAATCTCTAAAATTGGTTATTAATAGAAAACCATTTGAAAAATTAGATTTTTTCAATGATCTTCAAATTTTGATGTGGTATTGTCTAATAACAAAGTGTGAGGAATCAGGTATGGGTATGAAAACGGACGCAGGTGTTACATGCTGCTTAATCTGTGGATTAAAGTAAGAGCAAGACATTATAGTAACATATGATAGATCGGGTCAAGGTCTTAAAAAACAGCAGGAAAATAATGATTTTAGCTATGATTATGCCATTTCTGAAGACCCTGCTTTTTGATGAAGTTGTTGATTATCTTAAAACATATCATGCATTATTGACAAAAAACGGTATCTAGGATTTAGGTTATATTCGTTGAAATAGCTGTTAATTGCAGTTCATTTAATAACATTTGGGGCTTTTTCCTAGTATTATTGTTGGTATATATATTCAGTAATACCTATAGTGCCCTTTTTGTTAACAGCCCCGACAGACAATTTTTTTAATTAGACCATAATTAAAATTAATTGATTCGTTTTCCACCTAGGGTTTTCCAGCTGAGTTTGCGATGTATTTGAATTACTGCCGTGGTCTTACGTTTGACGAGTCGCCAGATTACATGTATCTCAGACAGGTGAGTGTACACGTTTAAAGATGAAACATCAACATACATGTTGTTACAAGAGTGTTGTGCTCATTGCTGTTGTGTGTTATTTTGAAATGAAATTTTGAAATTTGGGAAACGGAACACAGCGTAAAGCTAATATTATAGAAAATAGTTTTTAGAAAGATTTGTATAAGGTATATGTAATATATTACTTAATAAAGTACCGATGCCTTAATAGGGAAATGAATATGAATATAGAATTGGCAAGAATTGAAGTAAAATTCACATCTTTCCACCAGCTATTCCGCATCCTGTTCCGCACGCTGAACCTCTCTTACGATTACACGTTCGACTGGACGATCCTCCGGCAGAAGACAAAAACGGAGGAGGGTGGTGCGGGCGGCGCGGCGGGAGGAGCGGGCGGTGCCGGCGGCGGGCCGGACGCTGCACATGCCGCCGCGCAGACGCAGCAGCAGCACGGTAATTAGATGGCTAAATGGACAGTCTTGGAGTGTTTAGGCAGAGCATGGACGATGGTTGGTGTATTATGTGTTGTATGTGTGTATACGAATGTGTTTCTGTCGTGTTTGTGTGCGTTTAGGTGCTTGGATTCTCTAAATCTTTGATGTTGAAAATATACGTTGTATTTATTCCGTCGAGTTACTGTTGAATCATTAATTCGTATTGTGTATATTGTAGCATACTGTAAATAAAGTTGCTACTAATAAGACCAATAATGGCATTAAAATATCACATAAAAAGTAAGAATTGAGAATAATGTATATTGCAGAACTAATTCACCCTTAAATGCATGATGCATCATTTCCGTGAAATTACATCAGTTTTTTCAGGTTTGCAATTCTCCGAACATGGAACGTTTTTACGTTTTTTTGATGATTGCCATATTGTATTCACTCTTTGTCAATTGGGATAAAATAGAAAACCTAAATAAAAAGTTTCGTACCATTTTCTCTTGTTGAGTTATCTCTTTATAAATTTTTTTAATTAAATAGAGGATATCATGCATTTAAAGGTTAAGCGGCTTATAAATATACAAATGTTTTACTTGCCACTGATAGACAGGATTGTGAATATTACATAAATAAATAAGTTTGAAATATATACACTGGTTAATGTAGGGAAAAAGCTATCGTTTGCGTTAAATGATATGATTCAAACAGATATTTTATTAAATCAATAATAGATCAGGTTATTTTGTGTTCTTAGACTGCGCACCGATTATGGATCATAACAAACTTTACGATGAGTACATTCCATTAGCCGTTGCAACGGTTAGCCCACAACCACGATTATACCTATTTCACTAATGCCCATATGCACCACACATGGTCAAGACTGTCAGTCAGACTTACTGATAGTTAAAAACTTATTTTTGTTTCTCATTAATTATCGGTCAAGTCGGAACAAGAGTCTACTTTACGGACTGTGCTCTATTGCATAGTCCAATCGGTAAAATATCCAGTCAAAATATATGTTTAACTGTCAGTAAATCCAACTGAAAGTCCTGACCGTGTGTGATACATACGGACATAACTTGTCAGCGTTGAAACTGTCAGTCTAAGTGGAACGGATTATGAACAATGCATATTCGTAACTATGAGGAAATAGTGGGTATTTAACAAAAGATTATAGTATTGTATTTTTTTATTATGCGTTAATTATTAGATAATAATGTATACTTATGGTAATTGTAAAAGTGCAATTTAATTTCTATAAAAATTTGATGATTGCACATTTTGCATTTTCTGGTGCAACCTTTACATCTGTATCTATTACGTATTTCTCAGAGCTGCATAAAGTGATTTTATTTATCACCAGGTTTAATCTTCAAAGTTAATATAAATTTACTTGCGTAAACTTCATATCTCAATGTGTCAAAGCCAAATTGATAAATAAACAATCGCAAGACCCACTTCAATTCGGGTGGGCTCAAAGCGGTTGTAAACAATGACTCCATCAATGACGTTTCAATACGACCATGGTCGCCTATGGAACGATACAGTAAGCAGTAAGCGTTATGAGCGTTGTGATCGCCTAGTGGAACGTACTTAATATGAACATTTGATCTGAGATGTCCTGTACTGTTCATGTGATTATACATGTTCATTATATTTTTAGGATCGAGTCTCCTACATAACTGCTAATTGTGCGAGAATTTAAGCCTGGGCAGTTACAATCCTGCTTATTAAAACGAAGGCTTGTAGCATACGTACATGAGTGATACAGTCGCCTGTTTACATAGATGTAAATGACGAGCCATTTTACATTTTCAGCATACAAAGGCTGATCGCAAACTAAAATTTCTAGCACATGAACACTCTTCCTTAATCAATTTTGGACCTGTTTTAGCTGAATTTTAAGAGGATTTTTAGGCATCTTTCCATCAGCTACATGTTTGGCTATAATAGGAAAATAAACATGACCGTCAAAATGATGCAAGACTGTTGACATGACACATGACATGTGTGATTTGTTAACATGAGACAGAATGGTGCAAGAGGAGACATAGTTTCTGGTTTTGTCTAGATTATCTTAATCAAAGAATTTAAGATTTAAGCCTTTGTTTATTACTTATTACCGCCTGTCATAATTAAGAGATTATTTCATTTCTGCTATGATTCCATGTATAAATTGCGAATGCGAACTGCGTCATTATTACTGAAATAGTGTGAAACCTCTGAGTGTAAGAATGGATGGTATAAAAAGTTATTATTCTGTATAATTTGTAACTTTATCGGTTAAGGTTAATATATATAATTTGCAGCTACTATAAAAAGAGAAATACACCAAAGCTGGGTTAGTTAGTCAAACAATTGAAAGTATATTATAAATAATTGGTCTGTTTTACGTTGCGTAAATTTTATGATTACGAAATGTTATAGTAACAGTTACGTTATCTTACAGAACTAGAAGAAGCAGAATAGTATTGCAGCTCTTGAAAACTAAAATTAATAATTGTTTTGCATTTTATTTTCATATTTTCTGACTCAATAATAAAGACAATAGTCACACTACGTTTTATGTCCTAAAAAGCAGTATACTCAAAAGGTGAAACGGTACCATAATGCACCAGGTGCTTATTAAATGACTATGTACGAGATACTCGCACATTTCAATAATTTTGACTTTTACCATTAGTTTACATTTAGCCATAGTTATAGCTCATTCCATTGCCCGACAGCAATTACTGTTTGCACTTCTTCTCTGTTGAGTGCGCAACTAAATTTACTGGCGTCCATTAATAATGCGGCATCAGCGCTGTGCCTTTTAAGTGTAATTAATTATATTAACGCGCTTATATGCAAATAAAATGAAAACAAGATGTCGCCGAAATTGTGATAGGCATTATTATAATGGTATTTAAGTTACCTACTGACCAAGATAAAAAAATACCACTGTTTTTTGCAAGTGTTCGGCGACAAGTGAGCGAGAAAACTAAATGTAAATACTCGTTGCCATGCTTTAGGTACCGTGGGAAAAATCGATTTCAAATTGCCAGCAATGATTATAGCACAGCAACGACAGCAGCAAGGCAATGATCCATTTATATTATTGGATTGCCCACTGCATTGTACCTTTGCTTGCCGAAATGGGCTAAGTGTAAACAAAGCAAAGTAACATTTATATTAGTAAAATGTTTAAGCAGTAGGAACGTCTTTTAAATTAGAACAATATCTTGGTTAAACTAGAAAAAAATGTATTTCATTCGCAAGCAATAATTGAGTGTTTAGTAATATAAAAGAAAGCGAATAGAAAAGTAAAGTTTATTCCGTCCGTTTTGAACGCGCTATTTATACTACATATAAAGCATAAGTGTTTTGGTAAGCCAATAATTGTCAAACGTTTACGATCATTAGAAATAAAAATATACTGCCATGTGTATATCCAGAAACAGAATTTCAAAAAATAATATTTCATTTTGTTTCGTAGAACATTTTAAATGATATAATATTAATTTAAAACGTTTGGTTCGTCATATAAAAGTAGTCTGTCTGACTTTTGTTGGTTTTGTATAAGATATAAAGTTAATTTATGTGAAATTTTTGATGTTGTGGGACTATTGAAAATTCTGAATAAAAGAATGTGGAAGAAATGTTAGTGTATGTGAACATAAACACAATATTAAGGGAAAAGTATTAGTGATGGGGTATATCAGCTTGTGGCAAGTTAACACGTTCAACATCAGTAATTTTGACGTGTAGCTAATATACGTTTTTGGCATATTTGAATTGGTTATTAAAAAAAATAAGGTGTTTGCTATACTAACTTTAGATCTGTTATAGTTTCGTATTGTAAATGATCCAACTTATTGAAAAATTACGTACGAAGTACATCGTGTAATCTATTTGCATACAATATTTTTGAAAGCACAAGGACATCTAGAGCGTTTACTACAACCAATGGAAAATCACGTCCTTATGGCCGTTAATGCTTTACTTTTTTGGTGAACAAATCATCACGTGTAGAACTCGAGGATTTGTGCTCCGTGCACGTTTGGATCGTAATGTCTTTGATAAACGATTGTAATGATTTGATCTGCATGGAATGTGTTAATATTTCCCTCAACCAATTATGTGTTCAATGTGACAGATAAGGAGTAGAAAAAGAATTTAATTTTTATATAATAAGTACTATTTAATTTACGTTTCAATGTGTTTTGCATGTACAGTTTTGAATTATTTTGTATTGTAATATTAATGTATATTAAAATTATATTTAAAATATTTACTAACATAATGTAGAATTGTAAATATTAATATTTTTAAATGCTATATTTATATTTTAATTAATGTATTCTTCGACTTGCGTTATATGTAAAATCTAATTATTTATTATTTAGTACTAATATTTGTGATTTTAAATTTGAAACTGTTATATGAAGTATTGTCTGTGGATGTAAATATTTTTTTATTTTGTTTTTTATGGTGCATAGAGGCGTAGTGTCACTATACTTGTTACTACTACTAGTTAGAAAAATTATACATCAATAGATGAAACAAAAATTTGTAGGATTATATGCTTGTTTGTCTATCTGCCTCCGGACTATCAAACCATCGACTGATCAAATTAAGTACAAAGTTGAGTTTTACTAAACAATTTATATTTGATAAAAGTTTCTGAGTACAAAAAATTATTTGTTTGAATACATACGGGTATGAAAATAAGGTTTTCGCTAACTTCTTCCGTTTGAATATAACCTAACAGTTTCAAAAAAAAAGTTTTGCCATACATGCTTTTGTCAAATAGAATATAATGACACAGGCAAAGAAATAGTTTGCTGCTTCTGAATCTATCTTTCTGTACTTCAATGCCATGATAAGGCACTCCATCTTGTGAGGGATCTGCTCTTATGGGATGAAGGCCAGCATCTTCGTTACCAGCAACACCCTTCTTTAATTATTATTGTACATGTTTGTGTCTCTTTGTTTTATTGTGCCAGTAAGTGTACTCTGATTTTGTATCATGATAATCAGCCTGTACCTATCCACTGTTGAACGTAGACTTTCCCCGAGGAGCGCCACCACACATGGCCCACTTCCCTCCGAAAACCACTTCCTGTGCTTCGAGGTCCGTGGTCTCTAACCCATTGGTTGTCAGTTCTGCAGAAAATATGATCTGCTCATTCCTATTTTAGTTTACTTATGGTAAGCGTTGTTAGCTACTTTTGTTCTATGTTAAACATCCTCATTTAAAATTTTATCCTTCAGTGATATTTCGAGCTCTCAGTCACTTTAAATTTCTAGATCAGGCTGGCCGTGAGTGTCTAAATTTCAGCACTGCCACACACTACAGGCAAAACGCACTGATTATAAACTATCGACTTTAGCAACCGGAAATGGTGACTTAAACATCTGACGCAATTTCCCAAATGCTGCCCAGCCCAAACAAATTTTTCTGTCAACTTCTTTGCCAAAGTTGTTTGTACCCAACTTAATTATTTGTACCAAGTAGACTTACTCGTGAACAGCTTCAATGCTAACATTATCGATGTCCACCAGCCTTAGTACGATCTGTGAGTTGAACATGTTTTTTCTTGGCCAAGTTCATATCCATTTCTCTAAAAGAATCGTCTAAGACAGCCAATATCTCCGAATGTGTGGTATCAGTTTCCGTTTTTTTTAACTCTAAATATTATACAGTGCTGAAAAATGTTTAGCATAGAGAAATTTTGGAACACCAAATTACTAGTAATCTTTTAACTCGCACTTCTTTACCAGGTCAGGATATTGAAAATTAAAAACGGTTACAATTTAACAAACTTAAGTTTGTATATTTGATCCTTCAAACAATAAACCTTACAAAATTTCTTAGCAATGTTTAATATATTTATGTGGCCAGCGTGAAAAATCCCTATGCTGTCATTTACAAGAACGGGAATGCCAAGAAATTTTGGAAATTTAAACTGCACCGCATCAACAAGGATACAAATGATAATAGATAGTCATTTACAACTGACAGTTCTCAAAAAGAAATAAGTTATATAACAAATTATTGTCACCATAATTAATTATGGGTTAGATTGAATTATTATTGGTAAAACGTATTTACACCTGGTCCGACGTTTAATTAACAAATGGCAGCACATTTTTAAAACTTTGAATTTTTTCAATTCAGCATCATTTAGTTTCAACATTTAAATTGAAAATAGTAAATATTTTATAAAGCTAATAACGTAATGACCGCATCAAAGAAAATTGGCATGAAGTACCAACACGTCGACTTTTTGTGTGTCACTTGGATCACAATGCCAACATAAACAATATGTCATTCATAAAGCAAGCCAACGGTTTTATCATAAAATAAAGCTAATTTGAAAGAATTTAATAGTGAAATTATTTTTAAGGCAACAGTTCACCAAGGACACATAGCTTGCATTACACCACTAGGTCTGCTTCCTTTAGTTATTTTTTATACAGAAAATTAATTGTATATCACTTGAAAAAATGTTAAAATAACTATTTCAAGATATTTAACAATCTACCTGTTATACATGCTACCCAGCTAAAACTATAGGGGTATTATACTGAACTACTACTACTACTTGAGACAAAACATAGTGATGTAAAATGTTATACTACATTTTATGATGTCCAAAACTATCTTCGCCTATAGGATATGGATCCTATATAATATTGGTACTCGTAGTAATAAATAGTGGTAAACTTGATAATTGGCATTTTAATTGATGGAAAAATGGGAAGACTTTTGGTCTGTAAATTTGGTGTCTTGCCTAATCCAAATACCATAGAATAGTTCTTATATGGGCACAACAACAATGACCTCCTACGATCATTATAGAGTTCAGTATAGTTGAAAATGCACATTCTCACTCCCAGTAAGCGGGATTTGTAGATATACGTATAGGCAATAGGGATATTTATTCATAATAATTAGAAGTTAAATCGTGACATGTCAAAGGAGACTTTAATAGTCCTACTTGAAAGAAAAATAAAATAAATACGGTTCTTCACCCAAAAACAACAAACCCTTGAGCAAACCAGGTCATCATGTAAGGTAGATTCAATTCTGAAAACAACAGCCAAATTAATCATGTTTCAAAGAGATATCAAGCTTCAAAACATCCTAGTACATAAAAAGAAAATGAAAACACAGTAACACAACAAGTACACGTAATGCAAAGTAATGTCATTTTTAATTTTGACATTTAAAAAGACAGTAATGTTGCCAGTTTAAATAATAAATAAACCACCTAATATTTAATTTGAAGTCACATTTAAAATAACTATTACTAAGAAACAATTTATTTACATAGTAAATGAAGTAGAAGGAAACAATATTAATATAATAGTTATTGAAATACTAACAGTTATTGAGATAAGTTTAATTTAAAAATCGGTAATAGTAATTTCTTTTTTATAATCTTAGATATTAATGACTAATATGGATGTTAAAGATTTTCTAATGGAGTTTTTATTTCCAAAATGTAAACATGAAGAAAATAAAGGTCGACTGATTTATTTATTCAAATAATAGTGAACATCTTACATTTACAGAAAATAATTTATCCATTCTAATAATATAAATTATCTCGGTTGCAAAAAATTATTGGTTAAATCATCTTACCAGGATGAATCTTAGCATTCTTCTTTGGAATGAAATTTGGAAATAAAATAGAAGTGTAAAAGTGGAAGGTTGGGGCGGAAGATTTATCTTTAACAGTGGTATAGATTTGATACGAAACGTGGTAAATACATAACTCCAAATGTGCGGAATTTGCACGTAAATAACTTTATTCAATAATTAGTTGATTAAGCTATAAATCCAATAGACGTTTAGATTTTTTCTTATTAAGCATCATAGGTGTTGCAAATAACTTATTTTTATTCCAATGTTTCTTAAATTTTGCACAAAACTATATTTCAGCAAAATCTATATCGGAATTGTCCCAGACGGATAGACAAACGAAATCACCTCCTTAATAGAATTACTAATAAAAAATCCCTTAGAGAAAAATTTAAAAGTGAAATGCAACAGGTCCTGGAGCGGTTAAATTTTTTTAAAATTACTTTGTTTTTTTTATTTCATCTTTTAAGATAGTCACTCAAAATGTTCATATCATTTCATTCATTTTCTACTTTATTGTACATGTTGTATATATATATGTAAATTTTTTTTACTCTCCGTAGTTAACTTTATACAAATTATGACCCGAGATAGCTTCATCAGTACAATTGAGTCACTTTACTCCAACATATTTGATTGAATCTTGTTCAATTACAAACATTTATTACATTATTGGACGTTGTATAAAAAAAATTAAATTGCACAAGTGAATACGTTCGCTTTATTAAAGAAAGAAATTACTGAAGTTAATTATTAAAATTTCACATAGATGGCGGATCGCAGATGTTGGCTTATGACGGACTCGAATGCTGAATATATCTAATAGCATTGATTTACTGAATGATTTATGGCAGAATACATTGTAGACTAGTGTATTTTGGACACACTCATGTTCTAAATTTTTGACTGCTCATTTTAACTACACGCTAGATGTATAGGCAGAACAAGCAGATGTAATTGACGTCACGAAGCTCTTTTTTTGGCACACCTGATTTTCTCTGTTCACATATCATGCAAGGCTTCCAACAACGCCCTTTCCGACTTTCGGCACTGTATTTTGCCACAGACATATTCGGATATTTATTGTTTTTAGATTACTCTTTCTTTATTGTTATTAATAAGGGCAGATCGTAATCCGATTTTAGATATTTAAGTTTTTTGTCATCCTGTTTTTTGTGACTAATCCTGTTTTTGCCCAAATTTCCTTACACATCTCCCGTCGACATTATCAACATGGGTTTTAATTTTAATTATTAAAAAGTTTTGTTCGCTTTTTACACTGACCACAGCTACTAATAAAATGTAATAATGGAACGATTAAATTTTACCTATTTTTATTAATTTTTAAATTAAATTATATTTAATATTATAGAAAAGTGGCCGAGAAAGTAGAGTGTAAAACATTTCCCCGCATAACAGTATTTATATATGTGATCAGTTATATATTGACACAGTTGGATGGCTTATCTTTTAAATAAAACAGTTGTTGATAGAATGACCAGCGTTGCATCACTGAAAGTAGGTATTCACATTTTAATCGCAATATGCTGAAGCGACAATTGGAATGTTGATAAAAATATCCTCTGATTGTCGTCTTAGATGCCATATGGATTGTTAAAATTTTTACTGACATGTAATTATTAGGAGGAAATGAAATAATAATTGGAAAACAACCTTAGTTTGGAGAAGTTAATTTGAATTACTTAATAGTTCCTATTGATAAATAATATTACATTTTTAGAGTAAAAGTCTTTTAAAGTATTCCTAAAAGTCTGTACACTATGTGAATTATAATTGTCTATGATTGCAGTACAACACTGTTGCTGTAAAAATGTTTATTTCTCTATTGTGATTCAAATGCAATGTGGCCAGGTCGTATCAACATGAGTAAATGGTATAAATCTTTATAATATAGAAAGATATACTTTTCTTAAATAGAGTATGCGTGTAAATACAAATTTTTTAGAAATGCAAATTGAATTATAAAAAGATTAGTAAAGGGTCCTACAGAAAAGATGAATTTAAAAGAAACCCATCGGTAGTTGGTAACATTATCGGAGTAATTCCTCACCTCGCCTTACCCCTTGTTCCTTCCCAGAAAAGTCCAAAACGCAGATGACAGCTGGCCATAACTCTGTAACGCGCCATCTAAGCACTACACACCAGTCTGCAAGTCAAGTAAAGAGCAAGAAGAATGTCGCCGCCAATTAGGATCGCCTGTGAAAAACACAACTGTCAAAAATTGCCTGTCCGTGTTGCCATAATGTTACTTTTTTACATATTAACTAATGCACGTCTGTCATTTTGCCGACAGCCAGTTGGACAGTTTGCCAATATTAATTTTTTTTATACAGACACTAATGTGATATTTGGCTTTTTTCTATAACTTGTATGTGTGTGTGTTGAAATTTGTAGTGTATTTTTATTTTAAGTTTTTTTTTGTACAATTGTAATACGCTGGAATGTTGGTAACTTTTCAATGTAATGCGTGATTTATGTTTTGTAATTTATACATATTAATATAAATATAGGTTCGTTTTAATGATTCATAATTCTATTTTAAAATGGAAAATAATATTTATGAACGATTGCCTGTGTAAAAAATTGTTATTATAATTATTTCGAAAACGAATTGTGTTTGTCGTTTTGTAGATTGTTTACGTTTTCTAATGTTATACAAATTCCGAGGGTGGATACTTTTGAATGAAGTTTTTTTTTAAGATAGTCTAGACGGGCAGAATAAATAAACAGTGAAAAATATCTATATAATGTCTAGTAGGAAGATGATATGTTAGCAGTGTAGAGTGGGTTAGGATCTAGCAATACGACTCTCTATTATTACTGCCTACCCCGTCTTATTAAGAAAAGATGTGATATTATTCATCGCTGCTTCAGTGGTGTGAGTTTTTATATTTTTTTTAAATATATTGAAAGGATAATTCGTAAGAGAAAATGATAAAGAATTTTATTTAGTTTTCCTATCTTATGAAATTTGGTAATGTGACAAAGTAAAAACAATGTTTACATTTTAAAAAAAATTTCAAATGTTTTCGTGCTTAGGAGAGCTGCAAACTTAAAAGGAAAGTTTTAAAATCGCATAGTGTATCTGCGCTACTTTACATATTTTAAGGTTATGCAGTGAAAGGCAGAGAAAATGTTTTTATTTAAATTTTTTTGTGGCCTTACCACTTGGCTACCAATATAACATGCGTGTAGAATTAAAAAGACAATTTGTTAGTTTCAAGACAACAGCCATTTGAGGTATAAAGTTTATTATTTCAATTTTGGTACTGAACAGAAAAAAATTTATTGCTCATTTTTTCAGAAGTTTCCAATTTTGTTAATAGTTATTGTCTTTGTCATTTACAAAAAATATCTTTAGTAAAGACTTGTACAGCTTCATAGACATTTGCAAAATTTAACAAAGTTTTAGAATTGAGTTTCTGAAATTACTTAACAAAAGTTTGTTTGATGAACAATTTTATTTTTGTGTTTGATAAATTTTAAAATGTTTTTAAAAGGAACCATTTTTTTAAGTTCGAATCTAATAAAAAATAATTTGACCAAAATATATAGATTAGTCATTGCCAAAAGTATAGTTTTCTAGTTTGACTTACTGGCAAGGCAAATATTTTTGTTTGTTTGATGGTAACACTAAGCGTATGTTGCTATTGTTTGACAAAACATTACGTAAAGACTCACACAAAAAATGCATCTTGCGATGCAAAGTTAGATACTTGATATACACACTTCGATACTACTTCGTTCTTAAAGACGTATTGATTATTTTTTTACTCACAGTAAAGTTTCAATGGCATATGAGTGGGTTAGAAGCAAATTTTTTAATTATTTTGAAATGGTTGTGTATATCTGCTTTGGTGTTTGATATTTTGAGTTGCTCAATATAAAGTTCTCTGCATACCAACTCTTTAGACGTAAGGAAAATTGAATATAAGATTAAACCTTTATCGAACAGGAACGGAAGAATAGCATTCCACTTGTCTTCACAACTAACCGGTGGCAGCATAACTTTGAAAGCTCCCCAGCATCATCTGTTCACTCGCATTAACTCGCAACTTCATCATTATTAATTTTAAGTTTAATGTTTCGTTTTTATTTTTATAATTTTTGTTCATTTCTTTTTTTTTAACCAATTCATATAAAACTTTTCCAGCGAACCGCTAACAACACTAAACGCAAGGAAGATGGCTTTGGGGTTCATCACAGCGCATCGTCATGTTTTTATAAAACACAAAACAACTTATAGTATGATGAAAAAACCAATACGATCAGGAGACTTGTGTAAATTATTCGTTTACAAATTAGCGGTGTATATATTTATATGCCGATGTACTTTTTCTAACATTGTTTGGGTGGATTTTAAAAAATTAATTAATCTTCTAACAATGTATAAAAAATCATCTTTATATTTAACGTAAATAAGTTAATTAAAAGATATAAAGACAATATTATAAAAGTTTGAGTTGAAATGTCAATTTGACACTTGAGTATTAAAAAATGGTGGCTGACTAAGGTGGCCATCTTGAATAGTGTTTATTGTGCATTTTTCTTAATGTTTATTATATTTTAGAATTGTCCACACGAAACACAATATAAAAATATTTATTATCTGTATCTCATTGCGTAAAAACTTTCATCGATGTATTTTACAGAAATATTTATGAAACTAACATTATTAATAAAAGCAATTCTAAAATTAAGAAATTATTTATGCTATAATTAATTGAAGAAAATTACACAAGAAATGCAAATTGTTTTTTGGTGGTAGTCATAACGGTTATCATTTGACAGGTATATGTGGCAATATTTTCATTGTGTCATTTATCATTCATCTTTATTATTATTATTATTTGGTTGTTTATGAGTATCATAGACAAATCTAATAATTATTTTTTCATGTTGTGACGACTGGATTAAGTTGTAATTAAACCCTTACTTAATTAACATATGCTAAATTCCACATTAATTCGATCTGCTAACTGGAAGCCGATTAAGATGATTCACACGGTTACATAAGTAAGGGGGTATGGTTTAATCCAAAATAGGGTATTCTTTTGGTGTACATTGTTAATAAGGTCCTAAATAAAAGAGTATTTTTCAAAGGCATTTTGGTTATTAATTATTTATCGTAATTTTGGATGAGAAAAGAGTTTCAGTGAGTCAGATTGCTTGATAATTTTGATTAAACATTATGGTTATTATTTGGCAGTTTGGTGGGAGGATTCCTCTTGCACCCGTTTAGAAATTTTTTCTCTTCACTGGTGATTATTCAGTAATACAAGTTACAGGAACATCAAAGGTATTTGAACGATGTACTGTTAACCTAAAACAAAAAAAAATGTAAATATTTTCTAATTAAGGTAATCTACAATTAAATTTTATAAATTGCTTACAAAATTTGTCTATGCCCTATATTTTTGTGGAAAATTAAATTTTGTTTTAATTGTATGTTGATCCATTTTCCGTGAAAACTCAAAGCTAAATGCAGCGTGATTTCTGGAAGGGTAATTCTAAATGAAAAACGAAATCCTAAAAATGGAGACGCCTGTATGATAAAATAGAAAAAAAAGGTAATTTTAGTATAAATATAGTTGTGTATTTTAAGGTTTAAAAAATATCTCATATTATTACATTCTAACAATTATAAATAAAGAAATGAGCTATTGAAGCATTAAATATTGAGTGCGTTCAGAGTGTGAATGTCGAGAGAGACTCGATGCGTGCATGTCGGCCGTTTGGCGATGATAAGCGAAACGGCCTTATGGTCGCGTATGATGAATACGTCGTAATATATCAATTAAACGTAAACAATGATTCTTTTAGATGTAAGTCCGACTGTCCGAATAATATAAATGCCGCCGAACGGCGAGCAATTTGTAACTTACGTTAATATGTTATTTCTTTTTTTCTTATAGCTGAGTGAAGATAGTTCATCAGACACCTGTGCGCCTTTTAGTTCACTCTGATAACGTTCTGCGTACGTTTTTGTTTTGTCTCGGCAATATTTTCAATTTAAAAATATAAATACAAATTCGTCACGATTTGTGGATATTTGTTATTTCTGTTGGAATGCCAGTGTTGCCGTCGAGTGAGTCTTGAATTATTTAAATAAACAATTTCTAGAATAAATTGTAATAGGTTTTTTGTTAAGACTTTTCTTTTTAATGTAGATGTTATAATTATTATTGAGATATATATATATATATATACATATATATATATATATAAATATACATATATAATATTATATTTGTGACGGAAATAAAACATTTGGATCTAAATTTGTGAAGTAACTTGAAAGTATTTTGTCGAAATCAGTTTGTTTTGTGATTTCTCATCAACTATTTGAGTGCATTGAAAACGTACGTTTTTTTAAACCTTGTTAATTGTTCTTGTTTGTATACAGTGTTGATCGACATTTGATTATTCTTGGTTTTCTTCAAATCTAGCAGTCCTGTTACATATTGTGTCAAATCTAGTTTCTTTGTGGCTTGATCTCTGTTCAAGCTTTCATCGGAATATAAGTTGAATATTGTTTCTTTTTAAATTAAACTAAGTTATGTAACTAACTAGATGTAACATTTTTTTTTAAATAAACATATTTTCATATAAGAAAAATTGAAATATAGTTAACTAATTATTGTTATTATTTCTATTACGCAAAACTGATAGATAATTAAAATAAATATTATCAAATAGGTTTATTTAAAGAAAATTTTAATATTTTCAAATTTGGTGAAATGTACTGTTCATTAAAAGCTTTTTTTTTGTTCCTCACACCTGTAATAATTAATTGTAAACTAATCGCTGAGAATGTGAAGAAGGAAGGACATTTTAATTGAATGTAAAATACTAATTTTGAAATTTTAGAAATTCAGTCGTTAGAATCGAGTGCAGATTGTAATGCTACATTGTAGATAAACAAATGAGTTTTTTTTGTATTAAAATGATGTAATTGAAATTTTATGTGGATTTTATTTCGGGCTTCTTCCCATTGCGGTTTTGTCAGTGGTAAAATTGAATAAAGTTATGAATGTTTTTAATGAATTAGATATTTTAACATGATTTTTTCCACTTTCACATCTTCCTAACGTATGTTAGAGTAATTATGGAAATATGTATATAAGTATGTATAAGTTTTGAAGAAACAATTGGACAGATGAAACAATTAGTGATGAACAATATAGATGTGTATAAGTTTTGATGAAACAATTGGGCAGATGAAACAATTAGTGATGAACAATATAGGTATGTATAAGTTTTGGTGAAACAATTAGTGGTAAACAATATGGATATACATAAGTTTTGATGAAACAATTGGGCAGATGAAACTATTAGTGATGAATAATATAGATGTGTATAAGTTTTGACGAAACAATTGGCAGATGATACAATTAGTGATGAATAATATAAGTATGTATAAGTTTTAGTGAAACAATTGGGCAGATGAAACAATTAATGGTAAACAATATGGATATGCATAAGTTTTGATGAAACAATTGGGCAGATAAAACTATTAGTGATGAACAATATAGATGTGTATAAGTTTTGACGAAACTATTGGCAGATGATACAATTAGTGATGAACAATATAGGTATGTATTAAGTTTTGGTGAAACAATTGGACAGATTAAACAATTAGTGATGAACAATATGGGTATGTATTAAGTTTTGAAGAAACAATTAGCGATGAACAATATAGGTATCTATAAGTTTTGGTGAAACAATTGGGCAGATTAAACAATTAGTGATGAACAATATGGGTTTGTATAAGTTTTGATGAAACAATTAGTGATGAACTATATAGGTATATACAAGTTTTGATGAATAATATAGATATGTATAAGTTTTGATGAAATAATTGGGCAGATGAAACAATTGGTGGTGAACAATATAGGTGTGTATAAGTTTTGATGAAACAATTAGTGGTGAACAATATAGGTATGTATAAGTTTTGATGAAACAATTGAAAAACAGATGCCAAGTAAAGGTAAAGTCGATTGTTTTTGAGATAGATATTAAAACATTCGCAATGAGAATTCTCAATTTGCAACTGCCGACTGCAATTTTCTGATAATTTCTTAAATACAAAATGTGTTAATTACAAAAATAATTATCATAGTTTCATTATATGTATGTTGAAACATCATAACCTGTTCATTTACAGCACGTTTTATGTAAGTTTAAGAAAAGCTGGCCTGATGTGAATGTGTTAACATTTGACAAGCAGTTAAGTTTTTATAGAATTATTTGATTATTTCAGCACCATATTGAGGATTAGTTAAATGAAGAATTGGGTATGAAAAACAACTAAGTCGGCACCCAGGCTATCATCGGTATCTATAGCTGATGAGTTTTTAATAAGTGCACAGGAATTTTTTATATTATCGTGTCTCCAGGAAGTGCTACAAATACGAGATATTAACTTGTATTGTCTGATGATTACTCCCATAACTTCTACTTTAACCAAAATATTTCATATTTGTATGTTGAGTGGATTCTCGTTAAATTTGGTGTGACTAGAAAAAAGTTGTGAATTTGCTGTATTCATTCACATATCTCTTCTTATAAGAATAGTTTTGCCGTGTTACTTCTAGAATTAGGGTATCAGTTTATGTTTTGAAAACAAGAGATGCTTTTGTATGAGAGCATCTGCTCTTGCTCCACCTATATAATCAATCTAGTATTATTTTGCAGTGTGCCATTCACAAATAATATAAATATTAAATAGGAAATAGAATATTGACATCATCGAACTTTTAAGGCCCCTCGCATTAAAATTAGCTTAAACCCATGAGATGACTCTAAATAAATGTGCAATCTGAATGAGTAACTTTACTTGGATCATTGCTTATCTTTGTGCTGAATTTCTTAATTTGTGCATTTGTTAAGGAGGACATAACAAACACACACTCATAGAACAATTAATAAAGAAACAAATCCAATGTACCTACATATACATACATTCTGTCTTAACTGTATAAATAACAATTTATATATAGTTAATTTTACTTACGACACACTTTCCTTCACAGGAAATTATGGGAATAATGTCATACAAACACTGCAAATCGTAGGCTTATATTATTAAAGATATTTAGTTTCGAAAAGGGTTTTATGTTAGTTTTATGTTTTTCGATTTATTAGGATTCAATGTAATAAATATTTTGAAATAATTTTATAATAAAAATTGTATATTTTTTTAAATTTCACAAACATTGAAAGTGATTGTCTCTGAAATGGTTGTTATTTTCACATTCACCAAAAACATTTTACATTTAGAATGATGGTAGAAATGAGCCCTGTGAAGTAGAAATATTGTATGGACAAAACACGCTGTATATGTAAAAATTTGACCTAACTGACTGACCTGTGTCCAGCCTTCAATCACTGGCCCTAAAGATATGAGTTTCATGATATATTCCTTTTCAATTTAAACGCTGTATAAGAAAGGCTTTTTCAAGATTCCACTCATAATGTGATAAAAAAATGGTGAATATTTTTTGGACAATCATTCTTAATATTTGTGTTTAAAACATAATGTTGGAAGAATTATTTCTTCTGTAATATGGACATCTAAAATATACGAGTAGATGAAGAGGTTTTCCAAAATGAAATCCCTAAAACTGTTTTCTCCATAGTGTATTGGGTTTGTCACAATGCATACGTCCTTTGGGAGCACAGGAAATCAGGTTCAATTCCTGGTTGCTCGTGGAGCGGAGCTAGACTGGTGTTTAGGTTCGCTGTAAGAGATTGCTCTCAAAACAATAAGTCCGCTGTATGTATTATTAAACTGTGTAAAGTACATAAGTGAACAGATGAAATGTTGTTTTCCATAGATTTCATAATACTGCTTCTCGCACAGTCACTTGGAGAATTAAATTGATACTGCGGTAAACTCTCAGATGGTGCTATTCAAATATCTACCTTGTTTAAATGAATATATAAAAATAGACAACTTTTAGACATGCTAATTATTCTATCAGCAATTGATTTTTGTCTTTGGATGCACGTAAAAAATTATCATTTAATGTAATTACTTCACATTTATTTAATTCACTTCATTCACTGAAATCGTATTAGAACATCGTACGATGCTATAATTCACACAAGTAACGGTGAATTGAGTCACCCTTGAAAAGTTGTTTTGCGACGTCCCCCCACGGCTCAGGCGCTCAGTGTTTAGTAATTATGGCAAATATTTTGAACCGATCTATTGAATTACTACAATGGTTTATCTCGCCCCATCGACTAAGCAGCGTGCAATGTTCACTTCAATTTTCGTAGCAATCGTGACCCACCCCATACTGCATTAAAAGATGTTATGACAGATGATTATTTTTTTTAAACATTTTTAACAACTTTGTTTTTTACATTTTCTTTATAAGGACAAATTTTTTAGTTAAAATGTATAGGTAGTCGGCACACATTGCTATATTGTAATTAACTTAACTGCAATTTACATTTTGTATTTGAACAAATAGTTTGTTTTGTTTGTTTGCAATTTGTACAAATAGTTTGTACTTGTGCTGTCGTTACACATGACCCCATTGTGCCAGGCCCAGTGGGTCCTCTGCAATAGATCAATAGGTGTCCAATTCCTAATCTGTTAAATAGAGAACATTTTTATATTGTCGGTTCAATATTATACTGGCAATTCTATCTGTTAATCAGGTTATTTCCCAAAAATATAATTGCAAAACAACTCGAAAGTATCAGGATTGAGATTTACCATTTGTACTTTACCAAAATAATAAAAGTTATTAGTGTCTAAAATGGGGTAAGTGAAAATAAAGGAAAAAGGGTGTTTCTAAAGAAAATGTTAATAGATAAGCACGAATACAAAATAATGATCAAGTTGTTACAAAAAATTATGGTCAAAATGGTTCGGTTTCTTATCTTATTTCGAAACTATTAATTCATAAGACTTATTACATAGTTACAGTAAATTTGGTAAAATCTAACAAATGATATCAGCTCAAAAGAACTAGAGACACAATGTTTTGCATTTAACTCAGATATGAAAAATATTCAGATTAATGAAAACGAAAAAATTATTACTATTTACCAACAGTATCACTTTGAGAGTAGACAAAGTCGAATATGTGTCTCCAAATGTAGATAGTGAGGACCTTCTTTATGCTCGATGGTGGCCAATTGCAATGGAGGTATTTTTTCTCAAAATTAGAGAAAATAAGAAATTTTCGCTAATGGGCACAGAAAGTGAAAAAAATAATTTACAATTAATTATGTAGTGAAGCAAAAATTTTAAATCGTTATAACTTTTAAAATCTTAAAAAATTATTAGAAAAATGTAAGTATTATATACTCCCTTTTTAACTCAACTACTTAGAAAATAACTTCTGTCCATGGGTCCGTATCCAATAGTGCCATGGGCCCTCTTTTGCCTGAAGACGGCCCTGGTTGCACCAGCGATGGTAGTGTCAAAAGGACTGTGCTGTAGTCGCAGTGCTAAACGAAATCAAAATGACAATGATTTTTCAATATTTTTATTACGACAATTACATATAGTTAATATTAATGATGATAGTTATTAGTTCTGTTGACTTTATCTTATTGTTGCCTTCTATTTTAAACTAAGACTTCGTTTTTACAATTAAATTATGAGAAAATGTGAAGAATTATTAACGAATACAATTTTTATTAAGTATGTGGATAATGATGAATGAATTTTGAATATAACCTGGAAAAACACAATTTTTATATTCAGTTACATTCATTTTCACATACTTTTCTTATTTAGCTGGATTTGTGTGCAGGCTCAACTGGGTACTTTCCTTAATTTGGTTCCATTAAATCGGTAACTTACCCCAAATAAAGGACTTTTACGCTTTACATTTCCCACAACGACCAGTCTCAAGAATACTGACGTAATATAAGTGAGACATACGGAGAAATAGAAGAAACCTAACTGAAAAATTGTCAACAGTTTGTCACAAGGCTTAGTCATATTCCGGACCTTGACTATTCTTCCAGCACTATCAATGGAAAGGACAGCAGATATCTTCGCACCAAAATTCACTTGAAATCATATATAATTTGGTTAAATAAATAAAATATTTTATTGTCTCATTTAATTCCCATTATAGATGAATGTAGATTATATTCGGTAAGTATGACATTATATTTACTGGTATTTGGTTATTTCTAAAGTTCCATGGTCAAACAATGAACTTTTATAACTTTGTCACGTTTGTGTATTCATCTGGTACAGCTCCACACCTTCTTGTTTTCAACCAACGTGTATGAAATCTTCCAAAATATATATAATAGGCAATCCTGCTTTATGTTGTATGTGGGAACGTCTGAGTGATGACAAAATCAACTTTATGTTTAATTTTCTTGTTATTCGTTAAGCAAAACTGAAAACAATTACTGAAATATTTTGGGAAACTTGTACTAAAAAAATGCGGAAAAGTGGATTAACAATAAACTAGTTCTTACATATAATTTTGTAGAGACTTTGTGATTTTACAATTATACGAGAGTCGCCTTATTTTTTTATTTATATTTAATGTATTTACACTACGTAATATTTTATAGTTAATATTGGAAAAGGTAGGTAATACATTCTATATTATTTTATAAATTATTCTTCAACAATTTGTAACGCACCTTTCCGTATTGATGTTTTGTTAAATTTTCATTTGTCATACTATTTTATTTTTAATCGCTTATCATTAACCTTAATTAAAATTGTTTTTAATCAGTTTGGCAGTAATTTATTGCTGAGATGTAGAGTTATAAAGCAATGAATAAAAATGTTTTCACATTTGTAATATTATACGATAAATGTCAGACGCACCTGCATTTTCATTTCATCCTAGATCTTTATTTGCCTTTCTTTGACAAATTTGCTTATTGCTCATTTCTGGTAAAATGAGGTGAGAAGGCATATTTCTTTTGCATATTTTTAATTTTTCTCTGAACATTTTCAGTGTCCCAACCCTTGTAAATAGTCCTTTCATCCCACACTCTAGCCCTTTCAAAAGAAACCCCACACTACATATGGAATTAAAAAAAAATTTCGAATACCTAATTAGCACTAGGTACTTAAAATTTTCATATGAATAATTTTGGGTGTTAACTTTGATACATGTGAATTAATATGTTTTATTACAAAGTCTAATTTCAAATTTCAACATCGACCAGTTTCTGAGAAAAACGATTCTGATGGACTATCTGTCAGCCGTTTTTCTCGTGAACGACTTTATAAGGGTTCCATTTTTACTTTTGAGGTACGGAACTGCAAAACTGGGAAATGAATTGATTGCCTTTATTTAAAATAACCTGTAAAAGTTTTAAATGCTTACTATTTTTGGGTAAATGTAAAATACAGGGAAATTTTAAAAAATCATCGATTTATTTAATCACGTCTCTTTGCTTTGTTGACGCATAAGATCGCAGCACATAAGGACATGTATACATTAATCATATGGTCTACGACTTATCTCGCTTTGACAAATTTTGACAATATACAAGCCCAATTATTTACATATTCTTAAATGAAAATATTTGTGATACGTACAGATGCTGTTAAGTTGGTATAAGAAGCTTATTCGTATAGCAGTATAACATTGGTATATTTAGAGAGTGTGTGCACTGCGTCCGATCCGAATTCGAAAAATATCGGTCCGATATAACAGTAGTACTATTTATATGTGATATTGTGCACTAGATTCGAATTTCAATATCCGATTTCTCTCCGTCATCCGTGGATCTCCATTTCGGAGCAGAATATTGACAGACCGAAGTAACCATAGAATAATTGGTATGAGCACTCGCGCACTGCGTCCGATCCAAATTTGTGAAAATACGGATCTTGAAAACTCTGATTGAATAATGCTTACGCACTAAGTCCGATCTCCGATCCGACATTGTCCATCGGACGTAGAGTGCTTACGTCGTTGATTATGTGTCCTTCTTTCGATTGGAGTCAATTTCTGGCACTGCTGTTATACGTACGAATACGAAGACGAAATAAAGAATTCTTGATAAACCCTTTCTTGCTGAACCGACATTTAAATGGAGCTTTCCACAACCACCAATCAAGCGCTACGTCAATACGGGAGGAAATTATACAATACTACCGAATGAGTGTGTCTACTTTTGATTTCTTTTTAGATCACATAAAAGATAACATTGTGCGACAAGACACAAATTATAGACAATGTATACCGCCAGAAGAAATGCTTGCAGTCACATTAAGGTAAGTAAAACTTAGTTTCGTATTAATAATTTATTTTTAATCAGTTATAAGCACAAAGATGATTACACATCTTTGCTGACACAATTTGAGTAGAAAATCATCATCGAAGTTCTGATTAAATAACTCGGAATACGAATTGGCAGCCTCCTGGTTTTGTGATGCTGTAGAATTTAAATTACGTTCTTCATTTGGTTTATTTGGGGTCATAGTATGTAAACCAACTTCATCATTAATCTGGGTGCGATTGATGTCATTATAATTATCATCTTGATTAACATTATGTTGCGTCGATGCCATGACTGCCGCACTGGACCAAGCTGGGGATGCAGTCTGTGAAACTGTTGATGCAAGACTATCAGTGGAAGACAAATGTGTTGATCGTAGTTTGTTTGTATATTTATGGAGTAATGGCATTACTTCAATATGAAATTCAAGCTTATTTTCTTCTGGTATCTTTTTAATCAATGATAACATAGATTGTAGAAACGCCGTATGTTCGCCATTCTGATTAGTTTCACAGAACTGGATAGTCTTCAAAATTTCAACATCGACTAGATTCATTCTTTTTTATTTCGTAGGGCATGAGCTGATGTTCGTTTGCGCAATTTTTATTGCTATCTTGCATGCTATCAGACGAATCTTGAAAGTTAGTAGCTGTGTCTTCTGGCTGAAAGACTTTTAATAGAAACTGCAAATGTATATGATAAATATATTTCTTCTTTGCAGCTTGTCCAGATTTTGTATTTAGAAGAAGGTATCCCGAACATTGTTTCACTTATTCATAACTAATTTAACCGAAACAATTTAATTAACCATTATTGTTTTATTACAAATTAGGCATTTTGACAATAGCTGAAATAGTGAACGTAGTGTGTTGCAGCATCTGGGACATTCCTCATATTCAATTCCTTGCACCGCCCACTACGGAAAAATGGAAAGCAATAGCTGACGAATTCCAGAAAATACCTAACTTTCCAAATTATTTAGACGCAGTGGACAGAAAGCATGTACGAATTACAAAATTTCCCAACTTCGGTTCGATGTTTTTCAATTACGCTTTAGGCGGTAGTGGACGCAGATTATAAATTTGTTTTCGTTGACATTGTTTCATATGGGAAAGACTGCGACTCAGCAATCTTTCAGCGTACTAATTTTTACAAGAAACTTACTGAAGGAATACTACACATACCACCCACACACTCCTTTATACTCAAGCCTAAACAGAAGAACACCACACGTTTCTGCTGACGATGAAGCATTCCCACTAGGCCCAAATCTAATATGACCACAGGCAGGCTTAAATCTTAATGTAAAACAAAGCATATACAATTATTGGCTATGTTGAGCAAGAAGATATGTGCTTTTGATACATCAGCAAACAAATGGCGAATTTTTCATCGCCCTTTGAATCTGTCCGCGTGAGCATCTAAAGATATTGTGAAAGCCTGTGTCGTATTACATAATATTGTTCGTGAACGAGACAGTTATAAACCTACAGATATGTACATGCCTATCAATAATGATTGCTACCAAGATCTGTCTTTTCCAAATAGTGTTCCAGCCAGCAGAGCAGTAAATGACATTAGAACTGAATTTGCTGATTATTTTATGAATCCCTATGGATCACACCATCTTGGCAAATGTCTAAAATATTATGATTGAAATTAAATACTTCATATTAAAATTGGTCTAGAGATGGGGAAAAGTGTTACATTTTAACGGCATTCCAGATCCAAAAAAATTACTGTGAAATATTACCATGACTTTGTCACGTTTGTCACTCAAATCACGATATATGACGGGAAGTAAAATTAAAATAAAATTAAAATATACAATGGAAAAAAAAAATAAAAAAAAAAGTAAAATTAAAAAAAATTAAATTAAATTAAGTAAAATTTTCATTTAAATATACAATGCAATAGGTTATTTAACTATATTTTTTATTATTAGAATATAATAAATACTAACTTCAGAAATGTTAAATAAATATATCGTACCTAGGACTTTTCGTTACAAAGTTATAATGACTTATAAACTGACAAATTACTGTAAGCGTGAAAACGCCCCATACAAGACACGACGTCACTGGTCAGTATTTAGCAATTATTATAAGGGATTTTACTAAATATTTTTAGTATCTCGTTAAATATTGCATTTAAGTTGTATATTGCATATTATAATTTTCTCATTTTTTTGTGTCGAAACTAAATTCATAATAACTTTTTCAAGAAATAAATTAACACTTTACCTATTTAGAATTAATTGTTTGTTACATGCATTATTATTTTTTTCAGAAGGTTTTTTTTCAAACCTACTCCATAGTTTTAAAACATTTTTACAAAAAATATCGACATCAGTGACATACCCTATTGATCAGTAATAAAACTAATAAATAAGGTAATAAACGTTATAACGTGCGGACTGAGCACTCTCTAGTTTACGCGCGCCCATCGGCTTGGTTGCTAAGCAACGGCCCGTCCGGTCATTTTCTGCCGTTGTTATTTATCACCGATTTCTAATTGGTACTAAAAATAAATGTTTATTACCCTTACTTGTCGCAGTTTTCTTTTTGTCCTCAAACATATCAAACTCGGGCTCAAAGAACTTACATATTTCAATTTATGCATTCCTGGTCATTATTTTAACTTTGTAGTCGTCGATAGACTTGTTGCATAAACAAGTATTTATTTTAGACATACTCGATTAATATATAAATATCGTAGGGACACATGATATAAGTATAATGCGTGCGTGCATTGTGTTTATAACATAGTGCTACACTGAAGTCCAGTTCGGCGCCGAGTTGCGTCCCTCCGCTCCAACGCCCGCCTCACCGCACTACTCGGACATGGCTTGATCAGTCAATATCATTGATGACGGAATTCGGATCTAGTGCGCAGCCTCTCTTACAAATAGTACTACTGCTACTTCGGACCGACATTTCTCTGATTTAGGTTGAACGTAGTGCAAAATGCTCTGTGTGTAAAAAAACTCGGACCGAATGCGGAACCGCATACATAAATTTTAAGGAATATAATTGTAATTTTATTCAGATTTTTAAACGTACGATTGCAAAAACAAGGGCTGGAATCGCAGGAGAGTAATGAATGTAAAAATCCATGTAATATTTTCATTACATGGATTTTTAATTAAATTTTGAAAGACAATTTAAAATATTCACTGATAACCCATTTGTGATGGGGTACGCGACAGAAAACTCTCTCAAGTTCATGGGTATAGGAAAGTACCTCAAAAAATAATCCCGTTTTTGAGTTGACTAAACACATAAACCTGCAGAATACATATAGCCGCAAGATATTTAAAAATAACATAACTACTGCACTTATAATGGACTTGTACAGAAGACAGATAAACGTTATATAGATCCTAGTTTATTACGAAACCAATTAATTTCATCAACAAAATTATTGATAAGACCATTTAATATCTGCGTTGACGCCAAATAAATAACTACACAAAAACTTGGTAAATAAAGATATTTTAAAGTGTAACTTTATTTTTCTTGTAATTACGCATATTATTCTATAATTTTTACCACATATGAAATAGTCATTTCAATTACAAATTATCTGGGAAATGTGAGTGCACACTCATTTTAACAATAAAGGATAAATTAAAAATTGCCAAAGAACAGCAAAGACAACTTTCCGCGTGACACTAAGTACTTGCAAAAAACAGTTGTAATGATTTTTATTTCGTTATCTCTTTCTAACATATAACATTGCTATTATGCACCATCGTGCTCTCTCTTACCTTTGTTCGTCAATGTAGTCTAATAAGTCAGCTTCATCAAAGCAATATGCCGCAATGCAGTATACCCCTTATTCCGATTTAAATATTTAGTGAAACAAATATTATTTCAGAGAAAAAAAAATTATACTAGTAATTCTTTGTCTTTCTTGATTTGTTTTTTTTTCACGGAGGTTCTGTTTATGATAAATCAAAGTATTAAATGTGGTTGAGAAAATGTTAAATACAAAAAATATTTTGTTACCCAAAAGTAAATGATTTCTCAAAATAAACGTCCGAATGAAAAAAGGTTAGATTATTTTTGATTTATGTTTTTAGAATAATACCAATTAAACAAGACACTGCAGACATCCATTCAATTTATAATTCTATTATCGACCAAATTTATCTTTGCATTCTGTCTTCCAATTAACTCTTTTTTAAATTTTGCTAAGTATGTCAATGTCACGTGTATCAATTTGACATATTTTTAGTTTCCTTCGATTTAAAAAAAAAAAATTATTTTTGCCGAAATTGTATTTAAAAATCCATGATGAAAATGTGTATGTATACTGCACTATTGTTATATTTTATGACACAATTACGACACAAATCCTCATAATATATACTGATTTATCTATACATATACATCCGACATTGACACATTGCCAAACATTTTTGCAATATGGATGTTTTTTAGCGACCTCTATTTCCTTGTACATTCATTCATCATAGTTTTTTTTTTATTCAGGTAATGACAACATTATAGAAAGCAGAATATTATTTGCTCGACCACCTGTGTCTTTAACAGTGATAATCAGTGTTTATAGGCTGATGTGATGATTTTATAATTGATATAAATTAAAAAAAACCATAGATAATAATATTTCCTGTATTATGTAAAAACTAACATGTGTTGCAAATTTGATCAATGCCAGAATAAACTATACACACACACACACGCATGCACGCTCGTTCATTTACTCAGAATTTCTTCCTCATAATGTCACGTAATACTTAAAAGTTTTCCATTGATAAAATTCTTATTTAAAAGCTAATTATTTAAGAAAATAACTATTGACAACGTGAAAATTTCCATTTTTCACATTAAAAATAAAGAACACACATTGGATAATTATAATATTTAAATTTATTCAAAATCAACATAATATATACATACAATTAATTACAAAACATACAAATTTTTGTATATTATTTGCGTTTACCATACAGTCGCAAACCTCAAATCGTTGTTGATACATATGAATATTTTTATTGAAAAAATTATTGGCCTTCGGTGATATGACTAATACAAATCAAAATCTCTTTTTAGGCAAACACACTATCAAGTCTTCGTAGACATTTTTCAGCTGACAATATTATGGCCTATTAAAAAAATCTGAAAAATGCCTTTCAAGCTTTGCAGGTCAAAATTTCGAATGCAGGCTCAATCTTTTATAAATATACTCTTTTTCAAATCGACCATCATTATAACAATTTTCTGTAGTATATTATTAATCACCTCACAACGTGATTTTTTCTTTCAGTTATAGTAGTTTCTAAATCTATAATTGTCTATTGCCATTTGTTGACATAATTTTTTTCTATATACTCTATGGCAATATGTTAAATGTCAAGTTGACAATTTAATGTTCTATAAATAAATATAGGCAACTGCTTACAAACAAAATGAAATATAATAAAATTATAAAGTTACTTTTCATTTAAATATATAATTACGCAAAAATTGACTGTGCATCACAAATGAGATTAAAATAATATTATTTCAAAAACAGATAATGCTTTCCCTAGAAATAAATTCATAACATTAGTTGGAATATTGCAGGCACAATCACCGAATGCATGAAGCACATTTAAATTATCAAGTAAATTGAAATACCGGAAAAAGAATTCTAAATTTTACATTGATACGAAACAGCTCGTAATTTATGTTTTTGTATTCCTCAACCTAGTTTTATAATCTACGCTAGAATGAATCAACAAATTGCACCTAAACATTTCGACTAAACTTCATAAAACGTCTCCCGCACTACTGCTTTCTATCTTAACATTCTACTGTAGCAATTTCATTTCAATCCTTACTTAACAAGATTTAGGCAACTTTCTTCAAGAAAATTTAAAGTTTATAAACATACAAGCAATGCAGCAGACCGCTTGGTAATAGAAATTTTATTTTTGCAACTACTAAACAAAATTACTGTCGTTATTATGTTCAAAATATATATTCAAAATGTCAAAGTTTATGTAATATAAAGAAAGTGAAATATTATGTTTGCAATGACAGTTGCTATTTATTATATCAGCTTGCTTGAATGTTATGCTAGTTAACAGCTTGTATATGCCTATATTAATATAAATATATTTAGTGCTCTATTGTTATAATATGCTATGAAAAATACTTAAAAAGAAAATGTCTAATCATCTCTATGGAAATTGAATTAAAAGGGAGCATTGCGGATAGTTGAGCTAAATTTATTACCAATGTATTGCTTTCAAAGAGAAATATTTATAATGGCTCTTTTACTAAACTAGCATCATGCAAATTTTCCAATCAGTGGTCCATTCAAAATGTCAAACTGTATAAACGTGTCAAAAATTCCAAACGTGCGCGCAACGTACTCTAATTGCTTCAAATTTGACTATAATTTAGGGTTCCCCTAGCTAATTTTTCTAAAAAATATTCATATAATAATTCCTACACATTACATTTTTATAGCGTGCCCGTATATAATACACAACACATTTAAAAATTGATCACCTGACAAACTTCAGAATTTCTGCGTCTTTAAATAACTTTTGCGTTAAAGATATAGAAAAGTTCTATACAAATCTTTCAGCTGATAATCTTACAACTAAAGATTGGAAAGCTATGAAATGAAAGCATTTAATATGTTATTCAATGCTTTATATTATAAATATTTTTTTTTTAAACGGTTTTAATGATTAAAAAAATATCTTCTATACGAAAGGGAAACTTAAAAAAAATAAAAAAAAAGTCTAAAAATCCATTCTGCCAATATAAAGCATGGTTGGTATGCTTTCAAAAATAATTATAAAATAATTCTATAAATTAAAATTTTAGTAGTAGCCCAACATGTCATTACTAGCCTTATTGGCAACAAAAATTTTTTTGCATAATGGCGACACCGAGTACACTTCTGTCATAAATAATAATTATTATTCTTTAAAAATGTTAAATTTGAACATTTATTATAACGTGAAACCATGATGACAATGATAATAAAAATTCTGAAGTTCATCACCAATCCGTCTTACATGTAATCACCAAAACCTCCCCTGCCATTCGACTCTCTTTAAGATGAGGGCATGACCTTCAACCTCTCAAAGGCAGCTTTCTCCAAAGCCTCCCTGTGGTCGGGATGTGCAATCTGAATGAGGGCGTGCGCTCGTTGCCGGAGGGACTTGCCGAACAGGTTTGCGATGCCATACTCCGTCACCACATACTGGATGTGAGCACGTGATGTAACCACTCCGGCTCCTGCGGTTTTCAATATGGTTTAACTTAATTAATGTTAAATATTATAATATTTTTTGGTGCTAATAGTGAACGTCCATAATAGTGAGCGTCCACGCAACTAATGTTAGAAATGGACAGTGTGACAAAAGAAATCTATAAAAACTTGGATAGATTAACCGTTTGAGTGCCAACGAGCGCCATCGCGCTTGTGCGTGTACTAACTAAATTTGCCACGAGCATGATGGAGCTTATAAAATCAGTTGCTGTTTAGCGCACAGTAGGGGAGGTCGCTCACACGCGTCGCTAATTTTTTATCTTTCTACGTGTTACATAAAAGTCAAAATATAATATTATTAGTAATTCCTATATAAAAAGGATCCAGGAAAAGAAAATTTTTAACCCATAATGTCGGAATACGAAAATAATTTGAGTGAAAATGATCGATTTTCAAGTTGCGAGGAAAGTGATAGTGGGAGTTACATTGTGGTGCTACGCTCACAATTTGGCGTAATGCAAATTTTTAGTGATAGTCATAATAGTGACGATAACAATTATTTTGCTGATGCGGAGGATGTACCGGACTGCGAAAATACGATGTGACCTTGATTTCAGTTTTTGTTATAATTTTTGTTCACAATATATATTTCCATAATTTTCTTTGTATTTTATTATCCTTGTACAAGTTTTTATTATACAAAACATTGAAAAAATTATTAAAATTGGATAATTTTTGGAAGAGATACAGTTGTTTTTTCGAGATAAGGGTAAATGACATTAAAAACAAAAGATTTATTTGGTATTTTTAAGTACATATGAGTAAAAAACCATGGCACTAAAACGATTAAAGTTCTAAAATGTCTAGTAAGTTTTCATAGATTTATTTATAAAATTAACCTAATAAAATGTTGATAATCAGTGTTGATAATGGAAAGTTCTATGGGCACGAATCACAATTTAAAAAAAAGGTAGACATGCTACACGCATGTGATTTCTACTAAGCAACGTGTTTTATTACTGTAAAGAATGAAGCTGAAAAAACCCATTTTTGCAGGGCTGTCACATTGATGGCATAACATTTAATTGGCAACGAGTTTATATCCTGTGCATATTATATTGTAATTATTTATGTTATTATCAAACTTTAAAGCCCTGCTTCAAAGTGATCTATACTCCATTTAATTTCAAAAGAGAATACTTGTAAACAAACCAATTTGACAGTTAAAATATGGTTGGCACAAATATAAATTCAATAAATAGACAACCCTAACTGTTAATCTCACAAAACTTGGAGGTATCAAACATTTCGGAAAAATATTCAGTATCCTGAAACGTACAAAATCTATATCCATATATGCTATTTGTTATAAATCATTTACTTTATAATGTGTTAAAGTGATATATCTCTAATAAATAAGTTTCATTTTGACATAGACGATATTCAACTCTTTCCAGCATGATGCTTAAGTGAAGCAGAAGAAATAAACAAGACAGAACATTGGTGCTATACATATAGCAAATGTAGTTTTATATATATATATATATATATATATATATATATATATATATATTTATAACTACATTTGCTATATGTATAGCACCAACGTTTGTAAGTAAATTTTTCAACTAAACATAATCATGATTCTGTCCATTATAAAAGATTGGACAGAAGTATGAGCTCAAGAATTCCAAATAAACATAAAAACGCCCCTATTGGTGGCTTTTCTATAAACCAATCTGCCTACCCCACTGAACCGCTGTATATTTACCACACTATCTATCAATTTTTTAAAGAAATTTTGTCAGTATTCTCTTCAAGGTAAACATTTGACAATAAGACATGAAGAAAAAATAATTAAACCTGTCATTGTAACGCTTCCCTTTAATGAAATTATCTCAAACTATTTTTAAATTCAACTTCCATATGAATTTTCTTTCTTTTTGTAACTGATCTATTCAGTGTTTTCCCACATTTTATTTCGCACTTTCAATAACACTTTATTAATTTTATCTACTGCAATTATTGCTTTATTATAATAATGTAATTACTATTAGAAAAATAATAACAAATTGCTGGAAAAATTTTGTTTATTTATTTATTTATTTTGTCCAACACAAAAATTAGCCTCCATTTTCCAAATAATTTTAAAACGGTGAAAAACGAGTAACGAGTAATATTTCATATACTGAATTTTCACATTCTATTTCAGACGTCAAATAAAATTAGCATCACATATGGCTGAAAATACAAAACACGATAGGAAGGAACAAAGAGACACTCACCAGGTTTCAGTAAAGGCACAATCTTGGAGCCGCCCTTTTTGGTAGCCGAAGTCATTGCAATGATGGGCTTGCCCTGCCCATCTATAGATTCACCGGCTCCCCTGATAAAGTCCACCTGTCCACCGAAACCGGAGTACATCCTCGTTCCTGTAATATATATTATGTTATTATCAGAAAAATGTAGGTGTGAGCAATTAAATAATGTCACATTAAATATCTTATCGTAGATACAATAAAATTTTACCAGCTAATATGTGAAGCTCTACCACTTATACCTTAATCCACCATCATTTTAAACTATACCCAGTAGAACACACTTTTGCAGACATCACAGCAAGGTAGACCATAAACAAATTATAATTACTAAATTACTTAGGTTGCGCACAGCAGGAGTATACAAATGTTTCTTGTCGGGCGAGAAACAAACACAATGGTGTTTTCCATCTTAAAACTACAAACGAGTTAAATGATCTTATTTCTAAATTTGGAATCACATATGTATCCATTTTCGTCAATATTCTCAAACAAAAACTCACCAATGGAATCGGCCGATACCTGTCCAGTGATATCAATCTCAATGCACGAGTTAATGGCTGTCATCTTTGGCTGTAGTGAGATTATATGCGTGTTGTTCACATAATCCACCTCCAACATTTCTGCAATAGCCAAATAACATAAAGACAATGGTGGGAAAGTAAGAAGACAATCAGATTTTAAATCTTATTTGATGTCTCTGCATGAATAGTTGATCGGAAAGTGTCCAAAACAACAAACATCAAATGTAGATTGATTAAAAACAATTGATATTATCATTATCCATCTTTTATTAGAATATTCATATTGAGAGAGCTTCAAAAGTCTAATTCTCCTAAAAATAGAAAATGCATACTTTTGTTAAGGTTCTATGTTTTAAAAATAAAAAACAGCCACTTATATTAAAGCTACGCTGGACAATTTATTGGCTAACTATTCACTGGCTGCATAGGTTTCAAATGTGGAATCAAAAGCTGTGAAGACGAACCTCACTATGGGCAACCAATTGCTCCAGAAATTATTGGAAAAACTCATAAAATAATTTTGGATAATTACCATTTGAAATTGAGAGGTAGGCACTGTTTCTGGATGCGTTTCGAATATCTTGCACAAATATCTGGTCATCAAAAACTTTGTTTGCAATGGTTTGCTATTGACCAAAGATAATTACCAAATGGGTATTCTGACAAAGAATTTGGAGCTGTTCGAACGTGATTCTAGTGAATTTTTGCAGTAATACAAAACCATTCACGAATCCACGACTACACACAGGTAACTAAAGAACAGTATGGTAGTGAACCGAGAATAACACCGAAGAAAGTCAAGCCTGCACTGAAACTTTTTGCAACATCCGTAGTAATGACCATATGCAGGGAGTACTATGCAGCCAATTTGAAGAAATTTAGTGAGGAAATTAAAAGAGACAGCGTCATCTCGTCAAGAAGAAAGATTTACCAAGATTTCATCAAAACAACATTATTATTCACGTGGTACAACCTAGTTATTGTACATCTAGGCCCCATATGACTTCCTTTTGTTCCCAAACTTGAAAAATGGTCAGGTTGAAAGAAAATTTTCAACGAACAATGAAGTCATAGTTGCTGTAGATTACTATTTCAAAAGGTTAAATTCCTTCTATGAGATTGGCTTTCAATGGTTCCGACCATAGAAACCATAAAATCAAATAAAAATATAATAACTTAAGTATACTAAAAAATTAAATCAATTTAATTAACATCATTTTTTGCTTTTCTTTTTCACTTTCATCAAATAGACTCGGAGAAATATTATAAAGCCAAGCTTTCGAAAACGATGTCTTAATTGCTAAATGGGAAATAAGTTGGTGCTTATTTGCAGCAATGCATTAAAGCATTGAAACTCTTAATCTATAAAATAACCATTCTACAAAAAATTTAGTTCCTGATTTTGTATCAGCAACTGTATTCCTTTTGTTAACCTCTGATGAATAAAGAACATTAGCTTATTTATCTGAACGAATGACGTTAATTTGTTTTGTATATTTTCTTACAACTTTTCAATGCCCAGATAATTTTTTAGATATTTCCCTAACTACAATATTATATAGTGAATAAAATATAGACTAATCTTTGAAAATACTGGACTAATTTTGACAATACTTTCAATTACATATATCCTGTTTATCCAGGTGTATTAAAGACACCAGCAATCAATCACGATAAGTATAAAAAGAATAGGAAAAGGAACTGCATTTTCTTGCTGATTAAACCACACAACAGAATATAATATGAAAAAATTATTTTAACAGCTTGTCTTTCGACCTGCTATGGCCGAAGTAAAAGTAGGGGCTGATATACATTTTTTCTTTTGGCTTTTTTTAGCAAAATGTTCTAATAAATATATTTTCACTCTTTTGTCTATTAAAAAAATATTATGCATCAGGGCTTAAAGGTACCGGGATTCCAATTTTCATTCTCATTGCTAATTACACCACAGGGCGTGATTATGTATTTTGAGGTTTTATAGTTTATTATCTAGTTTTATATACAAAATCAACAACAAACAATATTTGGGACAGAAGGCCCCGAGGCAACTATCCTTTCATAGAAATTGGCCCCGTGTCTGACCCTGTGTCCCACCCCTAAAAATACTAACATTAACCTAAAACAATCTGGGCTATTAAAACATTCGATGATGCTCATGATGTGACTGTTGAACGTCACATTATTGTACTGTCATTTGCGTTGAATGCATTAAATAAGTTTTTTCTAAACCCGAGATATGCTTTGAAAGAAATATCATTTTTTTAATTATACATGGAACACAACAGAAAAAATAAACAAAAACACTAACCAATAAGTGGATTGTTATCCACAAAGTCATATAGGGCCTTAGTTCCGTTCAAGAAGGAACCCACAATTCTGCCCTTGTGCTTCGTCTTCTTGTTGTTGGTGATGCAGCCCCTATTCACTAGGTCGATGACGCCCACGCTGAACATCTCCGAGTGGATGCCCAAATCCTTATGGTCCTTGAGGGCTGAGAGCACTGCGTCGGGAATGCTGCCAATGCCTAGGTATATATTATAATCAATTTAACAATGTCTGAGTTTTAACATAGAGTATTTAAAAGCAGTATTTGGTAAGTTTAAACCTAACAGAAATGGTGTAAAAAACCATATAGCAAAGGGTACATTTCTTAACTGGCAAATTACTTCGATTGGAAGAATATCTTATTATTATGTTTGTCAAACAAGCTTGCAACAAGTGTTCAAGTAAATTCACAATGCTGAAACTACAAAACGGAATATGATAATAAAAATGTTATTAATATATTTTTTGTTGATGAAACTTGCGAGATCGAATTTGACAATTTCATCACTCGTGTAAAAAATGACAAAAATCTGATGGTTTTTCAATAACCGACATCTGCCATGAGCAATAAAAAATGTGCCAATAGACAGATTATATGAGGTGTGTTCAAAAAATATCCGACCGTTATTTTGCGTGTACAAATGAGCTTAGGAAATCGTAGTTTGTACAAATGAGCCTAGGAAATTGTAGTTTGGTTCCACAATCCTAATGCACATGTTGAATACTTTCTTGCCTATAAAAGCTGCCAATCGCTAGTTGACCATCGATGAGTTAAGATGTGTAAGTGAACGCAGTAAGATTTTCGTTGTTGACAAAATGGCAGAAAAACATGAAGCAAACTACTACATTAAATTTTGTATGATAAGTAGTTATTAACAAGTGGAAACAATCAGCAAGATTCAAAAGGCTTTATGGGGACTGAACAATGGGCACCACACACATAGTTGAGTGGTACAACCGTATTAAAGACGGCCGCTCATAAATGGAGTCAAGCACAGGAGCAGTAGGAGCTAAACATCCAGAAATGAGATCATCATCGACAACGTGAGGACTCCGATGACGTAGTATCGTCGAGTCACAACCAGAGAATTTGCAGACAAGGTGTGCATCAGTATCGGATCGTTCATTCCATTTCGACTGACGATTTGGTTTCAGGAGAATCTCAGCAAGTTCACGGCAAAGTTGCTAATAATCAAGAAGAAGCAACTCTGATTGGGGATTGCACAAGAGACGCTGGAGATTGTGAACAATTATCCCATTTCCTTAACACAGTGATCGCTGGCGATGAGTGCTGGGATTATAGGCATCTGTATCGAAGTATGTAACATCACTCAGGCCAAAAACTGCAAGAGATCAGTGTAATAATGGTCAGTTATTTTTTGACCATACATGTACAGTACATCTTATAATAAAATTTAAATTTCACTTTTTAACTCTTTAATGTATATAGCAGAGAATAGTACAAAACAGTACAAAGTTTATTGAAATTTTGTTTAATTTTGTTTGTTTTTACCGCTTTTTCATTAGCTCACTTTCTTGTCTGTTTGTTTCTTTGTTTATCCAGTACAAATTTTGCAAACAATTTTAAACTTCCCATTGAGCTAAAGACTTGAAACTTTAAGCATAGTTCAGAACTGGATGAACAATATTAATTCGCTTTCTTGTCTCACTGTTTGGCACAGAAATTAAATCATTTTAATGACTTATGTGTTTTATTATAAATGTTACAAATGCTAGCAAAATAAGTACTTTACAGGTATTTCCATAGCTATTAAAAATTCACAATTACAAATTTCCTGGACAATATGTATGTGGTTACAAATCTTTATGGAGCACAGCAATATTATTTTAAATTTTTTACTCCGATTTAAAAATGTGTAAAAATTAAAAAACTTGTTGATATTAATAATTATTTTCTGATATAGAAGAAACAAATTGAATTACAAGAAACTAACACCATCTATCTAATATTGTTCACACTATATTCTACTATAAAAATTATAAAGATTAATTGTCAAGTGTTTTGAATATTATATCAAAAATGTTTTACCAAGAGTAATGAAATAGATGTGAAAGTTTGACAACTTAAAGAAACAATTATTTTCTGATATAGAAGAAACAGATTGAATCACAAGAAACTAACACCATCCAAGATCCAATATTGTTCGCACTATATTCTACCACTGTATCACAAGAAACTAACACCATCCAACATCCAATATTGTTCGCATTATATTCTACCACAAAAACTAAAAATTCATAAAAAGTATAATAATTTCATAAAAAGTACGTAACCTAATGGAGTGCGTGAACCGACAAGTCTTTGAATGTGCGTTAAGACAACATTGAAAAAAACCATGGGTTTAAACACAACATTAGAAAGAATCTTAATTCTAAGCATGGCTTAGACTACAAATTTCTACACAGCCAAATCTACTCACCCATCTGCAGTGTAGCGCCGTCTTCCACTAAATGTTCACCGATAAGGTTTCCAATCTTAGTCTCCATTTCATTGGGGGGTGCACCTCCATGCTCGGGGAGAGGTTTGTCTAGAGCCACAGCGTAGTCCACATGCGAAATGTGCATGATAGCATCGCCGAATGTTCGAGGCATGTGCTTATTTATTTGGGCTGTGAGCAAATTTGATTTGTTATAATATTTCGTAACCTATTTTTGTATTGAGATTTGATTTATGGCCACATAGAGCAATAAATTGATGATTTAGAAAAGTTTTTTTTATTGCTCACAAGGAAGGGGTTAAGTCAGAATTTGTGGTTAATAACACGATAATATAGACCAGAGTTATATACGTCTTAAATTCAACATATTATGTCTATCTATCTCTTATTTAAAATGTGCCAAGCTGCACATGGCATTAAGAAAAAAGTTTCAATATTAGTAATTCATTTAACAATAAATATATATATATTTTGAAACAAGTAATTTTAAATGCTACATATGAAAAGTCAAGTTCTCAAAAGATTTACCAATTTCTTCTCAGATTAAACAATTAGCAATATAAAATTATAAACAATTTGTAATTAAAAATTGTATAATTGCAAAGCGAAACATGTTTTGAATCTAATATTCAAGTTTGAACTGCCGTGTTAAGTGCAGATGTCGTAACTGACATTTTTCTGAATTTGCAGCTTTGATCTCAAATGGTTCATTTCTAAATAATTAAAAGTGCTTTTTCAAAGTAATTATTAAACATGATTGGTTATAATCTGTCATGTCTACAATTTTCACCTATAATACTTAAGCCCTTTTTGTCGTAACTATAGTAGATACAAATTTTCCTCTTAATAATGTGCAGATACGACGCCCACCTTTAGGTATCGACCTATAGATCATACAGATATCGGTTTGCAGTGACGTTGTGCCTGTAACGTACTTTATATTGTAGAAACACTAATCTACACTTACAAAGAAAATAATGCTTGACTATACTAAGTCTGCTTATCACAATACAACCTTTATCCCGTCACCTCATATCAGTTTGTGATCATCACTTTCTAAAGGGAGGTAACAAAAAAATTTCGGCAATCCTGCTTTTTAGTGCTGCCTTTAATTAGGTATGTTTACGGTTAAATTAAAGTTCGTCAAATCAAAGATGATGAGGTTTACCCTGGGTGGTCTTTTACTAGAAATGTTCGAGAAGAATTTTAAGTTTTTTAGAACTTGTGGTTTAAAAAATGGATCATGAATAATAACCGAGCTACATTAAACTACTATTTTATTATGATAGTTATATTTCTTTACTTACATACGTTTTATATATTATAGTGATGTACTTTTTTGTGATATTACGTTATTGGATATACAATACAAATTTATTCATGACCTCTGGCTATATTAATTTCAATGCCTATTTATTAACTTCCTTATACCAACTTCTGTCTTCTGATCATTCATTTTGCAATCAGAAAAAACTAGAAATACTGAAATGGGTTTAAATACATTTCTATTGCCTTAGTCCATAAATACATTATATTGGTTTAAGTTCTGCGATACCATTGTTAATGAAAAACAATGGTAATGAATTGTAATTGCATTATGCTTGAGCATATTATCATAACTGCACTTATATGACAAATTGCTCTCAGAAATGTAAAATACTTTTTGGGTGGTCGTTTATCGGAACTGCTATCGGTTCAAGACAACATTTTTTTTTAAGTCACGATTAAATATTTCTGTATCAGAAAAAGGTAGTGGCCACCTGCTTGAGCACCCAACCTATTTGAGAAGGAAAGTCTAAACAATCAAAGTCAAAAAATTGCAGATACGGCACCTGCCTTAGTAAGGCAATGAACTTGGCAAATTTTCATTTAATATTAACTCGGGATTTCAATCATCACTTAAATACATAGATGGATCAAAAGTGGCAGTAATTGGATTAAATAAACAGTGTTAAGTATATAAATAGTGTTAGAATGGAGTATTGTGAGAACTTGGCTTGCTCAAGCAAAAGGAGTTGCCTATAATTTGGAATTTTTTTTGCTTTTGGATGTCAATAAAAAAAAGTAAATTTTATAATTCTTTGGTCTAATGCAGGCAGCCTTACTGCACATTTAAGTCAAAAATTTGTTTGGGGAAAACATTTTGTTTATAGTCTGTTAAAAATTCTATATTTATAATAGTTTACCTACTACTAGAGAGCTCTTAGAAGTAAACTAAAATGCCCAAGATCAGTATAAAACCCTTGAAAGGGAATTAAATATTATTATTTTAATACTGTTACCAGATAACTACTTGTTCTAACAAGTAAAAAAGTCAAACTTACCTACAATGATTTTGGAGTTTATTAATGCGGCACGCACACAATCCACTGACGTTCCCAAACTGACGTAGCCATGATGATCGGGGGGTGAAACCTTCAAATAATTTAATTTTATACATATTAAAATAATCTCTTAAAATATGGCGGTTGACAGCATCTGTCAATCCAGTGTAGCACCAAAATTTTACACAAAAATTTCTTAACACACTTCAGGACATATAACATCAAGGATTTTTCAAAAGCTTTGGTCCCAAAAAATATATAGCTTAAGTACAAAATATTCTTTTGTATCTATCTTCTCATAATATTGACTTGAAATTTAAGAAAAAGGATGCAAAATGTTTTTTAATGGCAGTCTTTTAAAATTTAAAAAGGATAGAAAGAATCATTGTCATAAACAAAAAGACACATCACCTTAACCAGCCTTAAAGCCTTAAATCAGCCTTAACATCTAATTTCAACAACACATATTATATATCCACTTTCTAGCTAAACATTTTCCAGAACAACGCCGTTTTCAAATAACGAAGTCATATTCTAACCTCCCACAAATTATAATACATAAATTAGACATACTACTAGTCAAGAAAGAGCAAGCTGTTGTATCATTGAAACATAAAACGTGTCAAAAAACGTTCCTATGTTCATAAATATCTCAAATAATTTTCCTACGTTCATAACATCTCATAAAACATCAGTTCACTTAGCTGTATGATAGCAAAAACATTAGATTCAAGGTTAAAATCACCGATTCGCACAGAGGCCTATATCGACTCCCAGGGGTCGATAACAACCTGAACTTGAACCTGAAGGGGTTCACGTTAACGAAAAAAAATTAGGGGTCCACGAGATAAAATAATCTTAGCAAAGAGATTTAAACGTCAGTAAAGAAATTTGGGGACCTCTGGTTTAAATAATATTCATAAACATGTCAAAAATCATTCTTATGTTTATACCATCTCATAAAACATTTGTTCACTTAGTCGTATCACGGCAAACGTATTAAATTCAAGATGTACCTAAGGTTCAATAAACATCTTAAAAGTTTCTATATTCATAATCATCTTATAAAACTTTTCTTTTCTTCCGATGTTTGAAATATCTCAAAGAGATGCTTTCCTACTATGTTCATAACACCTCATAAAACATCAATTTACTTAGTCGTAGCAAAAATATTAAGTTTACCTAAGTTCATAAACATCTCATAAAATATACCAAAAAACATTTCTATGTCAAATAATTAAATCACATTCTTACCATGCCATGAGACATACAGTAAACATGCTATGAGATATAAAGTACTCCAGTAACATAAAAAAACTCTTAAAACTATTCCCACGCACAACTTAAAATGTCTTTGTGGCTACTATTTCATTATAGGGTAACATTTAAACCACAATTCAATAAAATGTTTTTACTGCCCTAAATAGGTAAAAATACTCCATTTTCTGGGGATTGACGTACATAATTTATATTCATCATGGAATAACGGGAGCCAAAGTCCATTACAACTCGGAATATACGTATGAGCCTTAAGTAATAATAAACACAAATCTTACAAAATGCTCAAATTAACTGCATGATTGATTCAGTGCGTAAATTAATAAACACATTATGTTTAAGAATTTAAAGTGACCAGTAAAGTAGGCACCACCTGGTGATAAATAAATAAACAATTGGATGTAGTAATGTAATTTTTTCATGAGAAATTCCCATAGCGTACATATTTTAACTAATCAAAATTATTATTTTACATCAAATATCTTGAGGAACTAAGAAAATTGAGATTCACCAATATCTTTGTCAGAATGCTTGCACCGTGGAAAGCGGACAAGTGAAAGTTATGAATCAATGCTATTAAAAAATCTACATATTAATACGTGAAGAGAAAATTTGTATCCTTTTTTAAGCATATTGTGCGCACAGAGGAGTGTAAGATTTGGCATAGTTAAAGTTTAGATGGAGAAGGAGTGCAGAAAGCTTAAATTTATATATAATATGATGTTACAAATACATTAAATTATATATTACAAATACATTAAAAGGTTCATTGTTTACGTTCATACTATCAACGTCAAATATATATTAGTCTGTGGTCAAACAGTCGCATAGAGTAAAGATTATCGTCAAAGAATTTTAAAATATCAGATTGACTGCATGATTTCACGTAAACTAATAACATTCCAACTTAAAAATTTAATGAATTACGATCTAATTTTGACCTCTGGACGACCGCCATTAGGTAAATATGTAAAACATTTATTTATACAAAAAAAATATATATAGATTTTAAACAAATATAATTACGAGGTAAGGATTATTTTGAACATAATTTGTTAAATCTGTCTTAACATTAGTTGTAATGAAACGCAACGAGCAGCATGAGTTACGCATCGGTAATCTGAATCAAAATGCTGCACAATAATTAATCAATGAAATTGGCATGTTAAATCGAATATGCTTCACTACCTCAAACAGACGAATCTTTTAAGAATTTTACATCATTTCATGTCTGCGGAAGAAAACCAGATAAATACTCATTTTTTAAACCGATGAAACGTGGATAAAACTGACTTGTAGCGGAACTAATTAAATCCAACATAATGGTACAAAATCACAAGTTTTATGACTCAATAAATTAGAAAATCTGTGGACATGCGACATATATAACTGAAGTTTGCAATAACGAACTTTCCCCCTAATTACAAACATATTCAAAAATATAAATGCAAATAGGTGTAATTACACTTTGCATTCCCCTATAATATTTTTAAAGCGGATTTAACCAATTTTGTTATCCAGCTCCACAATAATTTATCATAATCCTGCTATTATCCACTCAACTCCTATGCAAAGGGATATACCGATAATGAAATTATTACACAAATGGCACTCCAGATTTTACAAGGTCCTACAATACACTATAATTAGTAAACCGTGTATTCTAATTATCAGAATACAGTAGAACAGGGAGATAAGAAACATAAAAGTACATACATTGATTAAATAATCATTGTTTGCACTATATGAATCTATTACAACACTGAACAATTGTAAGTAAATATACATTCATTTAAATTTTGTTTGTTCTAACAATACATCTCCATCAACAACATTCAGACTTAAAACTTTAATGAATTACAGTCGAATTTCGACCGCTGGACGCTTTGGTGAGAGTATGGCATGGTTCTGCAAAATATCAGCTAATGTAATATAGAATAACTGGAGATTGTTATATGTTAATTTCTGACGATACTGGAACCAGTTCCCCAGAAGATCGTTCATTCATAAATTTCCCCACTGCTTACTTCGACATTTTCCATCTGATAATTGATGGAATTTTTCAAGAAAATTATAAACAATATTTTTCAAAAGTATCTGTGAACCGAAGTTATTAGAATGAAAGACATGGATTTTAGGCGAATTTTTGTCAAATAATTTAATTTTTACAAAAAGAAATAAATTAGGTTTCTTTATAAAATATGAAGTTTTTTATTTTAAAAGCTTATTGGAAATCAATGTGTCTGGAAAAAATGGATATTTTCACATTTTCCAAAAATGTTTTAAAGAAAATTTTAACCAAAAATTTATAGCCTTTGGTAACTGCTAACCTTGACTGACTGTAAAGATTATGTGCCTGTAGTGTTTTTGGAGGATTCTAAGGACATATCTTTTATCCCGTCTAAAGGACCTAGACATTGTCAAAGAACGAGTTAGATATTTTCTATACTCATTTACATTTCAAAAAAATCATTGCACGACAAAAGTTGTGTAGAAAGTTTAGAGGATGAAAGAACTTTATTCTCAAGTAGTTACCGCAGATGAAACACAGATTTGATAGTATGATCCAGAATCAAACCAAAAGTTTACGGAGTGGATAGAAAAAGGTGAAGCTACCAAGAAGTTCAAAGTCAAAGAATATACTTCACAATCCCTCTTTTAATTCACGAACTTGTGACAATATTTAATTCTAAACTAGCCTTAAAGAAAATGGATTTCCGAGAAATTCACCACCTAACACAATTGAAGAAGAACTTGAGTTGAGAAGATTTAAAAGCACAGGCAAATAAAGCTGACGGTTGACATTTTGAGAGCAATATTACAATTTTCTCAACAACTTGGACTTATGAAAAGTTTTAAAAGTATATTGATTGTTGAGAGATTACACACAAAATTAAGTTCCTTATAGTGACTTACTTTCCTTTTAGCTGCTCTTCGTAAGGAAACTATAGCAGACGGATTTATGTAATTCTTTTTTATTTCTTCCCTTTATATCTCAAACAGCATGTATTAATTTAGGTTTGTGACATGTAAATATAGATATATCAAATCTATTTATAAGTATACCACTTTCATAGTGAAGAAATGAGTTAAGTGTCCCATATTTACGTAACACATTGTGCCAGTCAAGAGCAAATGGAAGGGATCCAAGTGTTGTATCAACACTCTGTCAATTTGGGTGAAGGTTTAATACGTTTATTTATTAACTATTCATTGTGGAAATTCTTATCATTATACTGACATTATGTACATAAGTTACGATTAGCATAACAAATAATGCGTTAAGTGTAATAAAAGAATGTTTTAAATAGAATATTCATAACGCACGTCTTATACATATTTTTCAGTGAACACTTAATATATTCATTTTGAAAGATGCCAAATCATATTGATACTATTAAATACATTGCGGATGAATTTAGGTCTTTCCCGAGATGTGCAACCACACAAGCACCCCAAAAATTATCTTCACCACTATGTCTACTACTTTAGTTCTCTATCGGACTTCGTTACTTCGGATTTTATCCTTCAGAAACACTCCGAGCATAGCTCTTATCATTACTCGCTGAGCCACTTTATTTACTTATTTGTGTACTTTAAAAGTATGTAATTGATACTTATTGCTACGAGAGCAATCTCTTACAACCAACCAGAACACCGCTCGAGACCTGCTGGAGTAGCCAGGAATCGAACCCGGATCCTGGTGGTGCACCGCGCTGCCATAGGTCGTGTGCCTTGTGAACAACTCAACACACCATAGTACGCACTGATTATAGATTTTCGCATTGAATATTTTTAGAAAATGTTGCGTCAAGAGCGTGGCTAGAATAAAAAAAAGTCAAAACAACTTTGTTTACAATTTTTGTCTGTCAGTCTTCTGTTTGACTGTTTGCTAGAGCAGCACACGTAACTACTGGAATAATTTTAATAGAACTTTCACTGGGATGATGCTTGTGATCCCGATTAAAATATGGAGTAGGCGTTCAGTTATTATCACCTACTCAGCTTGAGAAGTGACAAATAGAAACTATGGAGACTGTTACAGCATTTTAGCTATAAGTTCAAGCTACGAGTATCAGGTAAGTTATTTTTTTCCTTCAAGGTTATTTTTGGCACACATTATTATTGGGAAAAAACTCAAACATATTAATAAAAGCCTACGCAAATGGGGGCAAAAGCTAGTATTATAATAAATATATCTGTCTATTATTTTGCATTATGGCTATTATCCGCCATTAAGCAATGAAACTGCATTCTTCTCCAAATGCCCTAAAGACTTATTCCAATATTCAAGGATACGAAATACTATTAAGTTACATACAACTTAGCGAACACTGTCCGAGCTATTTACGTTTATGAAATACATCTATTTGATGTATGAATTGAAACTCAGAATTTATAAATTGCAACATTTTTACGTGAATTACGATGTGTAGAGATAAAAACAACTAACCCAGCTAAGAAAATAATTTTTCATTTCTATGAATGTAAATACATACATAAAATTTTCAAGAAAATCTATTTTTACCGCTCGAAATTATGTCTCTTTAAAGTTATGTGCAGAAAGACAGCCTAGAAGCAGATAATAATAACATACGCTACATTCTGTTTGATATTTAAGGACAGCCGTATTGCAATGTAGATAAAGAATAACCTAAATGATAAGAAATGAGCAAAGAATTATCTAAAAGATAAAAAATAAGGGAGCAAGGTTTCAGAATAGTCACATTTTACAGGGGTCCAGAACACCCCTCCGAGATCTTTAAACTTGCCCTAGATAAAAAGATTTTTCTTGGGCAGAAATCATTAACCTTGCAATGATCCCGCAGATGACAATTTCATTTAATTATGTTAGTAAAATAGGGTCGCCTAACTATTAAACTAGAAGTGTATTGTGTCACCTCAATAGCGGTTTTGTAATTGAATCAGGGACTGTCAATCTTTGTCAGTGCGAGCAGTAATGTCCTCAACACGACCATTTGCAATAATTATTCATCACTTTCTGAATTGTATTACTCATTATGATTATTTATGGATTGTATATAATATGTGTGCATGTATGTATGTGTGTACATGTAAACATTTATACAGGTGTAAATTTGAATACAACAAATCTGCAGAGAAATAATATGTTACGATATTCGGAAGACAAAATTAAAACTGTTTTTGGAAATTCTGCATAATGGAAATGTTATGACTGTTGGAAAATTTTAAAATATCACTTTTCCGTTTGAAGTGTACCTAATTATGTTAACATTAGCTAATTTTTAATACAGACAAAGACATACATTCCTTTCCCACCGAAAGCGATGTACCTTTTACCTACATTGCTTAAAGCAATATTACACATTATGTTTTAATAAAAAAAAAATATTTAATATACTTTTCTATGTCCTGAAATGACATGAAATATCTTTGTGAGTTTAGGGTTTTAGATGTATTTTACTGTTCTCTTCAGGCTATTGGTGATAACGAACTGATCATGGCTGTTTGTATTCAACTTTACACATATGTGTGTATATGGATATAATACATATATATATATATATATATATATATATATATATATATATATATATATGTATGTATATATATATATATATATATATATGTGTGTGTATATATATATATATATATATATATATATATATATATATATAGGCCATTACTGTAATATGCAAATTCCACTTGAAAAAGGAAATGTAGAGATTTTCATTCCAATGGAATGGGAGACACATTCTCATTTGAAAAGAAAATTAGCCTTATTTCAAGGGTTTTTACGGTTAATATGAAGTTTCGAATAAGTTCAGAGAAGCATGTCAGATGAAGTGTAAATTGGCTAGATGCAAAATATACAGAAATTTTACACAAAAATTGTTTTAAAAAGTTTTAACATTTTTAGATACTAATTTTTCTTTCTTTCAGTTTCTCATGAGGAATACTGAGTTGCTCTAAACCAAATGCTTTTATTGTTAAGTACTTTTCATAAAACCTACGTTTACAACTGCAATATCTGGCTTAATAATCTTCCTGTGGAAGAGCTTCGGAATGTCCTGCAAGAATATAGGGATAGCATCCGAACGACCTTCAGCCACTGATTTCCTCACATTAGCAGCCATGAACAAAGAGTACGATCTGAAATAGAAGAAAAATATTTGTTACATATACACTTAGCCACAAAATAAATTATTTCGATAAAAGCTGGAAACAAAAAATTAAACTTTTTTTCAGTTACTTATATAATTTGTCAAACTTAAGCAGCCCACTAGATTGGATGTGAACCAAAACACCAATTCATATGTAAATTCTTGTGATAACAGCAATTGGACAAGAAATGAGATAAGTTGCACAAATTTTTACATTCCTCAAAATTTAGACTTTTTACTAGAAGATGAAGGTGTTGCAATGAAAATCATTATTACAGATATGATTACATGTTATATAATATAGATTGTAAGTTGCAGAAGCTATTAGACAATAAAAGAAAATCACTGTAAAAACTTCCCACGTTTTTACTAAAAAAAAATTGAGAAAGAAAACACAGATATGTTTGGAAAAGTAAGACATAGAGGGTAAAATGGGAGCTAAACGAACTTAGTGCCACCAATTTCAATATCTTACTTGTGCAGTCATATACACCAATCACTGATTAATTAGCAAAATAAATTTCTCCAGGCTTCATTTGTAAATTTTCTAGGAATAATTTGACTGTTAAATGATATCACAAGAATAAGATATCTATTTATATGATTTCCCTATTCGAGACACAATAACGCTTTTATATACGCAGAATTTACTTCAAGAAATTGATATTTGCGATAATACCGCTTGAAAAAAATTAAAATGTTTAATTTAATAAAAAAAAAATTAAAATGTGTGCAAATTTATAAAATAAAAATGTAAACTTTGTTTGAAAGAACAAAAATGTTTTACACTTCATTCCAAGTGGCTGATTAAAAATGTTAACACACGGAGCATGTGTGATAGTGCACTCATTTGTTTAGATTGTGCAATAAATATTTAACGCAAAAAAATTTTGAACGCTGGCAATGTAAAGCTAGATTTACTCTATTAACAAAAATTTAGTTTGCCTCGTTGCGGATAGCTTCCCAGATTACAAACCGATTTGAAACTTAACAATTTGCAAATGAAATCCAAAATTACAATAAATATCCAGTAAACCTCTAGTTAAAAACAGTTTCTGAGAAAGGAGAGGCAGCATTTTTTTGTGAACATTGAGTGCTAAGTTGTACAATTCACTTTTCTTAACATATACGTTACGTAACGCGCTACAAAAATGGTTACCTTAAAATTCGCTTTAAAAATCGGCATGTTGTATCACACTGGCGTTGTCTTAACCTTTATTGCTCGTTAACATGAACGCTATTTTTCTTTAGCTTAAGATAAAGAAATAACATCATATAATTTTACAAGCAGAAAAAAAAAGGATGGGGCTATTTTATTGATGATGACAGTTGTGTACTTTATCTATGAATGACAAAAGATGCATTTTATAGGTTATTTTGTATTATTGTGCATCAAGTAATGTTTATTTATCATGTCCCAACTTGTCAATTACAAATTTTGTTAACCTTTAGATAGCCGAAAGTATTATTTGGAAATGTACATGGATCTGAACAATGCACAATGAACAATGGAACATTCCCCAATTGGAAATGCAATATAATTTTTATGAGATGAAATATATAACGATGTTTGTTGGTATCGCACAACCGCAAGCAAAAACATTTTTTTTGATACCAAGCTTGTCCCTTCCAAAAATTTCTCAAACTTAAGTGTTCTTTTTAAGTTCTTGCTATTACAAAATAATTAAGATTAATATATTCTATTACAATCCCAGCTGCTAACTTTCTCCACAAACTGTTTCTGAGAAAAATAGTAGATGGATGCATTAGTATAGAACCATAAAATGGCCTAAGACTCCCCTTAGCATGCATGTAAGAAAAGATTTCGCAACTTCACTTTTCCTATACAATAAAATTTTTTTAAATTTAAATACTCTCCTGTATATTGTTTGTGATCTCCATATACAAAATTTCATGCAGATAGGACTAAAACTATAGATACTGTGACAGATGGACAGGTTGAGGGACAGGTAGACTTAACGATATTATAAGGGTGCATAGTTTGATTATGAAATCCTCAAAATCACAAATACATTGAATATTGGACACAACAGGATAATTGACTATTTTTTTTATTTCCTACATCAATTTCTAGGTACAATCTGAGGGGGGCAGTGAGTGTAAACATTTTTTTGAATAAAATTAAAAATTGACCAAGTTATGAAGGTTTAAACTTAAATTTGTTTAGTAATGATTGCTATGTTCTTTTAGAGCGAATGAAACAGAGGTATCTTTGCTCTCACCTTATCATTACAGGTAAAAGCTCATAATTCTCTTATTTTTAAAAAATTTTTATAATTTTTGTAATATTGCTATTTAAATAACCTATATTTAAATATATTTAATAATATAACCTATATTTAATTTTCGAGTGGACAACTGTCAAATTGCAGGTTTTATTTTAAGTAAATTGTGATAAAATCATAATAAATAAATTGTGGCAAGTATGTACACAGTGATACGCATTACAAAGTCCTAACAAGTTAAACAGATAATGTAAATATAAATTACTATCACAAAAGTGTCGGAGTACGTTTTAGAAAATTATCAACCGCCATGTCATAACTCGTCTGGACACACAATTTATTAACACATCTCTGTAATAATGTTTTTTTAAAATGATAAGCAATGTTTCCTTTTTTAAGAAGAAGTCACATTGAACATTAAAACTATCTACCTATCGCAGGCCATACTTTTTCAAAGTGGGTACTGTACTGTCATCTAAAGTATCCTAAATGACCGAAGCTGAGTGTATTCACATTTCTAGCTTAAAGAAATTTCAATATCAATCCAGAAATACAAACTGGTGTTCTAAATTTGTATCATAAACTCAGGCCCTCGAAACACCTGTGCAAGAATCAAGCGCTAACACTTCAGAAAGATCATGTCGCACAACATTCAATAAAGGTTTGCCCAATTTACCTTTGTACAAATCGCAAAATTCTGGAATTATCCATCCATAAATATGCCAAATTTCTATTGCATAGCATTTTTCAGAAAAAATATTTACAATTCCCCATAACAAAATGGAATTCTTATATAATAATTATTTCCACATCTTCTACAACGGGACCACGACTGCACCGGCATAATTAATGGAGAGTTGTGTAGATATGATGGGTAGCTTAAACATTCGAAGTCTAAGGTGTCGTCATTTATTCAGATTTCATCATACATTTGAGCTAAATGTTCAAACATCAGCATCACTGATTTAATAAAGAAATGTTTGCCATTAATAGTGGTCTTATGAATTATGAATATTGTCACTAAGTTTATTTGTCTCCGAATTTAACGGAATTGGAAAACCATATTCGTATATATTATTTTACATTAAAAAGTAAAAACACTTCCGACACACTCAGAGCAACGTTTCCAACTATTTTCTCAATTACTTGAAAGCAGTCTAGAGAAGATATCATAAGGGTATTGGGATTAGGAGAATTACGTAGAACAATAAATTTTATGATGAGTTTTTAAATCGTAGGCTGAGGACTTTTCAGCTGCTTCTTCTAACTTGTTCTTCTTGCACTGTTGGCTGCAACTATTCAGCCCGAAAATAAAACAAAACGAATAAATAATTGTCTGTCAATTCTGAGTAACAGGAGTCAGAAACTAGTTTAAAACGGATCTAGAATTGCCTTAATCACTTTCAATTGAATTTTTTTGTTCTGTATCTAAACCAGTGATAACTTAGGTGGACCCCAGGGTTCCACGGGGCACTCAATGGAGGGTTACGTCAGCGTGAAAAAAGTTTGGGTTTGGGAATATGGTAGAAATGTAGCAGCAATGGGGTCCACTGAAACCAGTAAAATTTTGAAAGTGGTCTACGAGAAAAAAAGTTTGGGAACCTCTAATGTAAACAAACCCATACGAAACCTCACTCAGCTGCGTGTCAGTTTGTTTTATTTGCCTTTCTGTTTCAATAATATTTTTAGGATTGCCATTTGCATAAAAATATAAAACCAATTGTTTTTTTAAGAAATCTACCTAAATGAGATATCATATCCAAAGAGTTCCATGGGTTCATTTCTAAAGCACTATATTTTCAAATCGGGTTAAAATATAAATAGGTATTTTGAAATTTACACAGATACATATCGCACATTTTTCATATGGAAATTGTCACATTATAACGTCGTTATCAATCATTAGAGACTGAATTATATGCAACATGAAATGACTGAAATATGGATACAAATATGCCTGAAAAATGCTTTAAATATTTGCATATTTTAAAGTGTGAAAGATGCAATATATAATAAAAAGAAATATACATTGTTTTATACTAACAAAAAAATATAATTAACAATTTCTGTTTACAAACATGTTTAAAGACATGAATTGTTTTGAATGTTCAGTGGTAAGGTTGTGTTTTCATTGCTCAAAATATTTCTATTTGCTGAAAAGACTGTTTTGACATACATCGAGGTCACTGGCTAGTACTTGATCTTAGTGTTATATTATCAGATTCTATATCTGCTTGGACAAAAGTTCAAACATGCTTTTAATAAAACTATAAGAACATATTTTTGGCAATTCAATGTCCATTTCACGGATTTTACTCATACACCTCATAGATTCTTGGTGAAACTTTGGGTTTCCAATTTTTCGATATTTTCAGGTGTATGGGAAAAGTAAATGTTAATCAAAGCAATTTTCTTTTTTATGGAAAAGTCTTCGAATGCTTCCTTACACTGAAAATTCACTATAACGTCTACTCTATCGAAGTCATGTGCTATATGTGCCTTTAATAATCAAATTTAATATTGATTGCAGAACAGTATAGCTTCAAGCCACTTTCTCTATTGAGTTACTACTCATTCAGATGGTAAACGTACAGTAGAAACATTTTTTTACAGGCCTTAATACGACTAGATACCTTGAAGAACACTTTAATTGTTGTCATGTACAAAAGGCGCAGAATAAAGTTTTTTGCCTTACTTACTACTGTGTTTACTTGCGTATTATACAGCCAAAAAAAGGTGTGCCCTAGAAGTTGCAAATATGGCCTGTATGCCTAATTGTTTTGGTTGGCTATAATACACACAGTCACGATTACATTTTCAGCAAAATACACTAAAAAGAAAAAACCAAAATATGCATATGTATATGAAAATATGCATTTGAAAATATGCATTTTAACCATCATAAATAACAATCGTGCAACATTTTTCAATACCAATTTTTTGATGGTTATAAATCACTTTGAAAGGTTTTATCCTGAATTCTGCACATACGAAACTTTATCGTGCGACATCCTACCTGCATGTGGCATTTTTATCTATTTGTTCAACTCTTTAATTGTGTATTTTATCCACAATTAAATGAAACTACGTATATAGTATTATTTCTACTTTCTCTAATTTCTTTACCATGACCAAAGTTTCGTTAGCTATTATCTTTGCTAATAGTCCACTTGAAGATGTTATAATACAATAAAACCTAGGTTGTGGTAAAAAACTTAAATAAAGTAGAAATAATATACATCACGTAGTTCCATTTAGTTGTGAACAATGAATTTCTACAAAATTAACGCCAAATATATTCAATGTGTGTTTTATTTCAAACAAAACCATAGAACAAACATTCCTTATGGCTAGATAATGAAAAACAAATCAAGTTTATTCACGACACTTATAATAGTTCAATATTATAATAGCAACAATTTCAAGGCCCATTATTATCCATTCGTTATGACATAATCATTAGCGTCGTGTCAATAAATTAAAATATATTACATTCAACACAATAATTAGTAAAACTATTGATTAAAATATGCCAAAGGAAACAGTATGTTATGAAAACTTGTGTTAAATCTATTGATACGTAGAAAAGTTATATGCTGACTCCTTATCCGTATGTACACTCCTTATCTACCGAGATTTTAAGCATTTATCTCGTTGAAAACTATAAAAATCTGTAACAAAAGATAATTATAATGCGAATAAAGCTTCTTAAATATATTCGCAATAACTACTTTGAAAATGGACAATGTAAATGTATTTATTATGTCAATTAGACTTAATTATGTAAAATATATATGTATATCAAGAAATCAATCTATAAAACAAATTAAAAACTAGTGACATATAAGTCGTTCCATAATAAAATTCTCAAAAACACATTTTTAAAATTATATATAACTATCTACATAGCAATATTCACAAAATATAAAAGAGATGGGTTAAGATTCAATAATACAAATTATTTTTACAATATATCACTCAAAATGAGTCAAGCCTCCCACAGGGAATGATCGTTACCAATTTATGTAAACATAAACTTTTGGGATTGCTAAAACTACATGTTAATCAACTTTCACAAGTGAACTCGTATGCTCACGTGAAATGCATCCATGATCATGAACAACCTTGCAATTCACAACAGTATAACATAAAAAATTGTTTTAAATCCTTGTAATATTAACGTAATTATAAGGCATTTAAAACAATTTTATATTATTGTATTGATATGAGAATTTTTATCCAATATTATTTTTTCACTATCACTAAAACAACTGTAAATTCAATTTTATAAATAATAACAAATTGTTGATAAAAGTGGCTAAGCACGAAAAAAGCGAGTTTCAGGAGAAGATTGTTTATAAAAATTAAACTATTTGACAAAACATTGTAAAAATCAATAAGCTTCTATTTTAATACTTAAACATTCAATAGAAAAAAGAATCAACGACAAAATTGGTCAACAATCGCAACATATAGTGTCTTCATACGTACATACATACAAACTATTGAACGGAGAGCCTTGTCAGTTTTCAACTGCAAATTTAGGTCATAATAAATAGTTTAAACACTTAAACTATTAATTAAAATATATTATTATACAATTTTATTATATGTATAGATAATTTTTTTTAGCAACATGGTTTCAGAAGTCTATACTTATGCCAAATTTTAGCTTTCTAAGCTATACATTTTAGAAGGCTATGAGTAACACTCAAACGGGCAGCATAAAGAACCTAGTTTGTATAAGTTATATCTACGTGTTCCAAAATATTGAATCCAGATCACTGATATGTCACATCACAATGTGTTGATGAATAGTATCCCTTCTCCTCTTGAGGTATTGAACATTGGAAAAAAGCAGACAGACCAGGTATTGAACAAAGGAACAATAACCTGTGGACAGACGAATCAAAGTTTCAGATTTTCAGTTAAGTGTTCACGCATCAGTCAAGAAAATAAAGGGCATTGAAGTTTTAGACTGTGCCATTTGTTAAATATTGCGGGAACGAATTTAATAGTCTGCGATGGTTTTAATAACAATTAACTGGGAAAGTATTTTTGTAAATTTTATAAGAGTCAGATATTGAATGTAAGCGGGCAAAACATTGTTTTGTGCAAACAATTTATTAACTAGATAAAAGCAGCAGTCGTTGCTCAGTTCATGAAATGTTCGTTTTAACCTCCCGTAGAACCGGTGGATGAGCGTATATAAGGTGTAGGTCCATCCTGGAGGAGGAGAAGGATTACCGCATTTTTTTATTAATTACTGTCTGCTTCTCAATTATTGAAGAATTTATATGTTGACTCCTGTCTGTTGAGTCCTATGTTTACTGCCTGTAGCCTGAATGACTTCACAGATTTCTATATGTAATGTGTCTTTGTATTCATCTTGTCTTCATAAGTGTCAATGCACCTAAGACATTACTTGGAATCCAATACTGCGAACACTGTGGAGCCGTGAATATCATAGGCCAAAATACGGTCACATGGCAGCACACATATAGGAATAAGTCAGCAAAATCCTAAAATAAACATAAGTGAAGAAAGCAAGTAAAGTGCAATATAATATATCACCATATTATGTAAAATTCCATATATGCTGCCTATCCCATCGGCAACGTAACAATTTTATGAATAGATAAAACTCATGTACTAAAAATGCAAAGTTTATATTAAGCACACCGCTTTTCCAATTTATCAGTAATTCTACATAGAAAGCCGTGTATGCGTTTGTTAATAATAAAATGGATTAACGGCACGCATTACAATTTTATCAGCAATGTCAATACACATAGGCCTATCATTTACATTGATAAGGAACGACAATGTCATAGTAATGGAATTTTGTGAAACACCGCCGCTCGATGTTCTTGACTTAGATATTATAGCAAAGCTGTTGACAGAGCCCATTTCAGAGGAAAGAGGGGAGTATCATAAAATGGTAAATAAAAACAATGTGTGTGAAGAATGTATTATCAAACGGAAAAAATTAATTTCGCAATATTATTTTAAAGCGACACTCATGCTGTCAATGTGACAGGTCATGTTGGTAATATTTTGTCAATTAGATGAGAATTTAAAAAAAATTAAAGCTGCGATGGGCAAGCATTTCTACTTGTTATAACATTAAACTATGACATTGATAAAGTACATACATTTTTCTATAATTCATCCAAAGGAGACTGGCAAAAATGGGCCCAGACGTTACAGAGATAAAACATCATTTTTAAAAAAGCTGGTATTTTTTAGAGTATAAAAAACCAAACAATTCAGAAATTGACAGTCAGGAAAGAGGCAAAAATAATTTTTAAAACTTGTAACCATAATACAAAACAAAAAGCTATCTTTATAAATGCGATATATTTTTAAAATATAAAGAATTGTTAATTGAAAATAAAAATAAAAAAAATTGAATGGTATACATAATAGCATTTTTGAAACAATTACAAAAAATAATTTCTTGCTTTCTTTAATGTGTAGCCATTCCGTTGCCTAAATTAATTAAATATAAACTATTAACAAACATTGACAATTGTTGTACAGTGGTCAAAATGAATAGCTTTTTCCCTCTTATTGAGATTTACATAAGTTTTTTCGACAACCCTGTCGAACTTGTGAGCATCATGGATTAATATGGTGCATCTGTGGATGCAGGATACAACAAGACATAATCTGCACTTTGTTTTATCTCGCTAGCTCAAAGAATTTCGTAGAAATTACATTTACAATCTATTATGAAAAATAACCTAATTTTTCATAAAAATAAAAGTTTTAAGTAGTTGATTTTTTTCATTTTCTCTACATAACCATATATTTTTTATTCTTGTGATACCTGGGCCCAACACTGTATGGACTTTTCCCGGTTTTCTTTTATTATGTCATAGTGAAAGACAGTAGCATACCCAGTCAAATTCATTAATTAACCTAATTAAATACATTTTTGGCAAAAATCGCTTAGTAAAAATATGCTACACTGTATTTCTTGTGTTCTTATGAAACTTAAATTTTTTTTAATCAATTAATATATAAGAGCAGATTTGCATTAAGGGTTGTTAGACTTTAAGTTTCAAAAACTATGACGAAATTGTCATCCATTAATCTGTACAGCATATAGATATTCAAAAAGAACCACTCTGCCATTCTTTTTTATATCCTTCGCCTGTTATTAAAATAGCAATCAGTTGAAATTCTTTATGGTCCACTTCATAGTTAATTGTTACAAGCAATTATTTTAACAAAGACACTAGCGTTGTGATATGTGCAAATGTGTAAGACAAGCTGCCAAAATAGGTCATTAAGATGAACGTCACCTTAATGACCTATTTTGGCCACTAGGTTTTATAATTTTACTCGAAGAACAATGGCCATTTGCCATTATATGGCCTTCTTATATGGACCATTTATATATTATATGGATTATTTATTTCTTTCTAATATTATTCAAACCTTTTTTAAATAACCAAGATACATTGACCGTTTTGTAATGATTTGTTTTGTAAAATTAACATTGTGTATGACCTTAGATCTACTAAAAGGCTAATGAATTTGAGATTAGGTTTTGCTATATGCTCTATAACCCTAAGAGTTAAGAAAATAAGAATAAACTCTCTTTGCAATATAAAAATAATATTTAAGAGATCAAAAAGGAAAATTATTGAATTATTTTATCTGTCGGGCGGCTGTATTTAAATTGTTTTTATGTTAAATATTTTTCTCATTTCAATTTGTATACAAAAAACAAGTGTTGGTTTTTTGAAAATTAATTTTTCCTAATGAGAGGAAACAGAATTATATGAATTCTTCATAGAAAGCAGAATAACCAAAAGAAATCACGTTCAAGTGTATACCAGTAGGAACCAGAAAAGGGAGCAGAAAAACCCAATTTTTTTTTAATGTTTTGAAATATCAAACTTTTTTTTTTACACATTCACTTGCCCCACATAAACCCTTAACAATTGATAAATACATTCATTTGGTAAATCCTCACCTGAATATCTTCTCACAATCAGGCTCGACATATGGCGCGTGGCCCTCAGTGTGCATGTGCACAACCTTTATGTTGGAGAGGTTGGACTTCTTGCCTACAGCGGTCATAGCTTCCAGCATGGCAATAGGTGTTGCTGCCGCACCTTGCGAGAATACTGTTTGGTCTATAAAGAAAGAAACATAAATTTAATGAAAGATGTAAAATTTATTCAAAAATCCAAATTCGTTTCATGTCTATATATATAAAATCCAAACATGACTCACTGGCATACCTAAATCCAGCCGCAATAATTGGCCCTATAACTGTGAACAAGAAGGGGTCCATGGTCATTATGTACATGTGTAGCCACTTATTTTTCTATATGTAAAAAAAACTAATATGGTCACATAAGAGATTACACTTGTTTTTGTCCAGTATATAGCATAATTCTTTGCCATATGTAATAATGTTCATATATCAAATTGTTTTCAAATAATTTATTAATATTTGGTAATCAAGCCTAACAAACACACCAATAAAAACATCACGCTCTCTACAGTAAAAAAATCCACTTTATAGACCTCCATCCTTTTATAAACATGTTTTATAGTCAACACCCACTAAGAAACAGTTTTTCAAAATTTTACTCCTAGGAGACCTACTGATCTATAAAAACAGGAGAAAAATTTTGTAACTGTAATGTAGACAGACGTCCCATACAAATGTTGAAAATATATAATTCATTTTCCATGAAATTCATTTCCTTCATTTGCATAATAATTTTACCTAAAACGTTTCTAACTTTCAACATTATACTAAAAAAGTAAAATTCCTAAAAGACGTTCTTTATTAAGAACGAGATTACATGTGGAAGAAAGCACCTCACATACATATGTAATTTAAAAGAGAGACAAACTTGAAATGTTGTTCCTAACAAAGTATTGTAGACAGAACATGAGATTGTAAAAGTGTAATATTGTTTTATTAGCATCTTTAAGTGATTAGTATCTTAAATACGATGCAAACGAGTTCACAGAACTATCACCTTTCCTACAAAAACCATTACAAATTGGCAAATACTAATTGTAAAAGTTAAATACCTATGTATTTAGAACAAGTAATATATTCAAGTTATTTACATAGTAATATATTGAAACAAAAACTTAATAAAGCACCGAGAGTAAAATGTAATGAAGAAAATACACTATAATATTAAAAAAAATACTATTACCTGTAAAATCACAAAATACGTAAATATTTATTTATATTGAATGTCAAAAAAACAATATTCCATTGTATTTGATTTAGTCATTTTCTGGTCCATACCATTACGTAACTTGGTCAACAGACACATTTAAAAAAGAGCAAATGATGAGACTTGTAATTAATATAAAAATAAACTGTAACATAACTAACTCCCTTTAATGTAAAATATGGGTTGAACCGTATTTTTTTGGCACAACTTTGGAATGGTTTTTATTAGACAGGTCTTTCGTTTACCACTTTTAGTTTTTAACGTATGCATTTTTACGCTTTTTACTTAATTTTTGTTGTCCTCTACGGGAATAGCTCATTCTTTTTAAAATAATTATTTTTGTTTTTAAGACAAAAGAATAAATTACGAAATATATTATATATATGTGTATATATATATATATATATATATATATGTATATGTATATGTATATATTTATATATATATATATATATATATATATATATATATATATATATATATATATTCTTTAGACACATAAATTGCTATTCTTTCTCCGATACATAGATATTAATTATTTTTTGGTTCAATCTTTTGGTTCATAAACGTATTAAAATTAGGTAAAAATTAATTACAAATTATCAAAACCTATTTTTAGATTCTTTTCAATTGAATATTTTATTTGTTTTATTTTCAAATTAATACATGAAAAATTATTCATCATAGTACAACTTCAAAAAAAAAGATTTTTAAGTTTAATCTTTTTTAAATTTCTAAACCACCAGATCACGGTAAAAAAAATTGTGATATCTTAAGTTTACCGACCATAAATTTCATAATTCATAACTTATTCATATTTCATATTTCTCAATGCGTAAATTTCCCTGTTGGAATTTTAATGAAATTTACATATGAATACAAATGTAGAAATGACTTATCTAAACATCTATTTCGATTTCAAAATTAAGACAAAAACCTGTCAAGTACAAATAGAAATAACAGTACAAGGCTTCCGTACACATTTGTACATTTACAAACATTCAAGTGTACATAGTATATCTATTAAATATTTGTAAACTATTGACAAATATTAATGTTTCACAATGTAAATATATTACCGACTATATCTTTCACAGGTATAAAATCACAGTTCATAGTTAAAAAATAATAAGATCTAGGATAATCGCAACAGTTTTCCTATAATTACCTTTGCTAAGGCTTTTCAAATATTCTTTATATAATATTAAATTTAGTACTTTCGGAAATAAGGGGCCAATGACAAACTTTTTGCAATCAAAAAATTTACAGATATATACCACATAAAAATTTTATGGATATACCACATAAATTTTTTTAAAAAATATTTTCGATGTACATATTATTAGGACTTTCAAGCCTCATACTATAGAATTAAAAGACGATTTTTTCACATACTTTGTTCCCTTAAAATATCCATATAAATATTTTTGAGTGGTAGCTATTTAGGTATATGCACGTTAATATATTTTATTACCGTGCCAAATTTGAAGTTTCTACGTCAAATGGTTTCTGAAAAAAAAAAGGCTGTTACAAGCAGACAGAAGAACGGGTGAGTGACCTTAAAAAGCTCAATTTTTCCTTTTGGGGTACAGGATCTTAAAAAGTATCACAATTCTCATTGAAGTACAAGAAAGTAAAGACAAATGAAAGGAAAAAAAGTAATACTTGAGTACATATAAACACATGAAGAGATAACACCATAATTCATTATCTGGTAATGAATTGTTTTGGCCAAAATAAAGAATTTTAATACTGCTGCACACATTACTACTATCCTCGTGACCTTACATTAGACGTTGCATAACACGTTGAAGCATATACGTTTAAGAAAAAAAATAACAATTGTATCATTGACATATCTAATACAATGACGTGATAAAAAGGTGATAAGCTCTCTAAACGTATCGTCAAGTAAGATAGTGTAATAGCAACATATGAAGCCGATCCTGTACAGGGCTATGAAATCGTTTTACATATTCATGCCCATTTCATTAATGCACAAAACAATAAGCATTAATTTCTAATGATTAAAATAAGATAAAAATATTTCAATTTTTATGATATTCCAACTAGACAGCAGAATAGACGAAACCTAATTGCTGTATACCACAGTACACTTGTTGACAAAAAAGATCAAATATTATATTAGTGAAAATATTATTGGTCATTTAAACCAGCCCAGTAGTTTACGGGTATACGTAAGGGTTCAGATTAAAGTTTAAGTTACAATTTGTCTCAAATGAATATTTTCTTGAGAGACTTTTTGTCTTGCTCTATTTTATTTATCTGTTAGAGCATCAATGCATTCAAATTAAAATCTAGTAGCATAGATTTTATTTCTCAAATGAATAACCCCTGACTTTTTATCCCTCTTTTTTTTGTTATTAACATTTATCAAAGTATCACACATAAACTACTAGACTGATTTAAATGACCGATAAAACATTTACTGAGATAATGCTCGAGGGTTCCGATTAGAATCTAGGTTACCTTATGTCTAAAGTGAATATAACCTTAGGAACTGTATGTCTTGCTGTTTTTTTTCTTTTATCGGTTTGTTAGAGTATCATACGTGAACCACTGGTCTAATTAAATTCAACATTTTGTCCCAATCGAGCATCCCCTAAGGCACATGAAATTCAATTACTGGCACTCACATAGTAGAAACCAACTTAAATAACACTATTGCAGATATAAATATTACAGATTGAGTAGGTTATATTAAATAATTTTAATAATTTTTTGCTATTTAAAACTTAAGATCTGCAAATTTGGAACTCTTTTACTCTGATTGTTCTAACTTATTTCTACGTCTTCAATTGTAAAACAATTTTGATAATTTTATATTTTCTATTCTACTCAAATATTTCCTTATGAAGTATTCTTTATAGAAATTGACAATAATATGTATTAAGTTAAGCATACTTACTTTGGTTTAATTTACTTACGCGTAATTTATATATCTTTCGGGCTATATGGGATGAATGAAATCAACATGATTTTCATGGGTAAACCTTAGTTTCCAAGTACAACAGGACAGACTGTTTACACTAGATCAGTTTAGTTTATTTTACCCTGATATGTACGTGTCGGCCCAACTTTATATTTTATAGGCTAAAGTGATTGTAACTAATTGTTTTAAGATATATAGTCATTTTTAGCGAATAAAATAAATTATTCTGTAAACAAAATCCAAGTAATTTCTTTAGGGTTCTTAGGTTAGATTACTTATAATATAAAATTGTTATGAGTTGTGAGTGGCTTTTAGGTTAGAATCAACTAAATTAGCCTAGTTTAAACATGTCCCAAATGTAATATGGAAAAACTCAGTCTAGAAAATGCTTCTGTACCTTAAACTTGGTTTTACTAACTACCATTATGTTTTTTTTTCTAAATATTCCATTTTATAGCCTCTTAACTCTCAAAAAAAATTAATCACTTATGTTGTTGAAAAGTTTCTTTTTTTTTTTAAAATAGTATTTCTAATATGTTTTCATATTTTTATTTTATACAATTATATTTACTTTTATGAAGCCCGAAAATTTGCCATACACTTTTGTTATTATTACATTAAACCTTTTACTGGTCGGCTTAGGAACTGATTGATAGAAATTGTTGAACTATCACAGCTATTCATCTAAAAATTCCCACCAAGATATAAGTTACTTTCATCCCTATTGAGTACTTTAGAGATCCAAATATTATTATTAGAGAAAAATTTTACCGCATTAGTAAAAAATCCACGAGGGGGAGTGATGGGGAAAGCCACTAACAAGTAAATAAACTCCTACAATTGCTTTAACATTAGCAGTAACTTAAACTGTATATTTGTATATAGTATTTTGTAAACATTGGCCATGAAGTGTGGACGCTTTTGTGATTGGAGCATAAGCATAAAATAAAATAGTTCAAAGTATAAATTCATTATCATATTATAAACCAAACCTATCAGAGTTCAATGTACAGCGATTAAATAAACAACAAAGAGTAAATGTTTATTATACTTGAGCAGGCAAATACCTATCCTTGTTTATTAAAAGAAGTACAAGGTCATTGAAAGTGCAGATTACTTATTAAAAAAAAACTAAACTTTGACAGCTAAAGATAATTGCAAGCTGATTATTAAAATTTAAAAGGATTGTTAGAAACATATTTTTTGTACATATAACATGTACATACATTTTTACATACATGTGGCCGCTAATTAGCATTGCCAGACATACCATATTTTTTAGCCATATTTTAGAGTAAACGTCTGTTATACTTGGGCAGGCAGTTACCTATCATTGTTTATTAAAAGAAGTACAAGGTCATTGAAAGTGCAGAATATTTATTAACAAAAACTTTAAACTTTGAAAGGTGAAGATAATTGCAAGCCGATTATTATAATAAAAAAAAGATTGTTAGAAACATATTTTTTGTACATATAACATATTTTTTGTACATATACGTACATATAACATATATATACATTTTTACATACATGTGGCCAAGCTAATTAGCACTGCCAGAAATATCATATTTTTAGCCATATTTTAAGTATCCCCGCCGCACATTGTATCGAAACCCCTGTTCGAAAGGACAAAGGATTTTTTTTATAAAAATCGCATTTATTTTGATAGCAATCGATAGAGCTCATTAACCTTATAAAAAATATTTTCAAAAAACCAAGATTATAAATATTTTTATTTTCTCTTTCTATTTATTATTCAAAGTAATGGGTTAAATCACCCTGTGAAAATATATCGTATCTTCACTAGAAATATATTTAAAAGAGCTGTAGGTAGTTTCATGCAATACTTTTTGATACTACGGCCACATTATCAGGCGGACATTCGTGTTGTGTTGTCGCGACAAAATCGTTTGATGCGGGGGTAAAAAACCGACAGCTTAATTACCCGCATTCGTTGTCACCCAAACCTCCCCAATGTTCGTGACATAAGACGAGAATTATTTAATTCCATATTGTGGCGGCACATGGTGGGAACTAATTTAATAACAACTCAAATCACTAGATGGCGCTTTTTCCCGGTTGTCACTATTATCAACGACAAGTGTCAAAAGCTCAGCATACTAGTATCTAAAGATTTTATACCATATAACATCATTTGTTTTACTATTGAGAAGTGACTGTCAAATTTCAAACGTCTTTACTCGCATTTAATTAGTGTATTCCACTTTTCAATCTTTTCTAGTTGTTTTTACATTTAATATTATGCACAAGCTTACATGGTATAACCCACATATCAGATTTCTGAAATAATTCATTTGAAAACTCAAAGCTATGAAAAAACAAACTTCCACCGTGCAATGCCAAGCGACACTGCCATTCATTCATAATTTCGTAATTGTGCATCGTATGTATTTATACATGGGTGTATTTCAACATCTCAACACAACAAATCTATACAAACTAATATCACTGCGTTGCGATAATCGTAAAAAATTGCCGTTCAAAAAATCAAGTGTAAATTGGCGACGAGCAAGTAAAAAACGATGTTTTTCTAAAGCGCAAAAAAGTGGCGCCAATTTTTAAATAACAATAGAAAGTCATAGATATTTTAAACTCATTCTACACATTCGAAATAGCACAATATTTTTTTTCATTTGGCCAGTATCCAATGAAGAATATGAAAGTAAACCGAACTTTGATGCAATAATAGTAACATTTTTTTTAGTATCTTATCTCAACAAATTCCTAAACAAAATTGCGTCATAACGAAACATTTTTTTTTCCTGATATTGGTCGGCTGCGGTAAATGGAGCCCGTCGTGTAACAAGGCCCGGGGAAGCAACCCATTAAAGTTATGTAGTTTGATTCATTTAATGGATTGAGCAATATAATGGTCACAGAGATGTCGCATATCATTCGTGTTGCCTTCTCACCGGTGATCTCGCATTCATCTTCGAAACTTGTTATGTTTTTTAAAAATAAATATGTTTTATGAAAATAGTGATGTTCTTATTTTTCTTTTAATAATATTTATATATTTTTAATAATATTTGACCTTCTTTTTAAAGAACCAAAATATTTACCATTTTTTAAAAGATTTATTTTGCGAAATTAACGTTGTGTTATATGTTTGTCAACTTTAATATAAAGTACACGGGGAGGACTTATTTCTACAATAAAGGTATTTTCCAGTCAACCATAACAATAAGTTTAGAAAAATTGTTTGTTAGCGAACTTAAACATAAAATAATCACAGTACACTTAAAAATATAAAAAATTAGAATACAAATATTAAAATGAGTTAGGATAGAAGAAGGCATGGCCAAGAGCGAAGAAGAACTAGGGTTCATGAGAAATAGATCCTTGAAAATATTATCAAGGATAATTTCCAAGTGTCAAGATCCAGTTTATTCCACAGTTTTGCTGATTCGACAGTAAATAATTTTTGTAAGAAACAGAGCCATGTTTGAAAATAAGTAGAATGAGAAAGCTTTCAGAGTATAACCCAATGCAATAAGCAGACAAATATTTAAATCTTCCAATAAGATAATTTGGGCTCTGAGGATTTTTTAGTATCTTAAAGATAAGCGTAATTATGTAAAGTTGGCATCGAGTGACCTCTGTTCAGAAATATGATCATATTTTCTGAGGCCAAAAATGTACTGAATACACAAATTTTGAAGGCGTTGTTTGGAACTTGTTTAAATATTATTTCATTAAATCAAGGCAGCATACATTACCATATTAATTTAGCACTAGTTGAGGAATGATACCATTACCAATAAAGCTAAGTAAATTTGATGTTGCGTTCCTATTTTACTCTTGAAATTTTTGAGATTTATACTTTTAGGAATGAACAATCAAATGCTATTAGCAATCTTTGCTAACATCCCACCTGAAGATGTTGTAATACAACGAAACCTAGGTCATGGTAAAGAACTTAAAGAAAGTAGAAATAATACTACATCACGTAGTACGTACATTTAATTGTGAATAATGAATTTCTACAAAATTAACGCCAAATATATTCAATATTTAGGAATGAAATTAAGGGACGAATATATTAAAATAATTCTAAAATATCAATAAAAAATGCCTATTTTAAATGCCTATTTTAATCTTATTTAAATGGCCAAAGATTTTTTCATAATTTTTTTCGTTTTCCAGATGGCTGAATTTATACGCAAAAAACAAGTATTGTGTTGTTTTCTAACGTTTTAAACACCTTTAATATAGTAACTTACTATTATTTATAAACATATAGATTTTATATTTTGTGTCTTAAATATAGGTTTTTTTTAACTTAGAAAGAATAATTATTCGAAATAATAACCACGTTTTGAACCGATATTTCCAGCTGTTTTTATCAATTTGTTTTTTTACCGTGTGGCCATATTAAAAATTTGATCAAGCAAAGAAAGTAGTTTAAGAAAGTAATTCTGATTCAAAATTTGTTTAAACACAAAGCAAACCAGGTCGAACAACCTCACATATAAAAATGACGGGCCTTATCTGCAGCATATGCCTAGGTTTATAAAATATTTTAACAGTTTTACGCGCAACGCGGGCGCGACCGACGCCATCGGTGAAAATAGGTCCTATAAAAGTAGATCCTACAAAAAAAATCGGAACGACCATGGCCGACCATCATCAATCCGAATGTTACCAATTAAAACGCGCCAACGAAGAATAGAAGATAGGAGACATTTAATCGACGGCGCATGCTTCTTGACTTATGCATCGAGTCGTTGAAGAAACGACCACTGATTTCCTCCCAACAAAAATCGGCAGTTATTAACGGCAACCTCCCCACCTACAAAATTCATGCAAATGAAAACTTAAAATGTCTTCATTAGACACTTTTACAGTTTACTATGTAATGAAACTTTTTGTGACACAGAGTCTGTTTTACGTAAACTTTAGTATCCGTCTAAAACTTTTCAATTGATTACGAAGATATATTAATTTTGCCACATTTTGTTTATCTCATTTCGGCTACAAACGACACGTGTTATTATGTCGAGGTCATCCGCTCTCGAGAATGTATTCATTACACTTAATAATGTTCACGTCAAAACAAAATACTTTAAACGAGATTACCATAATTGACACAGAGAGCAGGGGTGCGTTGCGTTTATAACGTCAAATATTCGTATTAGAGAAACATTATTAAAAACATACAATTGGTATTGTATTGATGTATCGACATTTATAGATCCCAAATAGAATTATGGGTATGTAATAGAATAAATAGTAAAGGCAAAAGAAGCTAGTACATTGAAGATACTAAAAATTTGGAAAACTATAAGTAAAATGCGGAGAAATAATTGATGGCTTCTGAAATTTAGATCTACCTGTCTTTCCTTCTGTTAATTTTTGCGTGCTTCATGCAGAAACTGTTGGGCCGATTTTTACGAGGGTTTTAATCGTATTACTTTTTGGAGAGGTGCAGCATAAATACCAGTGAAGATTCAGATACAAACTAGGAACCTTAAAGTATAAAGAGAGCTCCACAAATCAGCCAAATCACTGACAGCAACCAGATGGGAAAGCATGGATAATTATCCAGTCAAACTCCTGAACATGAAAAAAGCCATGAGGCTCTCGGGCTAGGGATAGGTCATCAAGTTGATGGTTGAATGATACTTTGAAGCATTTATTTAGTGGCCCTAAGAGTGAAAGAATAGAGAAAGACAGCTTTGAATAGAGGACGTTGCCGGAATCATATTGTCGAGGTAGTCAAGGCCTGTAGCAGTCTGTTATAGTCAGCCTGTAGCAGTTTGTTATATATACGAAGAAAATAATCACCTTGATATAAATGCAGAGAAGTTTTTGTTTATCTGATTCTCGGAGACTCATCACGCGAAAGCAACTGGATGAATTTAGCTGGAATCATACAGCGTAGGAACCCAGGCGATGACAATGAAGGCAAATATAATATCGAGAGTCTCAGTATGATATCAAGAAAGTGATAAATAAAGAAAGTAGTCGTCCACATACAAAACTTGGTTGCTAAAATAATTAAAAAAAACAAAATCGTTCTTTTCATATTCTTTATCCAATTTTTAATCTTTTTTCTTTTCGCCGCAAAGCAAACTGAGGAAATTTCAAAATAATATTGAGGAATGTCATTATATTTAAATAGCATATTTTATTACCGCATCCCAATAGATGAAGCGTACATTAAAAGAAAGGTACTCATGAGCAAAATCTTGTTTGAAAACTAATTGCCCATTAAAAATATAAATGTGAGAAAGATTCCTTCGCTAACAAGAACAAGTGGGTTTGTTGTCTCTAACGATAAAAAAATTGAGCGCTAGATTGTTGCCAAGTTTTATTAGTTTCTTAAAACTTAAAGAAAAACAATATTCTTTGAAAAGAAAAATTATTGCTTACTACCACTTAACATTTATTTCTGCAAGTTTCCATTTTTTATGTTATGTTATAAATAAATGACACTCAAGTGAATTATATATTCTATTTATAGATATCAAATAAAAAAAACTGCAAGTTAATTAGATTTTAAGTTACAAGTGGCTCCAAATGGTTCTTGTAAACATAAAACATGGTGAGTGTCCGTCCTTAGTCAGTGCCATTGTCCGGCCTTTATTCTTTTACGAACTTGGCTGACACACTGTTGTTTGTCTAGATACTTGTTTACTTCCGCTTAATCTTTAATTGTGCAAGTTTTCATTATTTATGTAATATCATACGTAAATGACACGTATGTGAATTATAGATACAATATAAAAAGTCTGTGGATCAAATAGATTTTGAGTTACAAAGGGTTCGAAATGGTTCGTGTAAATATACAACATGGTGGTTGCATCTCTTTAATCGATACGCCGATACAATACCAACATGGCCAGTGTGCGTCCTTGGTCAGGGCCACTGTATGGCCTTTCTTCTTTTCCGAACTCGATGACACACTGTTGTTTGTCTAGATACTTGCTTATTTCCACTTAATCTTCAATTCTGCAAGTTTTAATTTTTTATGCTATATAGCACATAATTGACACGGATGTGAATTATAGATACAAAGTAAAAAGTCTAGGGAATCTATTTTGAGTTCCAATTGGCACTAAATGGTTCGTAAAAATATACAATACGGCCAGTGTTCGTCCTTGGTCAGTGTCACTGTCCAAGGCTAACCAAGGTCTGTGTCAGTGGCTGACACACAGTTGTTTAGCCTAATACTTATGTGAATAAATGACACATATGTGAATCTTTAGATACAAAATTAAATGTCTGCGAATCAAATAGATTTTAAATTAGAAGGGGCTCAGAATGGTTCGTGTAAATACATAACTTGGTCAGTGTTCGCTCTTAAACAGTGTCACTGTCCGGCCTTTCTTCTTTTCCGGACTTGGCTAACACACTATTGTTTGTCTAGATATTTATATAGTGACATATACTAAGAGGAAAAATGAGCGACCTTTAAAATAAAAATAAATCTGTTTCTTTTAGATTTACAGTGGTTAATGGGAGCAAATAATGAATGGGTAAGTTAGAAAGTACGTATTCTAAAAAAATATTTGTAATTATATAAAAATTATATACAATCGCGAATGTATAATGTAAATTATCACACATTTATGATATAAACGATAAAAGAATGTCAGAATTCTAGACTTTCTGTCATAGTTAACTTTGTTATGAATAAAAAAAGACATGACGTCATAGTTTTGGATAAATTTAAATTTCACCGACATTATTACATGACTAGCACATCCGTTTATTCTTTTCTAGTAATTAAAAGCTGTACATCCAATTTACGGACTGAGCTAGATGGTTGGACGTGTGAAGTAGGTACAAAGAAAAGGGTTGACAGAAAATCTACCTCCACAAGTCCGTCTAGCCATTTATCTAGATTGTCTTGCTCTTCTGCAGGATGAAACCACTTTGTACTATGCTACGAATTAGGCGTAAATCACAAGTTTTTACGATACAACCGTGAGATGTAAAACTGCTATCCATCATTACATCGAGGTAGAATAGTTTACTACAAGCTTAAATCTTTTTAACTCATACGAGTAGTTATCCGCAAAGGGGGTATCATTAATATGCCGTAATAACAAATTTATTTAGTATATTGAATATATTAGGCATTAATTTTGTAGAAATTCATTATTCACAATTAAATGAAACTACGTGATGTAGTTTTATTTCTACTTTCTTTAAGTTCTTTACCACGACCTAGGTTTCGTTGTATTACAACATCTTCAGGTGGGCTATTAGCAAAAATACTTAGAGAAAGAACTTAAAGAAAGTTGTGAGATTTATTTAGCTTAAAAAATATACTTTTGCCTAAACTTCATTGGAAAGTTAGTCAATACCACTATAAAATCGACTCTGTTTATAGTGGTATTGACTAACTCTTCCAATGAAGTTATAAGGCCCAAAAAAGTATATTTTTAGCTAAATAAATCTCAAACTATCTAAGATATCCTAGATTCATTAACTAGCCACTGAAGATGTTAAATTTACAAACTGGACACACACATAGTGCTTCGAAACTAAACAGTAATCGGTGTAATATTATAAACAACATCCTTCAGTAATTTTACCAGGAGAATATCATTATTTGCACGGTCTTAGGGCGTTTTAAAATAAAGCAGCGGTAGGGGGGAAAATGCTCCAAACAAAACTCTATCTAAATACAATTATCTAATACGAATATTCGAACGGTTAAAAACGCAACCATAGCAATAACAACAACAAAACGGCAGCCATTTTTCTACTACAGTTTATATACTATTTTGGCGCCAAAAATTTTCCGTTCTTAAAACCAAATCTTCGAAACGTTTTTACCAATATTAACCTATATAGGATGTCATCTATGTGACAGAGTTTTTTACCAGTAATAGTTTTTGAACCTCAAAAATATCCTTCACCGCGGTAAAGGTAGCTTAATCATTGCTAGAACTTTAACCGTTTTAGTGCTATGGTTTTTTACTCATATATCCTTAAAGATGCCAAAGACATCTTTTGTTTTTGATGTCATTTAACCTTGTCTCGAAAAAAAAACTGTATCTCCTCCAAAAATTATCCAATTTTAATAATTTTTTCGGTGTTTTCTTAATAAAAACTAGCACAAGGATAATAAAATACAAAGAAAATTATGGAAATATATATTGTGAACAAAAATTATAATAAAAACTGAAATCAAGGTCACATCGTATTTTCACAGTCCGGTACATCCTCCGTATCAGCAAGATAATTGTTATCATCACTATTATCACTATCACTCAAAATTTGCATTACGCCAAATTGTGAGCGCACCACAATGTCACTCCCACTATCACTTTCTTCACAACTTGAAAAAATGGCTAAAAATGTTCAATCTAGTTATAATTACACCAACAGTGTAGAAAATATAGCGAATATTTTTTATTCAGAGCGGCCGCGACACGACCAACTTGGGACGCATCTCAAAGCAGAATGATAAGCTAAATAAATTGTTGAATAAATACTTTTCTTTTTCTCTTTTGCCATTGCGTCAATCTATATTGTTTTATGTACAAATTAAAGAAGAAATTAGCATTTTTCTGCTTTTTACGTATTTTAAATTATTGTTTGGAATGAGTCCTCTAAACTTATCCCTTTTTAGCGATTTTAACAAGGAATGAGTTGCAAAAAGCCGATTTTAATTAAATAAATATATGAAACCAATTAAAAGTCATCTGCTTAAATTGTAGATGACGATTTGATCTATTTTTCCAGATCAAAATTATTATGCTACATATTCCCAGAGTTTAGAGTAACCTTCGAAAAAATTAAGATTTTTCGTCAAAAATGTAAACACGCCCTTAGGAGAACAAGATCTGGACAATATATAGTCTAACCTTAAATATATAGTCTAACTTTAAATAACTTTAAATATTTCAGCGAACGTTGCATTCAAATCATTTCCAGGCAGTCATAAAAACTCTAAAAAATATGTTTTGGCTTCTGCCCGCTGGTCACACCACTGGTACAAAATTTTACAAAAATATCCAATAGTATAACTATATTAAGAAATTAATTAAATATGAATTTAAATAATTTGATAATAGATCATAAATAACAAAGTACTTGCACGAAAAGTGCCACTTTCCAACGTAAATACAATTACGCAATTTTCATAGGCAATTTTACATTGCTACGAGCTAAACGAGGTAACATTTTCTTAGGGTTAATTACTACCCCAATTTCCTGCCAGAGTTCAAGCGGAGAGCTTTTAACCGACTACTCTCCAAAGTGTGGGAGGGGCTCTTTCAGCTAAATTAACACTGAGGTAATAGGCACTCACTTAACACTGAAGTTAATTATAAAATGTTTTACCAAAGTTTCCTAATAATGGAGCAACTACAATTAAAAGAATTAATAACAAAAAATTTAATTACTGTTATTAACTGATTTATGCTATCAGCAATTTTGGCTTAAAAATTTTTATTTCGAATTAATTATTTTAACCATTTTTAACTCAATGTTAATTTTTTAAAACTGGGTTAAAATTTTGGAAATGGTCGTAAATTTTCATTATCTATCACGAAATCATCAGATACGAAATTTGACATGTTAATAGCCAGGCTCTGCTACCTTCACAAAAATTAAAGGCAAACTGAGACTTCCCTAACCCTCAGACCTGAATCAGTGGCGTGTCTAGGTAGACGTAAAGTGCATTTTGTAAAGGGTATAGAGTCCGGTAGTGCGGTTTTGCGTTTTTAGAACTTGGCAGTCATCATCAGCAACATCCAGCTCATGAATGCGAATGTAAGAAACGAATAGCGAATGTAATAAAGTAATAAACTGTAATTAACATGATAAACTGTAATTAACATGTAATAAACTGTAATTAACATGATAAACTACTAAAATAATTAAAAATATAATTATTCTTACTATTGTTTTCGTTATTATACGCTATTTTTATATGGAATATCCGTGTTGTCAACATGATTTGTTATTACGTCGAAATATAATTTAAAATAGATAAGTCCAACGCAACGCACTTATCTTATTGAGGGTCTTGGGCAAGTGGTGACCTCCATGACGTTTAACGTGTTAAAAAAAATTAAGGGTATATATTTATTTCCTTATCAACTTTATGCTTAGTACATATGGGCGACTTATTGCTACATGAGCAATATCTCCCAGTCAACCATAACAATTGGTATTGAAATCTAGTTGGTAGACTGTAAGAGATTTTACAATGAAAATTATGTATAGTACATTAGACAAAAAAAATCAAAAAAATACAAAAGTATAAGTAATAGAAACTATTCATATGATTTGGAATGAGAAAGACAGGAAAGGACAAGGGCACGAAAAAAAGGTTTAATGAGAGGCAGGACTTTTTCACTGGATGTTTGAAAATATTTTAAGGACGTGATTTTCCTGGTGTCAGGATCCAGGCTATTCCAAATTTTTGCTGCTTGGACAGTGAAGGATTTTTCCTAAGTGGTAGAGGTATGTTTAGGAATAAGTAGAGTGAATGAACTTTCTGATCGTTACCCAAGACCGTGATCAGACAAATCTTTAAATTTGCCAGTAAGATAATTTGGGCTATGAGGATTTTTTAATATATTAAAAAGAAGTGTAAGTATGTGAAGTTGGCGTCGATCACGGATCTTCAGCCATTTGAGAGGTGACCTGTATTCAGAAATATGGTCATATTTTCTGAGGCTGAAGATGTACCGGATGCATAAATTTTGAAGACGTTCCAACTTGTACAAATATTCTTTATTGAGACCAGTATAGCGCACATCTCCATAATCAATTAGTCGTATAGGAGTGTTTATAATTCTCATAACGTGCATTCGTCTTTCCCTACAGCTTAATCAAATCAAACATAAACAAAAAAAGTCACGAATTGAGATAATTGTAACAACAGCTATAAATGTTGCGAACCACTGGGTTCTATTTCAATCACAGCAGTATTTCATACTCCAAGAAATGTAATAATACTCGATCCCCTGTTGGAACGAATCGTTCCACTGTTAAATTGAAATAATCGATCAAATTCAAGAACTGACAAAGGTTGATGCTGCGAACTATATCATGAATATTGCAAAAACTATTCCAAAACTACAGAACAAATATAAAGAAAGTTACTTGTCGATGAATGGATGGTAAATGGCTGAGACAAAAGGAAAATGTCTCTCATAAAAGAAGCAAATAACAAAAGGTGTTTAGTGATACAAAATAGATGTAACTAACAATTATACAGTGAAAAGAGTCTTACATAATCTACACACATAGTAAAAATGATAACGAGGACGTGTCTGTGCGCGCATTACGCAAAAACCGCTGGACGCATTTCAAGGAAATGTTGGAATGTTATACGTAAGAGGCTTTATCAACACCTGCAATACACTTCTCACTTATATACCCACACACACACGCGCGCACACGCAGACACAAATACACACACACACAATATATACATACTTTGCATGTTGAAGTTCAAAGACACAAAACAAGTTTTTTCATTCCAACCTTCGCAAAACCTACATTTTTCATTTACAGTGTTCTTTGAGGGTCGTTACGCCGTACGCCTTCCGCATAGACGTCAGTACACGGGTATTTTGGCAATGCTCCAAGCAAGCTTTTAGAGCATCTCTAGATGTCTATCGTATCTATCCTTACATTATATTCCACCCAGGTTAAGCAGCGAACGCCATACGATATTTAAAAAGTAAACTCAGAGTAAGTTATAAAAATAATTTTAATGCAATTAAGATGAGTTCATTACGAAAAATACGCGAGAAAATTTAGGTACCAAATTTTAAAAGCTGGATATTCGACAAGAATCGATATCGAAGAAGTTGTTACTCTGAAAATAAAGAAAGTATATAAGAGAGTTTGGAAGTTCTGCAGAGTCATATGTTGTTTGATTCGAAGTGAAGGACGATAAGATCTATGTGCAGTGGAAAATTAGTCGAATAGAGTCATCGTTCAACGACGTCAGCTGGAAGTCGGAAATATTGAAGAATTTAATTTTGAAGTTCAATTCATTAGCTATGCCCTCGTTCGCCATAACTGTTGTATGTTGTTCGACTCGAAGGACGATAACATATCGGTGCAGTTGAAAATTAGTCGAATAGGGCCGTCGCTCAGCGATATCAGCTGGCAACCGGGTAGGTAAAATGATTTTAATTCTAAGTTCAATTCATTAGCGATGCACTCGTTCGCCATAACTGTTGTATGTTGTTCGACTCGAAGGACGATAACATATCGGTGCAGTTGAAAATTAGTCGAATAGGGCCGTCGCTCAGCGATATCAGCTGGCAACCGGGTAGGTAAAATGATTTTAATTCTAAGTTCAATTCATTAGCGATGCACTCGTTCGCCATAACTGTTGTATGTTGTTCGACTCGAAGGACGATAACATATCGGTGCAGTTGAAAATTAGTCGAATAGGGCCGTCGCTCAGCGATATCAGCTGGCAACCGGGTAGGTAAAATGATTTTAATTCTAAGTTCAATTCATTAGCGATGCACTCGTTCGCCAGAACTATAGCATGTTGTTCGACTCGAAAGATGATAACATATCTGTGCAGTTGAAAACTAGTCGCATAGAGTCATTGTTCAGCGACATCAGCTGCCAGTAGGGTAGATAAAAAGATTTTACTTAGAATTTCAATTCACTAGCGATACATTCGTTCGCCATAACTATTGTTAGTGGTGAATAAAATCTACATTGGGATTGACATTTTCGATGTGGGAGTCAATTTAGTGATTTTTTAAATTCATTTCCAAGAACTTCCCAGAAATGAATTTAAAAAAGAGGACACAAAAAATAAACAAGTTTTTAAATTTGTTTAAATTCTTTTTTATTTGATACCCTCAAGGTATCAAATAAAAAAGAAACTTAGTAGGATTTTGAAACCGCTTCATTCTCTCTTCCACAGTCGATTTTCTAAGAAACTATACGATGTAGAAACTTGAAAGGTGGTATATTAATACATCTTATTAAACCACAAACTATGCACTTTATACTTTTCAAAATTTTAAGAATTAAAGAATAGGTAAATAAATAAACAAGTTTTTTTTTAAATTTATATTTGTAAATATTTATGAATTACAGGAAAACTTCAGCGATTATCCTAGGTCTTATCATTTATTAAATATATAGCATGTCTTACGCCTGTCAAAGATATATTAGATAATATAACGTTGTAAAAATTTATATTTATAAATAGTTTAATAACTACCCTCGTCCAGCGTGTATTACGCCAAAAGATCCTTAACAAAGTAATAAGTGATTATCAATACCATTTTTGTGCATAAGTAATTGATATGTCACCTCAAATATAACCTAACAACGATATAATTTTTAAAGTGAAACTTTTATTGTATCGCCTCAGAATATTTCGTTTACCTATCGCATGTCGCATTACAGTCGGCCGCGGAGTGGGGGTAAAGAAACCAATATGGCGGTACCTATAGCTCTCATCAGCTGTGCAGCGTTGGTATGGTACTACGATCGATGCAGTTTTTACCAGACACATTGAAAAAATAGAATGCATGTCAATGTTTACTTATTTTAGTTACCACAAAATATTATTTACATTTATAAACTGTGAGACTCAAAGCGAAGATGACGTTAGTGATCAAATAATCGAAATTTAAAATAATTCAATGATTTATATAAATATTGATCTACGTTTTTAATATGTATATATATATCATACCGAACATTGTATTTATTTATGTATTTATGTATTATGTACTTTAGTACGCAGAGTAAAATAAACATTCATAGTTATATATCTTGTCTACTATTATCATTTCCTTTTTCACGTCTTAAGTTAATATTACTTTTAAAATCCTAAATCAAGTAGCTTTCGAAAAATTCTCAATTAAATGCCTACAATCTGAAAAAAAGTTTCACTTTCATCGTGGTATCCTAAAACCACACAACTTTTTTTATAATCATTATATACAATAACTTTTATTAAAATTAATGCGCTACCACTGGCTTTATTCAATAGGCGGTGGCCTATTACTGTTCTATCGCTATCTAGTGTGCTCAACATCACATTGCCTAACAATACTTACATAATTTTTACGACAGGTGGCGTTAGGATAGCGACATAAATGCAGCGTTTCATATATCAATAGAATAGAAGTTTCACGTCAAAAGTTTAGCAATTTTATCGATACGTAGTATTCGAATGAAGCAAAAATAAAAGACGTTACATCAATCTATTCTTGCATAAGTCTTTGGCATTTTCCGCTGCCAGACGATTGTTTTTATCAATTCCGTCAATTTTTTTATCGGCATAAAAATTCCTTGTGTGCCACCACTTTTTAAACACACGTCATATAACGTCAAACGAGAGTTGTTATTTATTTAGGTTCTGCGAAGAGTCATGTGCAACAACTGACGTTATCAGCTTCGGTATCCACGTTATATTACAATATTTCTCTGATGTAATACGAGATTAATTACTGGCGATTGAACTCTATTTATCCATTAAGTGTTATTGCACTGCGTCATTATAGTAGTAGGTTTTATAATTTATTATATTAGATGACCTGTTACAACTTTAACGTCAATAATAGTAATTCTGATACAATACGCAAATAAACTACTGGCAATTGAATTTCATTTATCAATTAAGTGTTATTGCACTGCGTCATTATAGTAGTACGTTTTATAAAATTAGATGACCTGTTACTACTTTGACGTCAATAATAGTAACAATATATTTTGATAAACATAAAATCTTAATTCAGCATCATCACCGACAGTCTGTCTGTCTACTATTGGACATAGGTTTCTCCCAATGCAGTATTATTGGAGGTATGCCTATAACCACCTCGCAGGGCAGGCGGCTTGGTGATGGCAGTGCACAGATTCTCGCGCCATTGACAATACCTTGATTAGAGTCTCGTTTTCTTGGTTCTCCGTATTTCCTTTCTTGTTTCCCTAGGCATTGACTTTATTAACCGAAGATACAATCCTAAAGGGCGCTATCTAATCATGATTTGTTATCGGAAATTTAGTCCCTATTCTAGAAGGCTTAGAAGCCAACAAAATATTCTCAAAACCTCTTTTTTTTCTCATTCCTTACATCGCCCATAAAATTAATGTTGGTTCACGCTTTTAACAGCAAGATATTGAACCAATCTGTTTCAAGACTAGAAATTAGCTGTGCCCGACGCTAGAATTAATTACAAACTAGCTATGCTTTGATGTTTCATCTGCCTAAAATTGTCTTAAGCAAGCTGCTTTCCCCCTGCGATCACTAACGGCCTCCACTCGATTCGCCAAACGACATCGACTTTTGAGGTCGGGGTTATATTAGTGTAAATATTCGGGAGATCAGTCAATAAATAAGCCGCTCTCTCTACATTGCACCGTGTAAGCAGTGTTCACCAGGTTCTGTTATAGTTTTCACTGGTCTGCCCCTATGAATCGTAACGTGATAATATGATGTGTAATCATTCTCCTTTCACCTGTAATCTTTCTCAAAGCATGGGCTTCCAATTTCTGACATCGGAAGCGTGGTTCCAAAGATTAGCGCGGACAAACGAATAAACAAACATACTTTTTTATATATGATATACTAGTAGAAATGTATGCGTCCACATGGAATGTTACATTTAAAAAGACTTTCAATATTATTCGTGTTTCTGAGACGGTGTTCGAATCAATTAAAAATCAAATTCAATAAATAATTGTCATTTGATGTTCCAGAATTTTGAATACACCTTTTAAAGATAAACATTAAAAAAATAACTTTAAAAATATTAAATTAATCAAGAGGATTTTTATAACCAAAATCGTATCTACTTATTAAAAACCTGCCTCAAACACGTTTGTTGTATTCAAGTAAAAAATAAACAACTTTCTTCAATCGTGATATTCTCAACCAATTGCATTTTCCACAGTCTGATCGAAGATAACGAAGGCAGATTGGAACCGAAATAGGATACGTTATCAAAATTGTCTACTCAATTTTAATTTCACCAACGAGAAGTTATCTGTGTCAAGAAGGTGTACAAACATGCAAATCCAAGATGGCGGTCAAAGCGCCAAGGGCAACTACAACTTATGCTCAGCACATTTCGACTTGTAAGTTTTTAAGTGTTATACTTAAAATGCTACAAACGTAAAATGCCGTATATACGCTTGGGAGACATACTCCAAACTGTAAGGGTTATATATTATAAGTAACATATCACATAACTATCTCGGGAAATCCCTATTCATAGTGAAAAATAAAAAGGTCATAAGAACTAACAGATCTACTAAAAATTTATAAAACGAAAAAAAAATAACGAACCCTAAAATAAAATAATTCTGTCCTCAAGAAAGCTCAAAAATCATTAACGATACTTTATTGCTTTTGTGAAAGGGATTTCTGCATTTACTCGACAATCTTGTTATAAATTCGTAACGTCGTCCTTGATTACCGTCGGATATATACACATATGTGATGTATTTATATCCGACGGTAATCGCATTCAAACATTGTTAAACATTTATGCGTCTTTGGATACTATGAGACAAACGCTGTATTCATGCCAATGAAACAATTTTCCTTATTTTAGCAGTGTCTCAGTCCAGGATACTGTCAGTGACATTAATCTCGCCGGACACTAATAATGATACGAGGATAAACTTACCAGACAATCTTATTATAAATTCGAAACACATTCACACGACGGTTAAAATTAGCAATATCGTCGAAAATTATGCGTCTTTGAATACTATGGACGCTATATTTATTTTTCCTTATTTTTGTACTGCCCCCTCCAATATACTGCAAATTATATGAATCCCCATTTTCAGATGGCAAATTACATAAACAAGAATTCAGTTATACACTTTATTGAACTCTTCCAGAGACGGAAGTATTATAATAAACGTAGAAGATAAACGACAGCGCTCTTTCGCTACAAATGGTCATCCTTATCTAGTTTATTAATTGAGATATGACAAATTGGACATCTGCGCATCGCTGTGAAGTCTAATGAGGTCAATATTCATTCACGATAAACGACAATGTACAGCGAGTGGTTCGGTTCACTTAACCAATCAGATGTTAATAATGTGTGTTGTTTATCCCCTACTTGTCAAATGCATAGTTGAAAAAGTTATTAGAGGTCAGTCTGGATGTGGCAGCCGTGCCTTTTGCACGTCTGTTGTCAGTAAAATAGCTAAAATATTATATTTATTGCACTAGCCGTCTTCGTTACGCGTGACGTTTGGCCTAAATATAACGCACAAGATTATTTTTATAACCAGAGGTACTTATAACTGTGAAGACATCGATAAGAAAATGGGTGTGGCTCTTGGCAGCCTATTCGAAAATATCTTCAACTACGTTAATTCGTGGTAAAAACGAAATTTACTTTTTTTTCATGTCAAGGTCAAGATCAGACGAAGCAAAAATTTGCGTGGCCAACTCCCAATGAGATGAAGGGCGCTACACCGATTCTCTGATGTGTTGTTAACTAGAACAGTGAATGAAAAATAGTGCTAGAACACCTAGAACTAACATAAAACATACTATATGAGAATTGTATAGCTACCATAAGGATAATTATAATCAGACTACAGTAGTCTATACAGTAGTCTTCCGATTGGGAAGTAGTTTTATTTTCTACTTTTACTAATGAAAAAATTTGGAATGACGGATTCGGTATTTGATATATTCGGTTATATTTTTGGTATTCGGCCAAATATCTATAATTTATTTGAAAATTGGATTATATGATCTGAAATTAAATCTATATACATATATTTATTTAATATTATAACTAAAATATAGAATCTACAAGTTGTAATGCAGATATATTAATTTTTATGCATTATTAAAAATACAAAGCCAATTCCAGAAAACATTTTTTTTCGGATAAACACGGTTTCCACGTGCAGACAAACATTTTGCTGCGGCCAGATATTGTGAAAGTTATACTTTATTTACTGCCTAACATGAAAATGGGTTTTCAATTCTTTTCACGTGTTGTTATGTGTGTATAGCAAGTATGATTATCGGTCGCAACGGAGTTCTGCGCACTTGACTTGCTTGCGTCATCACTTGTGTTCGTTTGAGCTACTACCTCTTCACGGTAATGGCAGGAAGACATACGAGTTCTCTGATTCCTTGTGGTCCAAACAGAGGAGAAGCTGGCACATTCTCCAGTGCTGCTTTTTAATATGATGAGGCTTCCGAGTAAAATGTACTGGCAGACTTTTCTCTTCACAATATGTATTTATCCTCATCAAGTTTTGAAAACATTTCTTTGACTTTCGTTATATGATTAATACCGTAGGCTTCAATCCGCGTGTAAAATATGTTACATTGTCCCTGTTCCAGTCATGATTTATAGTGACAACGTGTAATATACTTTCAGATATGCATATACGCGTCAAATTCAACCAAATAGCAGAATATTCGGTTATTCGTCTATCGGGCTACGACCCTCGCTGAATGCTCGGTTTAAAAATAGCAGAATATTCGATTATTCGTCTATCCCTCGCTGAATGCTCGGTTTAAAAATAGCAGAATATTCGATTATTCGTCTATCCCTCGCTGAATGCTCGGTATTCGATTTAAAACCGAATATACAATTCGTTCAGTTGTACTAATAAAATATGGAACTTATGTGGCGAAACACATATTATTTGGTTGCGCGAGTGCAGGATGTGATGGAAAAGTAGAGGGTTTTCACAGCAACAGGGGGCACAAAACTTTATAACAATTTTTAATACCTAAAATTTAAATATAAATCTCACCAATAAGGGAGATATCTACATAGTTACAATCAATAGAAACTTAACATGCCCAGGAGAAAATTGACAGAAAAACAATTGATTTGGTGAAAAGTCGACCGCAAAAAACTCCTATTAAATCAAATTGTGTAATATACGAATCACAGGGGTCAAAGGAACAGTTGTGTCAAAGTGAAAATAGTAACTCTTACAGCAAAAAAATTATAAAGTATCTGTTAATATGTAGATCACATAAATCATAAGTTTCTCTTAATGTTATGTTACTGCTCGTCATCTTATATCTTTCTTAAAACAAAGATTAGATCTCTAAAACTAAAATTAATTTATTGAATTGACTAAATACCAAGCAATAATTAAATCAGAGAAAACTGTTACACCAAAATAATTAACAATGTAGCCATAACAACGACAACACGCGATAAACGCGTGGTTTCTATACTCTTTTTGGTTCTAACCTGGAAGTTTTTAACTAGAAACTACATTACAGATTTTTAAATAATACTAATTAATAAATTTATCTGGTTACCCAACTAGTTTTCCTTAGTTTTTATAAATTGTAAAAAAATTTGTAAGTTTTTATAGCTGAAATACGTACGTGCATGCGTACTTCGGTTATAAAAACTAATGTCTTATAAAGACGGTCTATCGTCAGACTATACACTATATAGTCTCGTGTAGAATCCAGAAATCAACGAGTTTTTGTTGTTAAAAAGAGGCCCATTATATCGTGAATTGCAAGAAACAACTATGCGAATAATAGGGACGTTTTTTTATTACCCTTGGACAGACATCGAAAGAATGTCTTATAAAGACATTCTATCTTCAGACTATAACTACCTGGTCTCGTGTAGATTCCAAGCTATAAATCAACGAGTTTTTGTTGTTACAAAGTTGCTTATTGCATCGTGAATTTCAAGAATCAACTGACATCGGAAGAATGTATTATAAAGACTTTTTATCTTCAGACTATAATTACCTGGTCTCGTGCAGATTCCAAGCTATAAATGAACGAGTTCTTATTGTTACAAAGTTGCTTATTGCATCGTGAATTTCAAGAATTAACTGACATCGGAAGAATATATTATAAAGACTTTTTATCTTCAGACTATAACTACCTGGTCTCGTGCAGATTCCAAGCTATAAATGAACGAGTTCTTATTGTTACAAAGTTGCTTATTGCATCTTGAATCGTGACGAGGTAAACGTCGTTAAAAGTCTGTGGTTAAAGCGTTGTTTACATCGAACTCACCTTGGCACGATTGCCGTGTTCGTTCTTACAAAGCCGATAAAACAATACGAAACAAGTGCTCCGCATGGCGCTGATAATGTATTTCTTCATGGGAGTAGAATTATGGTACGCTGTACTGAGAGCAGAAGTTCTTGGGAAATATTTACCTTGGAAATATCAAATGTCCTCTATTCTTGCGTCTTTAGCGTACTGCACCTTAGAATTAAAAACAAAAACTTAACCATTATAGGACTATTTTGTTGTCCATCTACCTGTCTCAGAAACGACCAGAGATGTTAAGATAAAATTAATATCAAATACTAGGTTTCCAACTCAATGCAATAAAAAGAAGACACAGCCGTTTAATTGTCACGAACTTTGGACTTAACTCATCAAACTTATCAAGACTGCTCTTTGACCTAGAATCTTGAAATTTGATACTTTAATTTTGATAATTGAAGGAAGATCTCATGGCACAGGTCAAAAAAATATTCCGAAAATCGCTAATTTATAATTCTATGCGGAATTATTACGTAACAAATAATTTTTTTTATTTTTCTATTTTCGATTTTTGTTTTGTAAATTTATAAAATATTTACTTATTAAGCTTTACGATGATATAACTGTACGAAACCCTCAGAGCGCTCGTTCTACTCGCACTTGACCGAATAAAAAAAGACGGAGGTAATTTGATGGGTCTTTACAGACAGACAGATAGTTCAACAAAGTGATCCAAGGGTTCCGTTTTTTTTATTCGAGTTATGGAACCTCAAAGACACTATGTTTTAATTTTTCACAACTAAATGAAACTACGTGATGTAGTATTATTTCTACTTTATTTAAATTCTTTACCACGTGGGCAATTTGTAAAGATTGCCCCAAGATTGCTTTACAACTTATCCACCTGAAGATGTTGTAATACAACGAAACCTAGGTCGTGGTAAAGAATTTAAATAAAGTAGAAATAATACTACATCACGTAGTATCATATAGTTGTGAAAAATAAAATTATAATTAATTTCTACACAATTAACGCCAAATATATTCAAGATACTACGAGTATGTTCTTTCCCTGAAGAAGTACCCGATTTTCCGAGATAATTATGGCAGTTCATAATAGCAACTGCAAAATTTGTTAACAATTGGTCAAGTAATACGGTAGTTGACTCATTCCAAATTTTGATATTTTTCGTACAATATTGTGAAATATAAGTTAATTAAAAACCAGTCTTGAAAAAAATTTAAAAATTGATTGAAAAATAAGCCAGTTGTAGGCTTCTAAATTTGAAGATACGGATAGAGTTGAATATATCCCTGTCTCTTTTCCTCTCGTAGAATATAATGTGCAATATTAAAAATGATCTCACAACATTGCCGTCCTTCTCTAAAAGTTAAATTTAAACTTTTATAATTCGGTCAATTCTTAAGATTATTAAAAAATTTTCACTATTCATCAGCTTGTACCCTGAAATTATGATTAATGAAATAAAAAAAAGTCAAATACCCAATTGGTGAATTATTAAATAAAAAATAGCAGATAAAGGAAGAAACTTTCACATTTATAATAATACATTAATGACTAACTATTACTGTGCAATGTCCATGTCACTACTGTGCACAGGGGATTGTGGAATGATCGCTTAACTACTGTGTAATAGTGACTGTAATGAACAAGTCACTACTGGCAATGGTGACTATGTGACGATCGCGTCGCTACTGTGAAATAGTGTATGGCAAGGACGTTTCCTATAAAACAAATGTCGATAAAACCTCGTGTAAGGAGCTCGGCTCATAAAATTCTTATTTGCAAATGCTTAATGCCAAGAGTAACCTTGGTATGAATATATAAACGGCAAAAGCAGCAGACCACGCCCAAGACAAAGTAATAAATGAAAAGACCCCTTCCAGGGTTGGGCGAGTAAACATATCGATACTAAGTATGTAAGTAGTCACATGACGAGAGCCAGAAACAGGCTACTCGTTATCCCACAGCACCGTGCAACTTGGATTTCGAGTAAGTTTCAAGTTTTCTTGTACAAAAGTTTGAAACGACCTCCTGCCACCCCTTAAACACCTACTATTATGTGTGTGTTTGTGTATGCATATTTTAATGTATATATCGATACATTGTCAGGTCCTAACAGTTAACCGTCCGTAGGGACACGGAAAAACTATCGATACATTTCAGCATCAAGTAATTTTTTTCGATACCGATACATTTCAGTATCAAGCAAATTTTTCGATACCGATACTTTTGTACTCGATATCTCTTAATTGATACTTTTTCTAAACGAGTACTTTACAGTAAGTATCGAATCACTAAAAATTATATTCTGAATATAAAGTTACTAAATATTGTCTTATTGGAAAAATTTCGTACTGTGTATAATGTAAGTTACCGTTTTTTGTTCCATTCCAAGGAAGACAACCAACTCAGTGCTAAAGCGCGTTCCGAGGTTAGGCACCCCGAGCGAAACGATTGAATAAAATGTTATTCTTAGTGACTACACAGGCAAAGAGACATACAAACTTCATTTCTATATTTCATCAAATTACAAAAACTTTTCGAATCATAAATGGTCCATACCAAATTAAAATTGATTACCTCACTTCAGAACGTCACTTCATAGTTTCAAGGCAATCTGAAATTGGCTAGACTTCTTCGGCTATATTCAGACTGAAATAATCCCATATTGATGACATTAGCATACAAACGATGAATCATTGTGTTATTGTAACGATCTCTCTGCTATCAGTTTATCATTCTCGTTCCAAAATAATTTTAATTGTGTTCCAGTTTTTAAATACGCTATTATATTTTGTCAGTGAAATACTTACTGTATTACCCGTTTTCTTTGTGCATTAAAATTAATATTTTATTAGTTCATTTTTTGACCTACAATTACATCGTGAAAGTAAACAAACAATGGCGACTATCGAATGTCGCTGTGTTTATTACGTGATTAAGGTAGGATTTTTCAATTTATCTTGTAATTTAAAAAAATATAGTATCACTGAGAATGGTATATCGAAGACAATTTTGGAATTATATGTTCCAAAATTGACTTCTAAATAAATCTATGGCATTTTCACGATAATTTTTACGATTATAATTGGTGGCTAATCAGAAGTTCTATTATAAATAAAATGATTTGCTGGTCATGTTTAGTATTCGGAACTGAATATTGTAAATAGAATAAAGGTGGTTTTGATAATCTAGGTAATTTAACGAATTCTGATAAATGATATTTAATTCTGAAAAACATTTATCGTGTACAGTAAAATTACATTTTAGTTCTTCGCGTATAGAAATTTGTATCTAGGCGTAACTAACTATTGCGAATATGGGAACATTATGACATAGAAATACAAATAATTTAAAAAGGTTAATAGCTATTATTGTATTTTTAGGTAAGCAAGAATTTGTTTTTTATGGCCACGATTAAAGTCATAGTTAGACAAGTCGGGGTAATTAAGTCGACAACTTATTGTTTTTGAGTGCCTACGATTCAATTATTGAGCTATCAGGGGAGGACGCTTGGGTTTGTGTGTGTATACCTATATAATTCGTTATATGTCGTTCTTCATAGCTTGCCCGCTCTTCCCAAAAAGCACTGCACGCCACTGTAGCTGATTTATTTCATGTTTTCGTTTTTTACACTGATTTTATCTTCATTTAGACACGAACGTTAATTAATTTACATACTTCTTTTATACTTTTGAAGCTAAAAAGTTTTATACTATTTTAATTTTTCTTAATTACAGGAGCATTATTTGTACTGTCATTGTTTATGTTTTATTTGATGGATAGAAGTTAATGGAACATAAAGAAAACAATATTTAAGGATTTTAGATGTGAAGTTAAGTATTGATATTTTACTCTTTATCGATACTTTATCGATACTTTTCATTCGATACCGTGTCCCTATTTATCGATACTTTTGATTCAATACCGTGTCCTTAGTTTTGTCAGGTGACACTTGTGGCAAAGCTGCACAAGACAAGCTAGCCACCTCTTTGTAGGTAATTAAATAAATAATTAAGTTTAGGTAAGATAGTTAATTTTTGAACTTATACTTCTTTAGACGCGTTATGAAAAAACGGTGAAATTTACGATACGCGCATACGTACGCACGATACAACAAAAATCGACAGGGTGAAGTTGCTCACTAAGTTCTGGTACTATGTTCATGATTGTTATTAAGGTATTTGTAAATACACAACACGTGTTTTATATTAATATCCGTGCTTTTAAATAATATGTTTAGTAATTGAAATTGAATAGTGATCCCTATAATAAAAAAAACATTTATTTATGATGAACGTTCTTGATATAAATAGTGCTTATAAGCTTTTTAAAATATATTTTGAGTATATTTCTTTAAGCGAGGTTAGCTTCGATATGTATTTGCGATAAAAGATATGAATTATTACTTTATCATTTATTAAACATTTAAAATTAATAAATTTAATTTTAAATTTATAGTTCAATAAAAAAATTAACAATATTATTAATATAATAATAATTATTATTAAAATTATATTATTATCTTTTTTTAAATTAATTATTTGTGTGATAAATAAAGTTATTCTTGTATTATGCCAAACAATTTTTTTTTTCTTTAATTATTTCTATTTTGGAGCGTTATCTATTTTTTGGCTACTTGTCCGTAAATATTTTTATAGTACTTGGCGACATCAAGTTACCGAAACATTTACTCGTGTCAATACGAGTAATAACCGGAAGTTATCGAAGGTTATTAAACGACAATTTACGACCCCCGACAAGGTGCAGGGGGCACAGTAGCGGCTACCTGTGCTTTTAAGGGTTGTATAACGAATCAAGAAACACCTATAATATTGACATGTCCGACCGTCAGTCTTTCTGTCACAGCATTACAGTATATACTGTAAGTAAACGTTTTAGATGAGCATCCCCAATAAGAAAATATCACCGCCTAAAATACTATTGCTATGGGGAGCAAATATTTACTTCCATTTTTTTAGATCTAAAATTATTAAAACTCAAGTAATTTTATAAAAACGAAAAATATTAAAACTCAAGTTGATATGGAATTTTAGGTACTTAAATTTCTTGAAAACTTTCAATTAAATTTTTACGGTTAATTTACGTCAACAGTTTCGATACACATAGATAAATACGACACATCACTTTATTCCTATTCTGGGATTCGCCGGACCGTATTTTTATTAACAGCCTATACACAAAATGACGTTAGTAGAGTTTTTGACTATATATTTTTATTACTAGAATAGAATAAATAAAAACATTAAAAACGGTCAAAATAAATATATCGTACCTAGGACGTTTCATTACAAAGTTATAACGTTAGAAACTAACGAGCTACGATTCGCGCGAAAACGCCCCATACAAGACACGACTGGCTTATGACGTCACTGGCCAGTTATTTAGCATTTATTATAAGGGAGTTTATTAAATATTTTTAGCATCTCGCTAAATATTGCGTTTAAGTTATATATTGCATGTTATAATTTTCTCATTTTTTTTGTGTGGAAACTAAATTAAAAATAACTCTTTGAATTTAATGAACAAAAAATTTACACTTTTCCTATCTAGAAGTTTTGATTAATTGTTTGTTACGTGCATTATTTCTTTCATCACAAGGCTTTTTTAAACCTACTAGACATCAGTCAAATACCCTATTATGCATGTACAAATAATGGCACAAACAACAACAAAATCATATCTATATTCATAACTTTGAGAAATTTCAATCGATCAAAAATTGATCCTTCAATTTAATATTTACCCTTGGTCGAAACCATTAACGCAAAACTTAATCGAAAACTGCCAGTTAAGAATTTAGTTATCAATATCCTTACAAAAAAAAATCCGTAAAAATGCAATATACCTCTCATCATCGCTCGACCGTGAGATCTAAAACAGAGTCAAGTCCAACTTCATTATAGATTAATTAACATTGAATAGAAGTGAAGATCTAGAACAGTGCAAAATCTCGAGGTCAACCTCGGAGGTCAAGGTTCAACGCACGAATTCGACTTGCTGAGACGAAGTTTTGGTGGTTGTGCGTAATGGGAAGTCATATTACTGGAACGTTCAAAACTTTTAAAAGCTTTAAAGACCATTGAAGGTTGAAAGTATTTTTTTTAATATTAAGTGATAAAATACATGATCTAATAACTAATGCGAGCTGTGAATTTCGAATTTTGGGTTCTAAATACTTTTTCCGTTTACACTTTCGATTAGTAAAACGAATCTACTATTAAGAAAAATTGTCATCTGCCTGTCTTTCTTTTTATACGAATGGAATTAAATGTACAACTACTGAGGCAATCGACATTTTACACAGGTTATAGATGTAATTCTGGAACCAATTGTTCGCTTTTTAAAGTGAAACTTTTATTGTATCGCCCCAGAATATTTCGTTTACCTATCGCATGCCGCATTACAGTCGGCCGCGGAGTGGGGGTAAAAAAACCAATATGGCGGTACCTATAGCTCTCATCAGCTGTGCAGCGTTGGTATGGTACTACGATCGATGCAGTTTTTACCAGACACATTGAAAAAATAGAATGCATGTCAATGTTTACTTATTTTAGTTACCACAAAATATTATTTACATTTATAAACTGTGAGACTCAAAGCGAAGATGAAGTTAGTGATCAAATAATCGAAATTTAAAATAATTCAATGATTTATATAAATATTGATCTACGTTTTTAATATGTATATATATATCATACCGAACATTGTATTTATTTATGTATTCTGTACTTTAGTACGCAGAGTAAAATAAACATTCATAGTTATATATCTTGTCTACTATTATCATTTCCTTTTTCACGTCTTAAGTTAATATTACTTTTAAAATCCTAAATCAAGTAGCTTTCGAAAAATTCTCAATTAAATGCCTACAATCTGAAAAAAAGTTTCACTTTTATCGTGGTTTCCTAAAACCCTTTTTCTTCATCATGATTTTTCAAACGGTTCAGTTACTTGGAAAATTAAACAAAATTTCAGTCACACGGTTGGTGGGCAGCAGCCGATTGCAGGAACAAGCGGGAACGAGCAGGGTAATGGGGAGAGGAACTGCAAGTCGACACGCACGAGATTTAAATTAATATTTTTTTTCTAATATAAGATCATAAAACAAACGGAGTAAAACCATGGACATTTCGAAATTTCATACGGGCAAAGTCGCAAGGTACCGCCAGTGACCAATAAATTTCAATTACAACCTTTCTATAAATTCATATAACACCATAAGAGAGGATAGGTTACTAATCCAATACTCGTCAATGAACAAACGTTATTTTGCCGAGAGCGGCAAAATAGAGTACGAAACCAATCAAGTTGCAGACAGGCAGAAGACAAGAGGACGTAATCTCTACGAAACTCTTCACTGCAATGTTGGAAGATGTCTTCGAGCTCTTTGATGGGAACGGATTTGGAATCAACATCAATGGCGAATACATCTTGTTACGGATGGGCGCACTAAACAATGAGACAATCGGAGGGCCGCGGATTCGTAACCCCTGGCGTGACAACCGACGGCCGCACAAAGAGATCACTTAGTGGCTTAAAAGAGGGATTACGACACTGCCAAACATAGTCATCGATCGTTCAAGTTCAACTTCTAGTTCGCTATAGTTCTAGTGATAGTATACTTCGTGATTAGTTAATAAATAATAAAGAAAATGGCTTACAACGACGACGAGTGTTCATTAGTAAACGACTTAACTAGCTCTCTCCTGACTACATAGTCAACAGTGACGTAGATCTGGTAAACGTCGAATCATCCAAACCAGCAACAGTCAAGTGCGGGGCTCTGACTACTGCCTGTCGTCCCGCACACATCTCTCACCTTTTATTTGCCGACGATATAATGGTTACGGTAGTGTCGCTGGACGACATTGGCACATTGCTCAAAGACCTAAGCAAAGTTTCCCAAAAGATAGGTATTAAAATGAATATTGTTAAGAAAAAATCGTTTAATGTCACACCTATTTCGGTAGATGTTAGAAATTCTACTCTCGGTATTGTTGATCACTTTATAGAACAACTACTGAACCAGACCGTGTAGCATACAGAAGGGATGATCTTTGGTGAAGAAGGGTTCTCGAATGGAGACAACGTACTGGAAAACGTACAATGGGACGGCTCGCCGCTAGGTGGACAATTGACCTGGTAGTGGAATTATGGGTGTTATCTTCATTTAGATAAAAAAGTTGATTAATTGAAATTCTTCTTTTATTCTTTGCAGCTCAAAAGTTTTATTTGCATTTTTCTTATTTAGATAAGTATAATTTGTGTTATAGATTATTTATATTTTATTTGATGTATAGAAATTTATAGAATACAAAAGAGGAAGTGACATCTAAATAAGACTTTGAAATATGGAGTTAATTATCTACACTTTGGGGTATTTACTTAATACTTTTCTTCCTTAAGTACATTATCGATATCTTGATTCGACACCGTGTTCCTAGCTGTGTTGGTTTGTGGCAAAACTGGAAAAGCCAAGCTAGTCACTTTTGTGTGGATAATAAAATAATTAAGTTAATATCAGACAATTTAATTTTCTATTAACATTTCTGTTTCTTTTTTGCAACTGCTTTTTATCGGCAAATAATTTATTATTATTATGGTAAAGGTCGCGGGAAGTGCAAACAGTACGGGATCGATCTTGGTGAGCATCTATTAGGGATACCTATGTTCAGCAACAGACTTTTTCTGGCCGATGACCATTATAATGAGAGTGGTAATATGATCCTACGTACCAAGTGTTGGCAGTAATATACAAATTAATTTTCTATTACCTTTTCTGTTTCTTTTTGCAACTGCTTTTTATTGACAAATAATTTATTATTATTATATTACTGTTGAACTGGTAAAGGTCGTGGGAAGTTATTGGGTGCAAGCGGTACCGGAATCGATCTTGGTGATGCCCACCAAGCTCGATCCCTATGGTCGCTATGGAAGATTTACCTACGTTCTGGAACAGATTTCTTCTGGCTGATGATGATCATGATGAGACTGGTAATAAGTTTATATGTACCACGTTTTCGCAGTGATATATTTATCTACTGCGAATAATCTTTACTATCACTACAAACGAAATCCAAAATATTTATCTATTGTCCAAAAAACATTTTTTATAACGGAATATACGCAGAATAATGATGTAAACACTACTTTAAATAAACCTAAGTGATATTTTGAGGAAGTTTAAAAAAAATCGAAAATGGCATTAGGTTTTTGTTGTCTTTTAACTGTAATTATTAATGACACTAAAAATGACAATAAAATGTATCAAAATATTTAAATAACTTTACAAGTACGCGATGCAATTACTTTTTTACGTAGATTTAATAATTTTGATTTGGTTATTTATTTATCTCATATAACCTCACGAATCGAACTTTCAGGTGCTTGGGCATATCCATGTACAAGAGCAACATAAATATTATAAAGTAAGCAAAAACAAAGAATAAAGAATATTTTTCTTTATTCTTTGTTTTTGCTTTATTCTTTGTTCTTTTCTTTATTCTTTGTTTTTACACATTAAAATTAAAAGAACAATAACTTATAATCGGTTGTAAACCATCAGGTAACTACGCAATCACATCTTTGATGTGGTCAATAGAGCAGGAGAAAACGCCAACGTTGAACACCGCTCGCGATTCAATTTAATGAACGTGAAAGCACTGAGAAATCGAGCGGGTCGATATTCGTGCACGTTCTGGGCAGGTGAAATAAAATATGTATTCATATACTCGTATAACGGTTAGAAGCATATCGACCGAAGACCTCAGTTTTTGTTTACTTTGAAGTAGCGAGATAAAACAAAGTGCAGATTGTGTCCCGTTATATCCTCTATCCACAGATGTACCATATTAATCCATGATGCACACAGGCCCGACAGGGTCGTCGAAAAAAGTTACGTAAATCTCGATAAGAAGGAAAAAGTCATTTTGACAACAACATTCATTTTGACAACAATAGAACCATCGTCAATGTGTGTTAACAATTTATTTTTAATTAATTTAGGCAATGGCTACACTTTAAAGAACGCAAGAGGCATTGATTATTTTTTGTAATCGTTTCTAAAAAGTTATTACGTTATCTGTCCAATTTTTTTTGTTGTTTTTATTTCCAATTAATGGTTCTTCATATTTTAAAAATATGATGTATGCGCTTTTTTGTTTCGCATTATGGTTACAAATTATAATTCTATTTTTTCTTCTTTCCTGATTGTCAATTACTGAATGGTTTAATATTGTTTTTTATATTCTAAAAAATACCAGCTTTTTTAAAAATTATGTTTCATATATGTAACGTCTGGGCCCATTTTTGCCGGTCTCGTTTTCTGCGTAGATATCCAGTAATTAACTCGTTTTAATTGCATTAAATTTGTTTATACGTCTTTAGCCTTTTTCAGGATTCAATAATGTCCAGGATTCAATAACGTATGCCGTCGTTCAACAGAAGTATTTCACAACTGTCGTTTGTTGACCATGATATGAAAACCACATAATCCGTGCGCCATTTCCATGCAGAGAACTTCAAGGCAAACCAGAAACAAATAATTAGTTATATGTATACCAAACAAATGGCTCCCCGCTAACACGGTCAAGGTCTAACGGAACATTAAAACGTATTATATAATATTTATATGTCTGCGGATAGAGTTAAAAGAAAGATAGTCATTCTAATCAACGCTTCTCGCAACTCTGCATTGACTCTGTATATCTTTTCCGACGGTGTATTGACATCACTAGCACTCATATCAATGTCTGGCTGATCACCAGTAATGTCCGCAGTGATATCGATAATAAGCAATTTAAATGGAATATAAGCCATTTTGTACAGAGTATAGTGAACTAAGAGTTTTAATACTGCTACTTCGACTCGATCCCAAGGAATAACGATATATTGGGTATTTTATATGAAGATGTAATACCTACTCTTGGGATAGATAGCGGACGTCGTTAAAATGCGTGATAACGCTTAGTCGAAGTAGCAGTATTAAAACTCTTAGTTCACTATACTCTTTACAAAATGGCTTATATTCCATTTAAATTGCTTAAGGCGCGTGCTGTTACACATTTACAACGTAGACTGACCAGAATCGAACGCATGTGAAGTGTGTTGAAATATTCCTCACGTCCTTGAAAATATTTTCCAAAACCCTTCTCATTGGCGAATGCGTAAACTATTTCCCTACATAAATCTACACGCAACTCAACTGCACATGGTTTATACTTTGCAATGTTTGCTGTAAAGACCATCCATTTTTAGATACAACGAATATTATAGCATATTCTAAAAAAATATTTTTCAAAATATAAAGATGCTCCCTCACAAGGAGCATTCGCCTGTAATGTAACGTTACAGTTTCGAGCTTTACATCAGTGAGGGAGAAGAACCGAGCATTACAGTGCGCAACCTGTAATGATACAATCTGTAATATTTTGATACAACTTGTAACATCAATGCGCACCACTTGTAATTGACCGAATCGCGGACACGGAGCGCTCCCCGCCCGCTCAGTGGCCCCATTCAATGAAGTGAAATGTTACATTATAGGCGAATGCTCGTCAGTCAGGGAGGCAGCATTGTAACGTAATGCTCGAAATCGAATCTGAAATGTTACATTACAGGCGAATGTTCATCAGTCAGGGAGGCAGCATTGTAACGTAATGCTCGAAATCGAATCTGAAATGTTACATTACAGGCGAATGTTCATCAGTCAGGGAGGCAGCATTGTAACGTAATGCTCAAAATCGAATCTCAAATGGTACATTACAGGCGAATGCCCGTCAGCCAGGGAGGTAGCATTGTAACGTAATGCTCAAAATCGAACCTGAAATGTTACATTACACGCGAATGCCGGTGAGGGAGCACCTTAACCGTTGAACATTTTTTTGCAAATATTATCCATTCACCAGAATTAAATGTCATTTTTGAAAAATGCAATAAAACTATAATTTTTCCGCGAATCTATGGAAAAGAATAGTTTTCGTTATACGGCTGTTTCCAAACTCGCTCGGTGGTCCTGGCAGTGTGCGCTCAGATGTTTAATTTTATTGAAAAATCTATTATAAAACGTAATAAATCTTTAACTTTGTGGACTATTCGCAATATGGTCTTTTAGTCCATATTCCCTGACGCTCATAGATAATTACACTGAAAGATTGCAAAACTTTTGTTCCATTTTTTATATTCTAAAAACTTCAGTGATATTGTTTGTGGACGGCATAGAGTGCACAATGTCTAGTTTATTAATGGCCAGGTGTTAAGCGGGAAAATTAAATGCGCATCATGTGAATTGTAAAACTTTTGACATCGCAATATTCTCTGCCCCTTATTATGTTATATAGAAATGAAAGTTTGATTTAAGTACAAAATGAAATATTTACGCAATACGGTAACAAACGATACTAAAAACAGTATATATACTAAACAACAGTATAATGTCATCCGTGAATAACGTGCCTATTCAATGTACTGTCATTGCTTTTGAGTAATGTCATTCAACTAAATAAACATTTACATAGAAACGAAGAGACTAGGAAACTAATAAGGGTAAAGTTTCATTAACAATATGGTAAGGAGATGTTACTTTAACTGGCCTTACATATTTTAAGAAAAATTGTTGCTTCAAAAAACTTTAAAAATGGGAAAACCACGTTCTTTTTACAACACATACCAGTAAAGTGGCCATTGTAGATTCAACAAGTTCTGAACAGACTTTCAAAAAGACAGCTGTTTCTCTTCATTTCATACTTTGTTTGAAATTAAAAAATTTAACATAAGTCGAAACATAAGTCTGACGAAAGAAATATTTAATTATACCGAATATAATTAATTTTCCTATAACCTTGGCATAGACTTCCGAAAAGCCCGATTTTTCATAATTCTTGGTTCAATACTTTCGGAAATAAGGCGCGAAACATAATTGTTTGTATAGTTTTCAATAAATCTTCATAGCTTTATGTAGTATCCTTAAATTATAAAAAAAAATTGAGACTGATAACTAGTCCTTCCAAACGGTGTTCTACAATTGGAATTTAAATATTTTTTCGAGCACGTGAAAAAGTTTCCATATAAATATTTTTGACTGTTTAGTACCGATATATGTGCCGATTAATATACTTTACTACTATGCCAAATTTCTACGTCACACAGGTGAGTTTTTAGCTTTACAATTGACTGGCAACACAAATATTTGAATAAAAAAAATATACCGTTCAAAATAATTAATTTCCGAAGTAATTTAACAAATCTAAAACGCTATAATGAAATTAAAAAATTCTTTTTTAATAAACTTTTAACTTATTAAGAATTACCAAAACTTAGACGTCATTTTTGTGAACTTACTTTAGTGTTTAGGGTTCCATAGGGGCGAAAAACCCTAATAAACCGTCATGCCATACGTCCGTTCAGTCATAGCCTTGTAATTCCGCCATTTGGGAAGATTTTAGCCACTTCTGGTATTTCAAAGAAAACCACAGACTATAAAACAAATTTGCTTATGGTAACTAGGCAAGAAAAAAAATTGATGGCGAATTTTTTTTCTTGCCTACCGACAAGATGTACTGCATTGTGGAATAGGTATTTCCAAATGTATCCAACAGACCATAATAATTTTTTTATTATTTTCACACCTCGTTCACGAGTTACGAAACTTCAAACTCGATTGCACTTTATAACAATTATTACGCTTATAATTTTTAAATCAGTGCATTGAGCAACGCAAAAATAGACATATTTAAAGCATTTGATTATAAGTCTATATAATTATGTATTAATAATTTATTAAGATGATTGTATAATACACACACACACACACACGCACGCACGCACACTTTTAATAAATGGAATCACGGTCGTATAATTCTTTCTTTATTTCCATTTTAATATTTCACAAGCTATCAGTTTCATCATGACAACTGTTAGCAATGAACTGCATTAAAATAAATTTTAGACTGATAATTTATATTAGAACATTTAAAAAACATACAGACGGATGAAACATCCATTTTCTATACTCTAACCAATATTAATTACATTTACTGTTTTTAAAAACAAATATAAATTAGGATTTCTCATTTTTCTTATTATGCAACACTACTGATACTAAATGCCAAGTCAAAGTGTACACCTTTTTCCCGCCTAAGCTCTGCGTTTTCGATCCAAAGAAAAAAAAATAATACCGGAAACGAAACAGTAATATGGCTTTAGCTTACAAATTATTAAAAAGCCAAAAATTATTTATAAAAAAATATTTGTGTTACTCATAAAGTTTAATAGTTCGTATCACTCACGCTACGCTGCAGCTACAGCTACAGACGACGTTACTTAAAATTAAAAAATACAAAATGGTATTGCAGTATTATTTCATTATTTTGATTAAAGTAAAAAAAAGTCAGTTAAATTAATTTGTTTTATTTTCTTTATCAGAAGATTGCCTTTTTTCCTGCTTAATATTTCATAAATTAAAACCTATAAAGCAGTAAATTACAGGCCACATTACCGTGAACGTGATAAGTGGCGATTAGTTATCGGTAACATAAAAAAAACTGTCAAATGATCCCAACGTAGTCTTTAAATTATATTTATTTAACAGTCTTGACACTATATTCGTTTTCGGCTTTAAATTTCAGAACATTCTACAAAATTCCATGGATTGTTTTAACATCATTATTCCAATTAAAATAAATGTACCTAATATTTAAAATATTTTATTTTAAGAAATGGACAGGTACTTTATTTAGATGCACTTTATTTATATCACGGTGTGACAAAAAGCTTGTATAGGCTTTAGTATATGATCTGTGGTACAAGCAGAAAGTGTCGAGTGGCCTTACATTAGAAGATGTAAAGAGAAGACCTTGGCAATGATTTAGAAATAGAGGTGCCCCTGACTTCCCTTTCCTGCGGCAAAGCAAAACAAACGTGACGTAACATCTTTTTATTAACGCATGTAGCGTTTATTTATTTTATTTACTAAGCCGATATGATTCCCATAAAATCAAAATTTGGCAAAAAGTTGCAATTTATTGACGCGGAGTCCTATCTGATTTCCAAAGTTTCTTAGTTTATACACCAACTATTGCATACTTTATTAATTCATAGTTTTTTTCAATTCTGTTATACATTTCTCATAATCGTAATTTGAAGTCTTCAATGCTTTCATTCAACAAAAGACTATCTGATGTCATAATATTGTAATAAAGAATAGTGGTTTTATATAATATTTTTTTACTTAAAACTTATAAGCAATTATTATGATTAAAAGAGAACATGCAAACGTGGGGTCAGCGATTGAACTTCGACCAACGTTGTTAAATAGGAAGATTATATACGAACGAATACATACATATGTTAATATGCATATATTACGACATGCATTTATTTAAGCAATTCTCGCCCCTCATACGCAATAGCTACCGATTTATATAAAGAAAGAAGATAAATAACCGGCTAGCGTCCTATTATTAGATTGATCAAATCCACTTACCGGATTTCAAACATGACTCGAATGCTTTTTCGGCTGTTACAAATTCTGGCTTATGATCCACGGGCTGTGATAATTCTTGTGTGTAGGTAAAATAAGTTCTATTCGATTTGTCGAACGAGAATGCCGCACTAAACCGGCCGAAATTAGAACTCGTAATACGAGGTAATAATTTGCCCATAACCGACATTTTGCTTATTTTTATGTTGTTATCTCACGTCAGAAAGATTTTGAATTTAAATAGTACTATGAAGTTGTTTAGCAAAATTTAGTTACGAAAATTGTACTAGGTTACCACCTAGTAACAATCGAGACCGGTGCGCGAACGAGACTGAAATTTGTATCAGAATATTTGGCCTCGTCGACCATTCATTTAACGTGACGTTTGTAAAATTTTTACGATAGGGTGTAGCAGTGATAGAGATGGTTATATATGCTGATCGTTAGAGTAAACGAATACAACAACAAGAAGAAAAAAAAGTGTTATCCCTTTCTGTACGATGATGCACGTGTATATGTATTTCTCTTTCTAGCACGCAATGCGATAGTAAATATTCTTGGGCGGTTGACTGACATTCGATGCGTACATTTAATAGTAATTAATAAGCGACATCTATCGACTATAGTTAAAAATGAATGACATTTGCATTTTTTATTTTTAAATAAATACAAGAGGATGTTAAAGAAATGATTGTTTTATTGTCCAATGCAAATTCATTTTTATTATTATGGTTATAAGTAGTGTGGATGAACGTCAGAAAGTTTTATCAATTAATTTATATATATATAGGTAAGGCCATACTTACTAATATTTTATTCATTCGATATGTACTAATTATTGGAAAAGAATTTAAATGAATAAATAATTAATTCTAACAGATATTTTGTAATAAATTATAATGACAGAACATATGTAGGTACTTACATAATTTAATAACAATATAAATTATTAGATGTGATTTTTCAACATATTTGGTATATAGTTGGTAAATAAATAATTAATTCTACACCTAATTTTTTGAAAATTATCACAAAAAAATAATGAAATAAAATGAAATTTTATTTCTAGATGAATCTGATAGTACCTTATTAGAACTTTATGTTTGAATAAAACGTTTCTTTATCTTTGATCATATAGCGTTAGTTCTCTCCAGTGAGAACCTTTGGCAATGTCAAGTATAGAATAAAACGTTTCTACATCAACTTTGTTGACATGTCTTACTTGACATGTTATACTTGACATAATTAAATAGAAACGTGTTTGAATACTGCTCCGCATTAATTATTTTTCTTTCAAGTTAATAATATTTTACAAGAGAGTCTATATAAATTAAAAATCAATTCATCATATATAGGATCTATTAAAATTTTTCCAACGAATGATAAGTCTGTGATTTCTTTTTTAATTAATTGTATGTCATATTTAATCCAATTTTCTTTTATTATCAATTTGTTACTCAAAAGAAGAAATATAGAACAAATGAAATTTGATACCGTGACCGGCGGTCAATAGAAATATTAAAAGGTTAATAATTTAAATTAACGGGTTAATCTTATTTAAAGAAAAATGTTAATATATTTAATTTCATACATTAAGACATATTTTAATACCATTAGAAGGAAACAAAAAAATTATGCGTATCAGCTCCGACACGCCATTGGAATTTACTTCTTAATTACAATTGCTTGAAATGTATAAAATAGGTAACATTATATATAAGTATAAATATCATCTATCAATGTAACTCTTATCGTTAAGGCAGCGTTTATAAGAAACGCATTCGCTCTATTGTTTTTTCGTTGACTTACGTTGCAAAACTGGTCTCCATGAAACTTTTTTAAACGGGATAATATATAACTTATGTCCATCCTGAAATTCCTTTCTAAATATTGGTGATTTTTAAAATCGGTTGAGTTGTTTCGGAGATTACTTCCCACATCCAAATTTACAAAATGTAACTTTTTTATAATACGTGAAAAAAAAAATTTAACGGGATAATATGCTATTTATGTCCATCCTAAAGGTCCTTTATAAATATTTGTAAAATAATTTTAAAAATTGGATGAGTAGTTTCGGAGAATACTTCTTACATTCAAACTTACAAACTGTTACGCTTTTCTTAACGCGCTGAATTTTTAATTTTACTCCTAATAAAACTTTATATCGGTGCTACATATGAAAATCGAATCGTAATGAGTACATCCAATAATGCATAATGAAAGTAATATCATTAATTTTGAAGAACAATTTAATTTTTTTAAGTATTTGAGTTAATAGATATTATCGAAATAAGAACGACGTCAAAATTCTAGGATTTAATTCTTATATTTCCTTGAAGCGTGATAATTTCCAGCTTGGAAATAAACGCATCAGAGAATTCAAATCATAGACTAGAGAATATTTCGGCAGCAAACGTGATCTGTAATAGGGTCACGTGACGGCACGTGAATGTCCATTGCGCGATTGGGTACTCACAGTTTTGGGACGGGAGCGCGACGCAGTGCACTTCAGTGTTATAATATATTTTAAGTCAAAATGGCTCACAATCAACGCCTTGGAGCTGTTCAGGCTGCCAGGGAGCATGTTTTGGCTGTATCCAGGGATTTTATCTCGCAGCCGCGTCTGAGTAAGTTTTTGAAATGTAGAATTTCTAAAAAGTCCGAAAAAAGCGCATCCCCGTGACTATTTCGTGTGTCAAAGTATCGATTTTTGGTCTTTCTTGTTGTATTATTTTGACAGATGATGTTTTTAGACGTTGGACATTTTTAACAAAACTTTAATAACACATTTAAATGTTTATTTTAATGACGAGGATTTTTTTCAGATACTTCTATGATTAAATCTATTCGACAAAATTAACCCGTGACTTGAAATTAGGTACGTCAAAGTACGTAAGATTTGTTAATTAATGGTTGCTGTAATACGTTCAGCTGTTGAGAGTTTGATGTAATAATTTCAAAGTGTGTTTATAAAGTAAAATTTTCATTGTAATTTCAATAAAAATTGTATATTTCACTTAAAAATCTTGTTTACAGTGGTCATATGATTTTTTATCACGCGAACAAGGTCACGCCCAATCTTTTGTGTTTTTAATATAATACTATAAAACGAAAAAATAATTTTTCTAAATTATGTACCTGTATTGTAAGATTGTCAAAAAATAGTTTAAAGGCAGTATATAATAGACTTTTTGTGAAAAAACCTGATCAAATCGAGATCAGAAGCTTGTCACATGATCTGTGATTTTTATCTATTGTATGATTTGTCTGTCGGCGATTTAATAATTATGATTTTTCTTTTAAATTTCGTATACTATAAAAGTGTGAAAGCTTATTTATACTCAGGAAATGTTCGTTAATATTTAATGATAATCCTATCTAATTGGATTATATTACAGTGATTGAAACTAGTAGTTAAACTATTGATTGTTAGATAATCACAGTCTCGTGATTTCTTCTCATCAATGTTTCCTATTGATGTTCATGTTTATATTCAATTTTCATAATTATTTTATGATTCCTTATATTTTTGATGACACAGTAAATCTGTCTAACATGTGAAATATATTTTATAAAATGTGTTTCACATATTAGATATATTTACTGTGTCATCTTTATCACATTTACTTCTACAAGGATATGTCAAAGTTTAAATATAAGTATATTAAATCAATAATGTCATTTTAGAAGTGCTATATTAATCTAAAAGTAAACATTTGCAAGTCAATGATATTAATCATTTATTAGGGTTGTTTCATTAGTTATAGGATACTTAAATAAAACTTTAAAATCAATAAAAAGCATAGGCTGTTATGCAAATCTTTGGGATACAATCATTCTTAAGCACATTAGTGTAAAATGAAATAAGGCGTAGAATCGATAAATTTCTTTTTTACCTATTGTATGGTTCTGTAACAACTTTTTGAATTGAAATAAATGCAATTTGCTGTTTTATCAATGTTTTATCAATTAGCAAAGTGAGAAAACCTATTATGCACAATATTTTTAATACTTTAGGCTTGCAATTTTACATCTGTTATATGTAGTTCTTGTATTGTTTTATGTTGATATTATGCATATATTTATTTTATTTCCAAACAGAATTGTAACTTTAAAGTTAATCCTTGATTTTAGCCTATAAAACTGTGTCCGGTGTGAACGGTCCATTGGTCATCTTGGACGAGGTGAAATTCCCCAAGTACGCTGAGATTGTACAGCTGAAACTTAATGATGGATCACTCCGCTCTGGTCAGGTAAGGGATGAATTCAAAAGAATTTATTTTACAAGTTGTGCTTTCGTTTATTTTCTACTGCATCCAGGAACTTATCCTTACGCATCTAGGATATGTGTTGAAAATGAAATACATTGCCTTATTTTTCACTTATGCCTCTTCCTAGAACATTGTTGTATTATTAATATGTATTTGTTTTAAAATTTACTTATAAAATAATAACAAATACACAAAATAAACAAATTGTTCCCTTCAACAATATTTGATGTTTTTCAAAATAGATTGTCTCTTAAAATAATTTATCAGTCACAAGAAAAGTTTATTTGACGTCTATATATATTATATTGCAATCTTTTGACAATACGTAAATAATATTCTATATACTTCTGGTCATCTTTTATATACAACGAGATATAGGGGGTAGACAATGACATTTAAGAAACGAGATATAGAATGAGATATAGGGGTTTAGAATGACCGTTTAATAAAAGCCTACACTTAAGAAAGGATGGTTAAAATTCGCAAATGAAATGAAATACTAGTTACTTTTTTATTAATGGAATAGATAATGGACTTCGTAAAAAGTCTGTTGTATAAGACTATGGTTACAATAGTGTTAATTAAGCAATTCTTATAAATAAAATTCCCTTTAGGTACTGGAAGTCAGCGGTTCAAAAGCCGTCGTCCAGGTCTTCGAGGGTACGTCGGGTATTGATGCTAAGAACACTCTCTGTGAGTTCACCGGTGATATCTTGAGGACCCCTGTATCTGAGGATATGTTGGGTGAGGATTATTTTCTCAATTAAATTTGTCCATATTTTGTTTATGATACAAGGTTACTTGTTCAAATTATGAATATGTGGAATTTAAATGAATATTGTTTGAAATATAAGTGGTTTGGTATATAAGTAGAATTCATGTATATGGAATATTGTTTGACATATAAGTGGTTTGGTATATAAGTAGTATTCATGTATACGGAATATTGTTTTACATAAAAGTGGTTTGGCCAATAAGTAGGATTCATGTATATGGTATATTGTTTCACATATAAGTGGTTTGGTATATAAGTAGAATTCATGTATATGAAATGGAGAAAATATGATTTTAGTATATAATATAGAATCAAGAAGTGTACTCTTGTTAGTGAACTCTTTTCTCAGGTAAATCGCTTAAATTGCATAAGTAAAATTATTTGACGAATCTCCATTCAGAGTGGTGTATCCTTGAGGGAGAAAAATTACAAATATTTCTAATAGGTTTTCTCCCATCTCTCTCAAGATGGTTTTTTTTCCGAGATGGGCTTTTAAATGCGGACAAATGTTTAATACTACAGAGTTGCTAACAATTAAAAACTTGTATGGTAAAAAAGTTTGTATAATATTTTATTGCTAAATTATTGAGACGTGGCCTTTTATTATTGGTCTTGTATAAAGACTCCAAGTCACTTAGAAAATTATGGAGAATTATGTTCGGGGTTTCTCAATAAGATACCATCTGTAGAACAAAGATCACCAATATAAGATAGCTCATAGGATTGACGGGCTAATGTGGCTATGGGTAGGTCATATAGCATGCAAAACCAATAACCGTTGGGGAAGAAAGGTTTTTGAAAGTGGAGCATGTATTGAAAGACACAGAGTGGGATGGCTACTGGCTAGGTGGACAGATGAACTGGTAAAGGTCGCGAGAAGCTCTTTGAAGCAAGTAGTATAGGATTGATCTTTTGTGACAATCTGTGAGGCAGGCTTATTTTTAACAGTGGATGTCTTCTAGCTGATGATGATGTCACCGTGACCGTAATTTTGTGAAATAATGTTCTAGTGGTAGTTAAGTTTTTAAACATTAATTTTATTACAATCATCACAATGTTATCTTTTGTCGTCAATCAGGTCGTGTGTTCAATGGTTCCGGAAAGCCCATCGACAAGGGACCCCCAATCTTGGCTGAGGACTTCCTCGACATTCAGGGTCAGCCCATCAACCCCTGGTCTCGTATCTACCCTGAGGAAATGATCCAGACCGGTCAGTATTGTCTCCCTGATTGTAATGTAAGATTCATAATGTCTGCAGTTTTATAGATATGTGGAAATATGTAAGTTTTCCAAAAATTTCCTAAAATACAAATTTATAGGTCTAGTTGAGAAGTCATATAGACTTACTGTCTGTAAGTCCAAATGACTTCTAAACTTTCCTTATTTAATGTAGTTCATGGCAGTCTTGGTAATAATATTAAGATGCATTTTTTGTATTACTAAAAGATTCAAAGGAGTACCGAGTGATAAAAGCCATTAAGGCTTAATGAAATTATCCTTATTTATTAAAAAGACCATTGATTTTAAAGTTTTTGTTAAAATTAATTTTTTTTCAATTGGTCAGCATGTGATCGTTACTTTTCGATTCGAAATTAGCATTAGCTTTTGAATTGTTATGTTGATGCAGGTATCTCTGCTATTGACGTGATGAACTCCATTGCCCGTGGGCAGAAGATTCCCATCTTCTCGGCTGCTGGTCTGCCGCACAATGAAATTGCTGCCCAAATCTGTAGGCAAGCCGGTCTTGTCAAAGTGAGTTTATATTTGTTTATTCAATATCTGTTTTCGAAGCTCATTTTTGCAGTTTAGTTAGAATTTATTTTAGATTTCAAATAACAGTCTGAAATTAGAGAGGAGAAAATGATTCTACTGTGAGATTAAAGGATATATCAGTGAGATGTTGGGTACATACATTATAGGTGACTTGTAAGGGAGAGCCTGACTTCTGTGCTTTCTTTCATAAGAACGTTTAACTTTCTTTAGAGGTGTATGCGTCAACAACCCTTTTTTACAAGTTGTATGTATCTGCACTTTAATCCTTTTTTTTACTGAAGAATGATAGCAGATATAATAAATTTACATATCCTTAGCTTGATTTATTTTTTTGTATCATAAATTTTCGTATGTGGCTTCATAGACACTCTTGGCACAGTTACATTTTGACATAGTTTTCCTCTTATCTTCGTTTTTCATGTCTTTTTTTGCAAGTCTCGTTTTTAATTTTCAATCAAGTCAAAAGTAATTTTCAATAAAAAAAAAAGTCAAGTAAATTTCATCAAGTTTTCATGTTAGGCTATAAGCAAACATAAAATAATTAATATTTTTTTACAGTTACCAGGAAAATCAGTCCTTGATGACCACGAAGACAACTTTGCCATCGTGTTCGCCGCTATGGGTGTCAACATGGAGACTGCCCGATTCTTCAAGCAGGACTTCGAGGAGAACGGCTCCATGGAGAATGTGTGCCTCTTCTTGAATTTGGCCAACGATCCCACTATTGAGAGGATCATCACTCCACGTCTGGCTCTGACTGCCGCCGAGTTCTTGGCCTATCAGTGCGAGGTGGGTCTTGATTTGGGTGTAGTTGGCGTGTTGGGGTTTTGTTTTTTGATTGAGTGTTTAAAGTTGTAAGTAAGTTAAATAATAGAGAAAGAGTATTGAAAGAATTGGGGAAGTGTATACTTTCTAAAGATATTTTTTGCTGTGGTCTGCACAAACTTTATTGCAATTAGTTTTGATTAATAACTCAAGAATATTTGTATAAATATGGTTTTTAGCATCGTATTATGATATTGTCAATGAAAGTAGCTATAGAGTGGTAGATAATTTAAAACGGTTGTTATTATGATCGACACGTAGAGAACTAGAAACTAGAACATAGATCATTGGTTGAAAAGCGTTCAAAACATCATAATTGAAAAAAAATAAGAAGTTTGATTACATGTTTGTCAACATCAGTGTGGTAATTTTGTTTTTAAGGCATGGATAGTGTGGTAATTTTGCTTTTAAGCCACGGATAAATGTATTTTGTCAACATCAATGTGGTAATTTTGTTTTTAAGGCATGGATAAAATAAGAAGTTTGATTACATGTTTGTCAACATCAGTGCGTTATTTTTGTTTTTAAGGCATGGATAAAATACAGTTTTGAGCCATTTATCAGCTAAATATCAAAACGTTTATGTAAGATAAAAAAAAGCCGGCCATACCAGTAAACAGACAGAATTTAATTCTCAAAAAGAAGTTAAAATTTTTAGCCATAGTCGCTGAAGTCAATGATAAACGCCTTGTTAAAATGAAGTCATAAGAGAATATTACAAAACAAATGTTAATTATTTAAAATGTGATATGTTTTACTCTAAAAAAAAAAATTTAATTCAGGGCTTCGATACACTTGACTTGTAACATCATTGAATTTAAAGGTTAAACATTTATTGTTTTTATGAATCATTAAATTGCTTTTATTCAACACAATGTTTAGGTATTATAAATAATTGTTTATTACAATATATACACTATGAAGACTTCACACGAAAAATTTACAATAACCAAAAATTTATTAATCTGTGAGTCGTGTTTTTGAAGTAAGTACAGTTTTGAAAAAAGAAACAAGTAGACATTTTTAAACAAATTTTTATTTGTGTGAATACCCACATTTTACTCTACTTTTGAACATAATTCCCACTAATATTAAGGCTTTTGTATTCCATTCTCAAAGAATATTGCCGCCTGATTAGATAACCGCTGTAGCACGCTCGTTTTTACTGTCTTCATCATTATAGCGGTGCCCAGCTAGATGCGTCTTCAAATATAGAAACAAATGTTAATCACTAGCCGCTAGATCGGGACAATTGTTCCCAGCTAAATGATGTGATAATCTCTCGAGTTCGATTTGCTGTATGTGGATGGATATTATTGTGGAGCAAAACGACACCCTTAGTCAGTAAGCCACGCCTTTTGTTTTGAACTGCACGGTGTGGTTTTTTAAAGTCTCACAGTATGCAGCTGAATTTATTGTTTCCCTTTCTGTCCCAAAACACAGTGCACATGATTTTGAGCACAAATTGTTTGTTTGAACTTTCCTTGGAGATGATAAATGTCTCCATTCCATGGATTGCTGCTTCAATTCTGGTGAAATGTAGGCTATCCACGTTTCATCGCCTGTAATAATACGGCTTAAAAAATCATCCCCTTTGTTACTGTAGCACTCAAGAAAAGTCAATGCATTGGCCAAACGTTTGGTTTTGTGCTCGTCAGTCAACATTTTCAGCACCCAGCGTGAACAGGACTTCCGATAATTTAGTCACTCGGTCACAGTTTCATAGCGAACACTTCTTAAGACTGCTGGAAACTCTTTAGATAAAGATGAAATCACAAATCATCTGTTCTCTTTCACTTTACGGTCCACTTTTTTAGTCAATTTGTCGGTAATGACTGAAGGTCGCCTACTTCGTTCCTTATTGTGAATGTTTGTGCAGCCATCTCGAAAGGCCCTAACCCATTTCCATACCATTCCATCACTCATAATGTTTTCACCACAAATATCACTGATTTGGTGATGAATTTCAGCCGCTTTCCAGCCTTTAACACTAAGAAAACAAAAATAACGACACGCACTTTGCAGTCGGCGGGATTCTCAATCAGTGGCGCCATTTTAATAACACACAAACAAGAGTAAACACAGTCAAATGGCTCCGTAATGGTGTCTATGCCTTCCCAACAGATGTAGGTACACAGTGCGCATGCGCTAAACTCCGATCCCAGCGCTGCAGGATGTTATTTAAAAACGGTACTTATTTTTAAAACACGCCTTGTATCACCAGATAGCGTTGATAGAATCTTGCACGATCCTTATTGACAGGTGTGTATGACAAAAAAAGGGACCTTCTTTTCTGTCTAGATGCTGATTTTTTAAAATTGCAATAGCTCAATAGGTTATCTGGAATAAACAAATGTAGAAATAATTTAAATTCAGCAAAAATGAGAAAATTGGTCGGTATAGTGAAGATATTTAAAAAAAATATTTTTTTTATACCGATAATGTTTGTCTTTCTGTTTGTGTTCTTATCACTTAATAACTGTAAGTTAATTTAAATGGCGTTTTCGCTGTTGTATTACATAAAGTCTCAGACAAAAAAACCGAGGTGTATTTTGTTTATTATATATTACTAGCACTTTAGAAACTTGAAATGTTAAAAAATTACAAGCCATCTGATCACGGTACTGAACAGGGCAGTTCTCGTGAGCTAAGAAGCTGGCAAAAAGACATCTCATCAGTATCTTTGTAATATTCCTTTTAAATATTATACCATTTTACGGCTTCATTCTGAATTTATCTTAGTTACATCTCCGATCAGAGATTTTGAATAGAGACAGGGTTAGACAAAAGAGAATTGATCCGTGATTCAGAGTGAAAAAATTAATATTATATAAAAATTTATTATTTAATATAAACGTATATATTTAAACGTTGGGTTTTGAGTGGAAATTGCAAATGTTATTTTAATGTATGGAGTAAGCCTTCTCAGTTAGGAGCTTGCGAGTTAAGTGGATGATGGATGATGATGGAAGTGGAGTATGTTTCATTTACATATAATAATGTGAAATTTCATCTGTTGCAGAAACACGTGTTGGTCATCTTGACTGACATGTCTTCATATGCTGAGGCTCTTCGTGAGGTATCTGCCGCCCGTGAGGAGGTACCCGGACGACGTGGTTTCCCAGGTGAGGAAAGACAATATTGTTCATTTGTTTATTGATATTAGTTCATTTATTTTGGGATGAAGAATAAAAAAAGGAAATAAACATTTGGACATATTCGTGTCACGAGGGATTGAATTTGGAAAAGTACGAGCAATTTGTTATTCATAATCAAGCGATATCAAGTGATGGTTATAAACACATTTTCTACAAATTTCTTTTTCATTGAACATTGAAAGAAATCTATCAAAGAAATTTTTGATGATAATCTTACTTCTCTACTTTGAAAGTCTTAACATAAGTTGGATTAGGAAAATAAGCCTCAGATGCGCTATGAGATTTATATTTTTTTTAATATTCTTGTTTTGATTTTTGTTGTCTACATCCATGCATCTCCTTCTCTTCCAGGTTACATGTACACCGATTTGGCCACCATCTATGAACGCGCCGGTCGTGTTGAGGGCAGGAACGGCTCAATCACTCAGATCCCCATCTTGACTATGCCTAACGACGACATCACCCATCCAATTCCTGATTTGACCGGATACATTACCGAGGGACAGGTTAGTTTGAAGAAAATTGAGTTATGGCTTGGACTACTTGCCATAACTCAATTGAATTAATGGATAATTCAGTCATTGATCTTGTTCTTTTAAATAAATAAAATGTCTCAGACACTTCGGTTCCTTTTGATCGTCAGTCAAGTTCACATTTATGTACATCGTGTTATACACAAATATGAAGTTATGTATGCGCAGTGCTATCATTCATCGATATGAGAAGCTTTTTTATCCAAACAATAATTCAAGAGGTGGTACAACCACAAGGGGAGGTCAAAAAATTTGCAGAATGGGGGGGAAGGAAGGTCAACAAAAATGTGGTGCTATCTTTTCAATTTATTCTTCCTTTATCCTAATACATTTCTTAGATCTGTCGATTAATTTATTTATATCCTCAAAAAAATGTTTTCTCTTCGCCTTCAAAATAAACTGAAATTGCAGACATGATCTTTTCATCATTGCCGAATTTTTTCCACGAAGCTCTTTTTTCATTTTTGGGAATGTGTAATAGTCGCAGGGGGCCAAGTTTGGGCTGTAATGTGGCTGTTGCAATATTTGGAATTCATATTTGTGAAGGGCAGCCATTGCAATATGGCTCTTGGGTACAGGTGCATTGTTATGCAAACGCAGTACACCTTTCACTAATTTTCTTTGCCTTTTCTCCTTCAATTTTGTTGGTTTTAGTTGGTGAGCTTTCCCACTTTCTTGAGGTCTTCCTACACAAAACCAATCCATCGTTTCCTGGACCTGCACCTTATGATGCGGCATCCATCTAGTTATAGTTTTTGCAGTTCTGTTGTCCGGCATTCTTTCCAGATGCCCTGCCCATCTTAGATTTTGTGACTTACAGAACTTAACATTGGTTTCTTACTCCGTCAGTACTTTCAGTTCGTGGTTCATTCGTGTACAATATGTGTCATCCATCTATCTTACAGATCCAAAGATTTTCTCAGTACCTTCCTTTCAAAAACGGCAGGTTTTTTCTTCACCTTTCTTTATTTAAAAAAAGCCCAGACGTATATAAGTCCAAACATTTTGGAAAAAAGTTGGTCTTGAAGAAAAATCGTTTACTCCTCTTTTCTTTTTAGTATTTTACTAGGCTGAAGATTTCAGTTCGTTTTGGTATTTCCTTCCATTTCCCAAGTTCCTGGATGTTCCTCCAGTTTTTTCTGTTTCTTTGAAAACTTCAAATTGCTCACGGCTTCATGATTTTTTTCCTTTGGCACTTTTTCTTTCTAAAGGACAGATCCAGGATCAAAGGCTTTTAGAGTTTTCTTACTAGTATAGTAAATATTTTGTTATTTTTTTATATGTTAAAATTGAAGCGGAATTGTGTACTTTTAATATAGATCACTGCCGAATCCCTTATATTTGTTTTTTTAAATTTTATTTTAATTATTTCTATGATGTATTTGGAGATTATCAGTTAGTAGAAGTGGAAGGCATCTTTCCTACAAATCTTTCAATGTTTGAATTGAACAAATCATATAATTGAAAAATTTTTTGTAATTGTATAATGTTTTTCTATGATTCATGATAAGTTTATTATTTTACCATATTTAATATACATTATTGATTTCGATACAATAATTTTTTATATAATCTTCTTATTGATTTCGATATAATAATTTTTTAATATTTAGAATCATTTGACTATGAGAACAGAAGAAAGCAACTTTTAAAAATATAAAGGAAGCCCTTTTTAGTTTTCCATAATAAAAGTGAAAAAATGGAACATAACACCGCTCGGTGTCTGACTGTTTGCCACAATCTTAGAGACCACACAATCCAGATAACTGATTTTTGACATAGCTATATTTAGTAATGACGCAATGTGCATGCATGTAAAGGACACAAATTAGAATTCACTAGGGGAAATATTTTTTTGGATAAAAATTAGGGCATAAATTGGTTCTTTCTTATGGAAATTAATACCCTAATGGTTGTTTGTTTTCTCCTTCCAATTTGTTTTGAGGCTTATAATAAAAATATTAAAAATGTAATGCTTATTTCAAAAACTCTTAAATACCTTTCTAAAGAAGCTTTAAAAATAATTGTATGGTATAAGGCAGGCAATAACTAGAACAACCTGAAAAGTTTGTGTGACTCGAAAATTGTGTGTGACTGTCGAAACATGGCTGGAGTGGTTTTAGGCGAATATTTCAATCCTACATGTAATAAATGTGTTGAAAAAATATAAAGATTTAATTAAATTATATTAAAATGCATATGAAAACAAGTTGAAGGTTTAACACTGTGTGTGTACTGTAAAATCAGTCAAATAAAAAAAATTAGGCCATTTCTTGCCAATTGCCTTCTGATGAATGATCTCAAGCAATATTTAGTCAGCAGTGCGCACATATTGATTTGTGCCATGAGTATTTGGAAAATCAATCACCTACCTTTGAAAAAAGTGAGCAATTGTCTATCGTCAACTCATCATATATGAAAGTAGGTTGTCTACATTATGCCGTAATCGGTTATAATTTTATTTATCACATACTAGGGTTTGTGAGTCTTCAGACCTTTGTTGTGTTTGTTTTGAATTTTTTTTCTTTCTCGGTACTTTCTTATCCATTCTGTCTTTTTTGAATTGCTATTGGAAATCTAATTAGTTACCCTTTTCCGTCATATGGGTTACATATATTTTTTGGCTGAGTTTTTGATGATATTATAAAAATTTTATAATATTTCAATTCAGTCTAATTTTCTTTAATCAAAATTTATTGAATATAATATACTACTTTAGATTGATATACCCCAGAAACAGCTATTGATTGGTAGTAAGTAAAACACAAATTGTATAACAACAGAAAGCAATATTTTACTTTGTGAAAGTTTTTAAGATGCAGCTGATTGAACGCAAAATAGTTGATCCCCTACGCGTGGCAGGCACAGAGTGCTATTTGAAAGGTACAGGTGAATCTTTTATTCTTCCAGTCCATTGGTATTACCTGATTATCGAGTGATATCATTACGTAAAACTTTTTTCCCACGCATCATAGTACTGATCTGAATTTAAAGATTTATTCGTGTCAAAATCACCGAGATTTTTGATAGGTTCTAGTTAGGGGTTAGTTGATCAAAAATTATCATGATACGGAATACTTGTCACGTTCGTCTGACGCCACCTAATCTTAATTTTTGTTTTTAGTGTAGTTAAGTAAGTAAATATGTGAACAATCTGCCAAATTCGGTTTAACGCATTAACTGTCCTATGCGATAATTCTGATGGAAGTTGTTTGTGCGATAATTTTGATGGAAGTTGCTTGAGCGATAATTCTGATGGAAGTTGCTTGTGCGATAATACTGATGCTGGCCAAAATTAATTATAGAGCTATCTAGAGTCTATAAGAGCTATACAAGCAGGGAAGCTCGAGGAAGCTTTTAGAATAAAAGGGAATTGCAGGAACATCTCACAGAGATAAAGAAAAGGAGTTATCCGATGAGACAACTGCACTTAGGATGGAGAGACAGACAAAGTTAGGAGACAAAGACAGATAGCTATATAAGAGAACTCAATGAAGAGGTGAAGAAATCAAACAATTATGATATCCGAAGTTGTAAAAAGAAAGTGATCTAGAAAATATAAAGAATGCATTCCAGAAAAGACTTATAAAGGAATGAATCCAAATAAACAGTGTATTCGGTTTGGCCAAATGACATTCTAAGAGGTCGAGAGGTGATTATTAGGGTTGTAAAATAATTTTGCCCTGTTCTATATAGTTCTAAAATATTAAATATCAAATTGAGCTTGTGTAAATGATAAAGTAAATCATACTCGATCCAAGATAACCGTGATTACCCAGCCACCTCTATCGCATGAAGAATTCACTGAAACAGATGACACAGATTTGGTGTCAAAGTATTTCTAAAAATAACTACAACTGCTATTTGGCAGAGTACTTTACGAAGTTCTTTGAAAGGAAGGTACTCGGAAGTTCTCTCACCTAGATCTTGGAAAAATGCAATTATGACACTTATATACAAAAAAGGCAATAAAGTCGACCTAGTACTTTACCTTCCAATTAGCATCGTAGACCCACACATAAGCTTCACAAAGGATCTGAAAAAACTCATTCAGCGCTTGGAATCGTTGCAGCCGGTAGAACAAACTGGATTTCACTCGAATTTTTCTGCTATCGGTCACATTGTCACATTCTAATATTGAAATAAGTGGAGTAGAACTGACCACATTTATTTATCTACTTTAATGTATCTAATTAATACATATGGCGGACTTATTGCTACAAGAGCAATCTCGTACAGCCAACCATAACACCAGTCCAGCCCCGTTCGACGAACGGCCGGGAATCGAACCCGGGTCGCCGCGGTGCGTCGCATCGTCACTCTGAAACGTTAGCCGACCATCTGCTAGATGGTGTGACGACATGAGCATGAGCAGATAGCTCAGAATAGAAGCGAATGGCACACATGAAGACGTTCAAATCCAGTTGGCTGAAGATGATGTCTGTATTGGAGTTAATGTTAACTACATTTGCTTATAAATTTTTGCAATAAAGAAGTGAGATATCCGGAAGTTAGCTTTTTGACGTGGATCTAAATATTTCTCCTACGTAGATAAGAGATGCCATGAGAATATGTATCAATTTGAGTGCTTATACCTCCGAAATTAATAACTTTGGAGCTATAAAAATATATTTGGTGTACATTTTCAATTTTTCACTTTTTGACTTTTGTACAAAGTAGCATTACAAAATGCCATGTTCTCCGATAGAAGAAACAAACGCACTGTTATTTGTACTTTGTTTTTATTACAAAACCGAAAAATTTGCTAATAAATTATTCTGTACTACGTTTTGTTACAAAAAGGGAAAATTTTGCTTGTAAATTAATCTGTTTCTAACGCAAAAAAACAATATCCATATACAAATAACGAAATGTCGCGAAATCCAGGGAAGATTAGTATAAAATCTATCCTGGAAATTTGAAGAAATGCCTAGAAGGAAAACGAGAAAAATTTTATATCCAGAAAACCCAAAAGCGATACAGTAGCGGCGTAGTTCTACACTGAAACTTGTAGTTTAGCTGCTACTTGTTGCATTTGCTTTTTGAAATAAAAGATTTTATAACACGGCTGACACTATTTGTAGCAAACTTCATGTCAGACCTGAGAATTCAGACTTGAGAAGTTAGTCACGGATAACGTTCGTTCTATACGTTTGTCAGCGTGCATAGAACTTCTTACAGAGCGATATGAAATATTTATCGGAAACTTCACGGCGATTAGTTTGATACAGTTTCACATTTTATTTGCTTTTTTCATCCTGTTTTTTTTAAATGTCTTATTCAATTACTTCTTTTAATAAAGTTAGAAAAAACTATAGCAGATATTTTATTCCGGTTGTGTGATCCACTGAGCACACTTTTTTTTATTGATTTTGCTGAGGAACCTTATTGGTTTCACTGCACAAGCTTTTGAGCAAATTTAATGTTACGCACTGATTTGTGACTCATATGTTAAAATATTTGCTGCCTATCCTGCGTACATATATTACACAGCGATCGTTGGTTGGTTGGTTGGTTTTTAGAACGTTTAACATACATTTCTGTACACTAAAAGTAGTCTGGATTTTTGTCTTCAAAATGCGCCAACCGCTGACTTAACTTTATCATCAGTGGTCAATTTCTTCCCTCTCTAGTGCGATTTTTATTTAGAGAATAAAAAATAGTTGCTTGGGGCTAAGTCAGGACTATACGGTGGATGATACAGTTCTGTGAAACCACATTCCTTAATGGCATCCTTAGAAACACCTATGTGTTAACCAGCACGTTGTGCAACACTCTTCGCGATAGTTTTCCTCGACGTTTTTCTTTAATAGCATCTTGTAATTGATGTAGCAAGAAAGCGTAGTAATCGTACGTTACTGTTGTATTCCTTTCTTTAAAATTTATTAATAAAATTCCTTCACAATCCCAAAAGATTAAGGCCATGTTTTTTTCTGAGATTATGTCACCTTTGTATTTTTTGGCCGCGGTGAGCCCGGACTATGCAATTCCATCGACTCCCTTTTAGACAGAGGATTATGATAAAGAATCACGGTTTCATCACCCGCAACAATTGAATCCAAAATTTCTTTCTGCCGACCTTCACACAGGGATATTGAGTACAGAACCTCACACGTTTTCGTTTCTGAACAGCGAAAAGAAGTTTGGGGACCCACCTTCCATTGATCTTATTCATACCCAAATGTTCATATAGGATTCTGATTACTGTTGTTTTTGAAAGTTCAGTCATTGCTGCTAACTCTTTTGTAATTATACTTCTAACTTTCAGTACTGTTTCCTCCACTAATTCAATGTTTTCTTCCGTGATGGCCTCAGACGGTCGTCATGGACTTGGTTCATCTTCGATTGATTCTCTTCCTAAACGAAACTGTTTCGCCCGTTCTTTTACGATGGGATATGAAGGCGAAGAGTGCCCATACATAACATTCAAACATTGCTTAATTTCCGGTGAAGTCTTCCCTTCCTTTGTTAAAAACTTTTATCACAGCCCGATACTCGGGTTCAATATTTTTCTCATTTTATTAACCAGTATCTTGACAACGAAAAGATTTGATGCAATATTTTTTTGTGGGTAAATGTAGGATAGGTCGCCGATAGAATGACATTAAAAAGGTGTATCACCGATTAATCTAAAGTGACCCACTTTAGATCAGGCCGGAAGCTTTTAGACCTTATCTCATTATAGCGATTCAGCAGGTAGGGGATGGGGACACGTAACTTGGACAATAATGACCACTTTAAAGCTAAAATATTTTTGAAAAAATATTTTGAAAAACAAAAAACTTCACCACCATTTTACATATACGGGAAGTAGCCTAAAAACTTTTTGAAAATATTCTTTCCACGTCGGAGTTTATGTTTCAGATTCAGATGATGATTCTTTATTTTTTTATGCTTTAATGCAGGTTTGATCATGTAGGACATGTGGCAAAATATCGGAATTATCAATCATTTTTCATGATATTGGGGATAAATTTAATTAAATTAACCTTGAAGCCGTTTTAATTACAAAACGTGAAGCCAAGTTTTTCAAAACGTGACGCCAATTTTGTGAAAATACAAGTTTTGACATAATTTTAGACTGGACATTGCAACGAAGAAAATAGAAAATCGTGAAAATGGACATTGCAACGAAGAAAATAGAAAATCGTGAATCGTACACTCTAAAAGAGATGTTTTCTATTTTCCAAACTGCCTATACATTTGTTTTTCTGTTATTTCATGTCCACGATTTATGAGAAATTAAAGTCAGAAATGAGTTTTTTATTTGACAGCAATCGAATCGAATAAAAAAAATAATAAAGGCAGTTGCTTGTAATTTAAGGTAGACTTAGTGAATTTTATGAAAAAATTTATTTCACCCTGTGAAGCGTTTTAATAAAAATCAAATTTTTACATAATTTTGAATGTGTAACTCTGTAGAAGTGGTAGACAAGAAATTTAAAAAATACGTTAAAAAGTACAAAATGTCAGTTTTACAGGCTGTTTTTTTTATTTTAATCACACCATTTTTTTTGCAAAGTTACAACTATTGAAAAATGATATGAAATTTAAAAAAAATTTCGATTCTCCTTTCATTTTATTGAGACTTTTTTGTCTTATATCTTCGAGAGGATATAAGACGATTCTTGTTAAATCGATGTTCAATATCTGTATATGTCTATAAACATTGATAAGCAATGATTTCATTCATGTAAAAATTGTAATAAAATATATGATTTTACAAAAAAGAATAATCTAATTATTAAGTGTATCCGGATAAGTGAAATTTGTTAAGCGGTTGCAAGAAAATAGCAAAGAAATTTCAATTAAAGGCGAAATCCAAAGATAAACTTAGAACAGGAAAATAGACACTGGAAAACTTACAAATTAAGTCTCGCAGAAGTGGAAAGGAGGAAATTAATACTGTATTAATAAATGTGTTAGATCTTCCAGCATTTAATGAAAACTTGTTCTTCTAGATCTACGTCGATCGTCAGCTCCACAATCGTCAGATCTACCCACCAGTGAACGTACTGCCCTCACTTTCCCGTCTCATGAAGTCTGCCATTGGCGAGGGTATGACAAGGAAGGATCACTCTGATGTCTCCAATCAGCTGGTAAGTGCATGAGGTCAATGTTTACTTGACTGTTGAAAAATGGGTAGTCGACAAATTCCCTTGGGTCTGGAAGTAGCAGAGATTAAGTGATTGTGTATTTTATTTGTATATTTTTTTAAGTTTCACACTACATGACACTAAACACTTGCCGGGACTCAATTGTGGTTATGTCACATGACGTGTAGTTAGTTTGACATTGGCCAAGGGCAATGTTGCCATTACGTAATAAATATTTTGTATTTAAAATAAATCACAAAGGTTAGTTTTAAAAATAAACTTCACGTGACATGCACAGAATGTGTGAGATTTCACTTACATGTTTGTAGATATAAATGAATGAGAATAAGGTTATTATGTCCACCCGCAGTACGCGTGCTACGCCATCGGTAAGGACGTGCAGGCCATGAAGGCCGTCGTCGGTGAGGAGGCGTTGACACCAGACGATCTCCTCTACTTGGAGTTCCTCACCAAGTTCGAGAAGAACTTCATCACACAGGTATGGGCCAATGTTGTTTTTTGAAGTTTGAATAATATTTGTAACCGCCGTATTCTGGAGATAGTTACTTAGGTTAATAGTGAAATTGGATCGTTTTCTTGCCTTGTCTATGGTTCGAACTTTAACTATTTGTACATTTAAGTAAGAAAATAGTTTTGAAATGGAAGATATCTCCAATAACCTCCTCCTCCAACAACCAGTCACGCACGTATCCGTTTTAGTTTTTTTTGTCCGCACACGTCTGGCTGGTTCAATATTTGAATAGGTTATTAGTTTGAAGTTTTAGACCGGATACAAATCTTGCGCTGCTGAGTAACCTGATGAGATGTGACACAGACTCCTAAAATCCGTAGATGTGAGAAAGCCAATAGTGAAAATTGCGGCGGAGTATTGGTGCTGTAGCCTTTGAGAGTATTAAGTGTAGTGAAACCCTAAAACAATTCACATTTGGCGATATTATTAAACTTGTTTCTTGTGTTCCGAATTTCTTAGATTTGCGGTGCCACTGTCCAAATATTGTTATACAAATATAAAGTTTGAGTATTAGCTTTCGTAATAAGTAAACGACTTTCTATACCGTGAATATAAAAAAACGATTAGACCAAATTTCAGTTTATGGTATATATCTTGAAATAAAAAAATTAATAAAATATACATTTTAAATTTTGTTACTTTAGTTCGAAGTTTCTTAACGCGACAGGACACGCAATGTTATTAAAAATTCTGTTATAAATGATTTTTCCTTTAACTCTTGTCAACCAAACTTTTTTGGCGTAACTGACTTATTTTCGTCGTTTTTTGACTTGTAAGTTTATAAATATGATACTTTAAATGCTAGAGTAACGTGTAAGTTATAATATTGAAATCTTTCGTAATAATTGCTCTTCATCCAATCAGAAGTGGCTGAAAAGTACACAATTGGAGTCAGACACATCAAGCGTACCTCACAAAAGATAGCGTTTAAGAGGAACACTTGGTATGATAGCTGTTCTTATCGTGTGTTCCTCAATTCTCACATAACTTTCACAAAGTTATTCAGTGGTTACGAACTTAATTCATAGGCATTTGCAAGAAAAAGCGAAATAAACCAAAATAGTTTGTATTTAGGAGCAATTAAGGAGCAAAAAACCAGCGAAGGACATTAATAAAAATACCATAACATGGCCGATCTTTATACTTAGTCTGATTTAGCCATGCAATATATAATTTTATAGTCACAATAAAAGTTTACAGTAGTTTGTGCAACAAATGAAATTCTGACTTAAACAACTCCAACTTTGATCTACAGGGCAACTACGAGAATCGTACAGTATTCGAGTCATTAGACATTGGCTGGCAGCTACTCCGTATTTTCCCCAAGGAGATGTTGAAACGTATCCCTGCTTCCATCCTCGCCGAGTTCTACCCCAGGGACGCACGTCACTAAAAACCACAAACCACAGTCTACTTATACTAGTTGATATTATGTATAATGTCTGTACTATATATAGCTATATTGTGCTTTTCTAGTAATATTTAATTCGGTTCGTCTGACGGTCTTTTATTTTGAACAAAAAAAAATATACATATAAATTAATATTTTATAAAAGAAATATACTCATTATTCTTTTGTTTAACAAAAATAATGTGAAAAAAGTAAGTTGTTTTCAGAGTCACAAAACTTTAAAAAAATATTGTCTATGGTCTACGAAATTTCCGCTCAAAAAGATGTCGGCTGTCAGAAATTGTCATTCAACTCTTTACCGAAGATATTACTGAATAAAATAGTTTAAAAAAGAAATAATTATTCGTAGTATGTTATGTATAAAAAAAAGGTATGTTTAAATTTTGATTCTGTCCGTTTGTATATTGTTTTGAATACAATTTGGATATTGCGAAGGCTAGAAACCATATTATTACGAAATTGGGTTCCAAATTTATATACATATATTAACGTGTTTATAAGATGTTAACAACTTTGAGTAGAAATGTTGGACTTCGAAATTTTATGAAAACTATTTATCATGTTAATAAGCTTAGACAATAAATATTCATCCTGTTTCTTATAAAATTTATTCACCGTCATACGTACGTTAAATCAGAGCGACAGATGCATGTTTTTCAAAATAGTTTCTTCGAAGTTTAGGCTGAATCCTGAAGATGTCCAAGATATTTTTGGAGGATTTTTAAAATGTATGCATTCCTACCTAATTTGTGTTATTTCTTGTTTGCTGATTCATCTCCTTGATGCTTTTGCGTGAAATACTGGTTTTTTTATCGAAACGATTTCGCGCTTTGTGCATCGATGTATATAGTAGGTGACACGAGGGACGTTTGGACGGCGTTGTAAAATAATAAATAAATAAATAAACATAGTATTAAAAACAATGGATTTCACCAGTTGGTTATATTGTAACTGTAACAAATATTATTTATTGTGAAATAAATTTGTTTTCGAAAAGAGTGTGTCTGTTATTTATTTAGGGTTGTTTAAGAGTAGCTTTGAATTTGGTAAGTTAAACTTCTGGACGGGATAATAGTGCAATCAAAATCGTGGCTCAAAGTAAGCTAAATTACTGTGGCAGTCTCGACAATTTCCGCTCATTAGTTCCACTCTATTCTTATTGTGAGAATGTTATAATTAAATTTCGTGTCCTTTAGCGAATATTTGATCGGAACTAAATACGGCCTGAGTTTTAGTATGAATACCGAACATCATCCCAGCGAAAGTTTCATTCCAGCAATATTTGCTTACAAAAAAAAAAAGAAAAAAATCGTTCGCGCACTATTCGAAGGAACAAAACGTAGCCAAGTACCCCGTGATTATCCCAGTTAAAGTCTCATTCCAGCAGTTTTGCTCGAGGTTCTAGCAAAAAGAGAAAAATATCGCTCAGGCAATATTCGAACGGGACAAAATGTGGCCTAGATTTTAGTATTAGTCTCGAACATTATCCCAGTGAAAGTCTCATCCAAGAATATTGTCTTGCTGCTTTATCAAAAAGAAAAAATTTCATGTATTATTCGAAAGGAACAAAATGTAGCCAAGATTGTAGTTTGAATCCCAAACATTATTCTAGTGAAAGGTCCATTCCAGCAGTTTTCGTTGCTGCTCTAGCAACCAGAGAAAAAATCGTTCAGGCTATTTCAGAATGGAACAAAATGTAGCCTAGCTTTTAGTATGAACTCCGAGCGTTATCCCATGCTTGCTTCTTCTGTAACGAAAAGAGGAAAACATCATTTATACAACATTCGGAAGGTATATAAAGTAGCACAGATTTTAGTATGAACCCCGAGCATAATATTAGTGAAAGTCTAAGTCTAGCAGTTTTGCTTGTTGCTCTAGCAAAAAGAGAAAAAATCGTTCAGGTAATATTCGAACAGGATAAAATGTAGCCTAGACTTTGGTATGAACTTGAGCGTTATTCCAGTGAAAGTCCCATTTCAGCAATATTTGCTTGCTACTCTAATAAAAAGAGAAAAAATAATTGCTTACAATATTTGAAAGGGACAAAACGTAACCTAGATTTTAGTATGAACCCAGAGCGTTATTCTAATGAATGTTTTATTCTAGCAGTTATTGCATGCTGCTTCGACATTTTCAATATACCAATTCGCTCCCTCAAACGATTCCAATTGACTGTATAACATACTTAATATATAGCGGGTGGTTTCGTATCCTACCTAAAAAAAAATAAATATTTTTAGAGCTCCTCTCCAGCTTGTATTTTTGGATTTTGGATCACCTATTTTGAAGTTGCTCACCATTTTTTGTACAGTAAGGGTACGCACATTTAGCAGACAATTCGCAGCGGATGGTCTGTTCTAAAATATTATGACCTGGCGACCCTCCCCGACTTTACACGAGTTCAGTGGATAACAAAGGTTTGGCTATCCCGGAAGTTACCAATTTTTTTTAACCGGGCTACAGGTTTCAATTTTCTTTCAGGTTTATATTTGCCGATTTATATTTTCTTTCTGGAGAATTCCTGTCTGCCTAATATTCAATTGTCCTAAACTTATTAACATCTAATGTGTTTTTTTATAGCTGACTGCTGTTCATTATAATAGGATTTTTGAAGAGTGGACAATAATTAAAAAAAGAAAAATTATAAAAGACAAATTATAAAAAAAAGAAAAATATGTATAATTTTTACTCAAGTCTTTATTGAAAAGGTACAAAATGCAAGTAAATATTTGGATTTGTGAGGAAATAAACAAGAACCCAGCGAAATTCTTATATAAAATTAACGCATAAATGGTTATGGGAAGAATGCTTTGATAACAATTGTCCAATATAGGGCTTCAAATTAGTTAGGTATTGCCTCAAATCTCTAGGTCCGGTGATTGGCAATAGATTTCTTTTTTCCCTAAAACCCATTTCCACGAGGTATGAAGATAGAATAGGTAGCTATCAAAAACCTTCTTGTTATAATCCATAATACAGAATAAGTAACATAAATGTTACGAAATATCAGTAAATAATTTCATTATACCTCTATGATCACACAATCCGTGTTAAGTGTATGATTGATGGAACTCTTGAATATTGATTGATGACTTGTCCAAATCTACCCACTTACATCTCGTGGACCGTATCTTTTCCTGCTGATATGGATCCCAGCAAGACAAAATCGAACCATTGGGGTTCATATAGCCTACTTTGGGAGTAATTGGCCCTACCTACCCTAAAGATACGAAACGTGTCAATGCGTGAAAGCCCGCGCGTATAATATAGCTTACTTAATAAAATATACTTCTTAAGCTATTTTTTGGAAAACTACAATATGAAAAGAAAATTTGATCTATAAAAGTTGAAGATCTTTATAAAGTTTAATTTGACAAGGACAAAAAACTCTAGAAAATTGAGTTGGAAAATTGTTTTCTCAAAATAGTTAACTGTAAATTTGGGGTGTTATGTAAAATATACACATTTGCTTTCACGGACTTTATGATAAAAAAATTTGAGAAGAACAATGTTGCCATAAATCGTTTCCATGTATCTCTTACGACTAAAGCAGAGCCCTCAAGATACTTCTCCGACAAATGCTTTTATTCAATTTCTTCGCATACTTTAAAGTTTCGCTCGGTGGCCGTATTTTCGACCTATTTTCCACTAGGTATTTATTACCACTAATCCTCTAGGTATTTATTACTTTTTATGTAAATTCTACTAATAATCAAACATTTTTTATAAGAACACAAATTTTAATCAAGTTTTCTATTCAGTTCTTAACCTCAGGTCAGGTAACAATGTAATAATAATTAGTCTTAATCAACATTATTCAACTCTTATCAATATAATGACTTTGTAAAACTCTTACAAAATAAAATAACTAACAATTTTAAATTTAAATACTAAAGTAAAAACCATAATAAACTCATCAAACATAGGAACGAGCTATAATTAGCAAATAACAAATGAATAAGCCTTATAAAAATCAACGACTGGCAATTTTGACTAAGATGAGGGAATGAACTGATGAAAACATTTTTGAAGCCATAGTTACGTTACTTCAATCGCAATGTGGTTGTGGGAAAGTAACGATGTATCTTTATCATTTACCTCACACTGTGGCCAAACAAATTCAGTGTACTCACACCATTTTTTTTTCTCAAAATTTGATCAAATATTTAGAATCCATTACAGTGACAATTTGGCAGATATAAAATACTTCCGCCTTTTTACAGACAAATTTAATCACAGCCCACTTGCCTTCGTTCAACTCTCGGTAAGAAGTTAAACTTGGTAATTGAGATCTGCCACATGAAGCGGTTTCTTATTCAGATAATAATATAGTATTTTCTGGAGATGCATGTGGGACATTATGAATAGGAAGATCTTCTTCGTCGATGACCCTCGGTGTAAGTATATTTTTCTATACCATGATGAGGATAATCTTAATCACATTTTGCACAGCTAAACCATCTCAAATATATGGAATTCTCTTCCTCTTTCATCCAGTAGACTTGATACGTATTTATTGTCACCCGAATTGGTTTTAAATCTTGGAGAACGATCGAGTCAATTTGTACTATATCATTGTCGTGTACCAACATGTATGTTATGTTTGATTCCTGCACATAGCACTTGCAAAAAAGTCTGAATATCTTTTCCTGGGGATACAATTTTATCAGTAATTCTCTTTGTATACCTGCCTACGCCACCAGGTGCTCCTTTTCCATGACCAGGTGCAGAATAGGACCATTCAGCTTTCTTCAAATTGAAAACTTTTGGTAAAATGTCGCTAAAAATGTAAATCATGCATTTGTTGTGATAATGTGTGGATGGAGTATTGCTGAGGGCATGGGGATTGTATTGGTGATTTTTCTTTAATTTTGTGCAGAAACGGTAAGATGTGAGCGTACACTGCACATGCATTGTGACGGTAGATTTTCCGATAATGTGCAAAAAGAACGCGTGATCACTTGTTCACTGATAAAATCTCAATAATATGCGACCACAGTATGTAGAGTAAGCTGCTGGCGCGAAGCACCGAAATGCACTGATTGAATTTCCTCTGAATACTTGGTTTGATAATTATCCGAAAAGTCAATATCTAGTAATATCACTGCGACCTCCATATTTTTCTTCAAATAATTGATGTATTTGATATTGATTTGTAATTATTCGTTTATGGATGCTCCAATATTATTCTCCGAGAAATAGCAAACTCAAAAACTGTCAAGATGGCGTTGTCATAATTATCTGTGATCGTTCAGAAACTGTGTTCAATGATTTAATAAATTATGGTTGCGTTCAAAATGTTTATCCACGGAGGTGACAATTTACGATGGACGAATGTTATGAAACCTAAAATATTTTTTCTTATACTTCTCTTTCAGTTATTTTATGTTCTACAGAAAATGAATTTCTTACATTATAGTAAAATGGTATAAGTTTGTTTCATCATTAATGACTAGTTACTTTTTTTGTATATATATCATATGTTGACTTTGCACACGACATGGAGGTGACGTTTTCGACAAATTTTAAATGATAATTCAAATGAATACTTTAATTTTGTATCTCACATAAAAAAACTTAAGAATTTAAACTACTATGAAGAATTATAGATGGAAATCGGATACATAATACATTTATTTACTTTTTAATACGTATGCACAAAAAAATTACAAAGATGAGAAATACCCATATACAAATTAAGTTATGTAATATAATGTTTGTCAAGTCGTAACCACCAATATTTATAGGTTTTTACAATATAAATATATATTGTGAACCTACTTAAAATTTGTTATAGAATATTTCTCAAAATAAAATTATTTTTTGAATTTCCATCAATTTCGTGATCCAAGTAAGTATACTTAATGCACACTTACGTAATCCATTAGAAGCGCAAAAAAAACATTAAAATGCCTACTATAATTTAATGGAAAAATCGTGAGTATGAAACTAATCTTTTGTTAAATGCTCACGATTTCTACATAAGATTATACATTAAGATTTGACGAATAAACTGATATTCAAGGCAATGGCATTTTAAAACTATTTGTTTTAATTAAAAAAAAATGTAAGTATGTAAACATAGCAAGTCAGATTTTAACTTTGACATTCGTTAACTCCAATTTGTGTTTATTATTTATGTATTAATAGACATTATTGTAAATGAAGTGATGTTCGTACGTTCACAAAATTCTAATAGACTGGAAATAATTCTCGTTGAGGCTATTTAAAGGTGGATGAGCTTAAACGTAGCAGCATCATTATTTTTTGGGAAAATAAATTTGGATAAATATAAATATGACATTTTTAATTTATATCATTTCTAATTCTTGGTCTTATGGCAGGAAAAATAAGCGAACCCCAAAATAAATGGCGTGTTGCTTTGGTGAACTGCATGTCCGAAATGTAAGTTTTTTAGATTTGTGTTGTACTTTTGTAATATTGTTTTTATAATTATATCGCGATAAATGTACCATAATTTGTGTATCTAGTCAAAAATTTTGTTTAGTTAGGACGCAGATATTAAAATACTATAAGAAATATTTATAAAATTTGACATTTATTTTAGATTAATTCAACAGCGAATTCATGATCGTATGTCCGCAATTTTTTTATTTATTTATTTATTTTATTTTCTTTCAAGTAGGATTATTAAAGTCTCTTTTGTATATCAGGATTTAACTTCTAATTATTATGAATAAATATCCTTATCGTCTATACGTTAATCTAGAAATATTCAATTAGTCCCTCTTAACGAGGGTCAGAATGTGCCTTTTACAGTATACTGTATACTATAACGACCTCCTCACATCTTTACTTTCAACATAATCCTTGATGCTATAATAAGCCTTTGAAATAAGCACGTGTTTAATACGCGCTTTAAATTTCGTTATGGGAAGGTTCATTATATCTTCAGGTATCTTGTTAAAAAACGGACACCGTTACCCAGGAAAGACTTATTAGTAATTTGTAATCTAAATTTAAGATTATAAATTTTATTTTTATTTCTTGTATTAAGAGTATGGATATCAGATCCTTTAACAAAGAAATTTAAATTCTTTTGAACGTATAATACGTTTTTATAGACATATAACGACGGCAAAGTCAGAATATTTGCTTCTTTATAATAACTTTTTTGAATATTTGATTCTCGGGTTTATTATTACTAGTATTGAACGTATAATATTAATGTATTTCCAAAAATTTCCTGAAATTGGTCCATCGTAAGTAAAGTAGATATAAATGATTTTATTTTCAAACGGTTTTGTTTAGCTTCGTATTCCTTATATTTGTTTCCAAATGTTGCGACTGGTTTTATAACTACTTCTATTTAATCTCTTCTCATGGAACATCGCACGTGTATTCAGTCCTCGTAACAATACAACATTACGATAATTTCAATTAAACTTTTGATCCTCAAACCATGATGCTGCAGGGGAACTGCTTACCTGTATCATGAAATTTGAGGATCTGTTAGTTTTAATTAGTATTATGGGTCATTTGTAGGGATTTTGTCATTAAAGTCTGAGTCTATGTCACAGTGGCTTGTCTGCCTAAATTATGAGATTTGACGCTCTGCAGGTTTCTAGTTCTTCTTGTTGTTGAAATATGAAAATTATATTTAGTTTTTTAATATTTGTTATGTCATAACATAACATATAATTAGGCAATCATACAATGTAGCAGTATAAACTGTACCAACAAAACCGCAAACTTTTCAAATAAATGTGTCCCGCAATGGATTTTATCTTATTTTGATTAGTTCCTGCCTGGTGATCCATATTTATTTTTAAGCTTTTTGTACTTCATCGATTGTAAAATAGAGTTGTTTAACTTAAAAATTTGTTTACGTTTATTTTATTAAATTATAAATATAACTTCGAGAAATTACATCGATTGTTTTATTATTAGGATACAAGTCTAAATAATACTTAAAATTCTCAAATATTTTATTATGACTGGTATGTGTTTTTCCCCGTAAGTAATAAAAAAATGACTAAACAACACTTTGTTTTTTTCTGACATACATGATCTGTGCTACAAATAGGAACATGAACGAGTTATCCAAGTTGTGTCCATGACACTGATCATTAAGTGCTTTATCAAAAATGATGAGGCGTATCAAAATTAATGAAAAGTAAAATCATAAAAAAACTTTCAATAATCTGCAATGAATAAATAAATAGCATATTATTTGCAATAATAAAAGAATTTAAAAAAAATTTGAAATTAGATTCCGCATCATTTTTACACGACAGAAGTCAATTAAGTTTTATTTTTATTCGAAATTATTTTGATACCTACAAAGTTAAAAAAATTGCGGTATTGAAAAACAAAAATATTTTGCACTCTTATGGTAAGTAAAAAAAACTTAGGTAGTCATGGTAGCTGCCGACAGAAGTGAAAACTTAAAACTATGAAATAACAGTGTTTTTATAAAATTTTATAGAAATTTTAATTTTAAAATCCGCGAATAATAATCAAATTAAACACAATTTTAACAATGCACAGTATACACATATTGAACTTATATACATATATATATATATATATATATATATATATATATATATATATATATATATATATATATATATATATATATATATATATATATATACTTTCACTGCTGGCCAAGCTCAATACGTCATGCTAGTAGCTATAGATATATTGTTAACATCAGCATGTCGGGTGACGTGAACATATAAGATTTTCCTCTATCAAAAATTGCTCAACGCGCCTAAAAAAGTTACCACTTCAATAAAAAATGAAAAAATATAGCACCGCAAAAACAGAAAAAAGCTGAATCTAGCTAACACAATTTTTTTCATCATATATGCCATTGATACTTATTCTGCTGCTATAAAAATATGACGTAGAGCGACGAAAGGTGGAGGCGATTTTAACACAGGTAAAATATACGTAAATTTCTTGAGGGTAGTTCTAACCCCGATCACGTATTGTAGCTAAAATAGCGCTTGGGCCACGTTCGCGCTCCCACCCATGCGGCGAATGATCTATGTACCCGAGGGAAATATGAACCGCACCAAACGTTCGCGGAACGCTCTTGTAAATACATATTTCAAATAATGATACGGTTATGAATAGACGATATGTGGTGGAAAAATATTATCTTAAACATTTTTGCGGGCATTTTCGAGAGCTATTTGATATTATGAAAGATGAGATTAAAAGTTACAAGCAAAGTGGCTGAACAGCGGGACGAAGTGGAAAATAACATTAAAACAAAATTCCCTAATCATAAATAAATAATTCCCTGTTGAACTTGAGACAAAGTACTGATCAGTGGAATCGGCTATGAACAATTAATCGGTATACAGGTGTAAAACAGAGCATGACTATTATCCATACACGTGATTCTGTGCATGAAGTTAAGTAGAAAATGAATTTAAAATTGAATCAAACTGAGTAGAAAAGGAAATTTATGTGAAAATTCTCAAGCGTTTCTGAAGAAAATAACTGTCTACTAAAAGTCGCGATTACAACGAAAAATTATTGTAAAATACGTATATTTCAAGCTTGTTTCTGGTTTTTTTTAAATATACGTTTAAAAAATTTGGAAACTTAATGGTGACAATATATTTTTAATGTAATTTAATGCGTCACGATATAGTATTTTAATGTAATTTAATGCACCACGATATAGTATTTTAATGAAATTTAATGTATCACGATATAGTATTTTTATGTAATTTAATACACCATTTATTTAGTATTTTGATATAGTTTAATCCACCACGATATATAGTATTTTAAAGTAGTTTAATGCATCAGGGTGTGGTATTTTAATGTAATTTAATGCGTCACGATATAGTATTTTAAAGTAGTTTAATGCATCACGGTGTGGTATTTTAATGTAATATAATGCATTACGATATAGTATTTTAAGGTAATTTATTGCAATACTATATAGAATTTTATTGTATGTTAACTTTAGAATATACCACACTTAAAGTTTAGTGTGTGCAGAAATGCTTTCCTATATGGCATTGCCTTAAATTAACTTGAATTTGGGGATTGGACTACATTTTGAGCTCAACAAGATGTTTCTCAAAGAGTACACGTCCAGGGATTTTTATAATAATGTTTTTAGTGGAATTTCAGTAACCGTTGTTAGGCATGTTTCTAAAATAATTACAAGTCCGTACATTCTATAGTTAACATTTCTTTGACTTATTTGGTTTCGTTTTCCTTTTTCGTTTGGAAACTTCTTTCTATTAATAGCAATATTAACTGTCTGAATATAGATTTTTTGAACGTAAAGATCATTCTATATTAAGCACTTTTATGTGCCTATATTTTTATAACATATATTTTTTTTCATATCTGGCTATAAAGCGACCTAAGTTTATAGTATTCTGTTACAGGATTTTCTTGAGCTTTGATGTAGCTAGGACCAAAATTAATTACGTCTATTCTACTTAACGTTTTTACTTTCAAAATTATAACATAACTTGACCACAGGAAATTCTGATAAAAAGAGCTGATAAAGAAGAGCTGATATCAACTGAAACGTGTCAAGATTCAAATCTTGTCTTATGAGCTGTGATGACACAGCCAAATATATGGAAGTTGTACCGGGTAAATGTATGTTAGACTTAGTATTTAAAATTTGGTTTTACAATTTCTAAATCGTAAGTAAAATATTATTTCAAGTGTTATTATTTCAAATTTCTGAGTGTTTAACTCGTAAGTGAAATATAAATATACCTACGAATCTGTTTTACTGTACCAATTAACCCAACAACAAGATTCTGAACATCGGTATTTTTCCTAAACATTGTTTGTACAGCTATTTTTATCTTTATTTTTCTTTCCAAGCCTGCAGTTATTGAGATTTTTTTGATATTTATCTAACGCCTTCTGTGTTTTATCCATTTCATCTACCGCATCTATTTTAAGAAACAGAATACAAAATCGCAAAAAAGGTCTGAGAAAATTTGAAATTCTTAGCTGAAGTCGATTAAATATTTTAATTAGTGGCAGCAGAAATAACAAGCACCGTCTTTATTGCGTTGTTATTAAAAAGTTGCGGGAAAAACTTCGTTTACGCGTTTTAACACATTTCGTTTTAACAAATGTTGTCCAAGCTAATAGCTCAATTGAAATAATTGTGCATATTGTACTTTGGTATGCGCGTTAGAAGCTTATATTTTTTGACATAATAAAAGAATAATTTTATTTAACACGCAAATAATAAATGGAAATTAAACAATAAGGGGACTGGAAAGGATGGTTTGTAAAATCTAAATTCAATATAATAATTAAATTTTGAAAATTAAAATTTTAAATTTATTTGACAGATGAATTGTCCATTATTTTATTTATCTCCTGGCTTTACACTGTAGCCAATCGTTTGCTAGACCGTTTTTAAATTATCACGTTTCAACTTTAATGTTTTGTCAGAGTTGTAAAAAATTCGATCTTATTTTAAAATAAATGTTAATTCTTTTAAAAATTCCTCCTCAGCACTCAATTTAATATAAATACGTGCATATAATTAATTGTTAAATTTATTAAAACAATATAAATAAAGTTTAATATGGCTTTAGTATGCAACTTCATGGCGTCGATTTTTTATAACTGCAGCCTGTATTTTTTAAATTTTACTATTATGGTTTTTTCATAACGTCCCTGAGTAAATATAACTTCAATAATACTTTTGTGCAAATTTATTATAAATCTAATAAAGATATTCGTTTTATTTTACATTTAGTTTATGTTTTAGAGCGTATGTATTTCGTTGGATTAGATTAAAACGAAAGTATTTATTTCGTTGGATTAGAACGTAGTAAACAGTTATACTGTCACTTATGAACTTGGAATATAAAGTTATACCTTGCATAAATAGAGAATAGATAAAAACGCTACTAATAAACTCTGTACATGACAAGCTCATTATAATTTCATCTGTCAAACACTATTCCGACCTCGACCTAAGTTTAAATTTGGTATAACCTAAAAAAACTTGGCTTTTCAGCAAGTATATAAAACAAATGGACGTTAGGACTATGTTATAATAGAATGTATTTTTTTGCGATTCGGTTGTGTTTATAATTATTTTAAAGAAAACAATTTTATGTAATTCAATTTGTACAATCCTAAATATTGAGAGAAGTATTATTTATTTCATTGCGTGTAGTTGCACCAAAAGCAATATTTATTGACAACAGTTTTTAAATCAAATAAAATTCGAGTAATATTCTCATTTATTATTAGAATATTTCAAGGAAAATCGTTACACTTTTCCAAAATTATATTTAAAATTTTAAAAGTTAATTTATTTTAATTTTAATTCTACTAATTTGCAATTAGCATGCTAATGCTGATGCTAAATTAACAGCCTGTTTTTGTGACGCTTCTTACGAAGTGTGTTTTTATTTAGCGTATTAGCGTTATCATGTTTTGTAAATATTTTTACGATTTATATTACGTTTAATATAAATATTGAATGAAACATGGCAGTTATTTGTGAGATGTTAAATGTATGCAAGTAATGTATCTATAAGTAGCGGATATAAATAAAATATAGTCCATATGCCTTTTCTAGTCTATATACCTTTCTAAATCCAGTAGCGGATATAAATAAAATATAGTTTATAATACGTGATTAATGAATCGTTTAGAATCTCCATCTTTACAAGAATACATTTAGCGAACGCTCTAAATTATCCAAACGTCGGTCCATTCTCAACCAAGTCACAGTGATTAAATATACCACGTTCTAAAGCTCCGCGTGATTCTACTATAATGTTAAGACGCATGCTTTCTAACAAAACACTACGCGCATCATTGTGTTCACTGCAGTAGAACAAAACAGGACTCGTGTCCTGCATCTCAAAACACGCCGGGTTGTCTCTTAGTCCGAATCTATACAAACTGGCACGAAATGCGCCATGTTTCGTTCAAAACTGCGAAAAATAATAATCCGTAACGAGCCAGTTCTTGCGGAACCGCTCGGACACGTCGGGAGAAAATAATTTGGATGTTACCCTTAGTGTCGAGGGAAGACCACCTAAACTGCTAATGAGCATCAATAATTTCCAAAATACACCTTTTTCTATTGCAAAGGTATTCATCTACCAAAAACTCGAGGATGTGCAACAAAATTCTTACCTCGTGCCAAGATAAAATTTGCCGCGCGTTCTACGGTTGTGAGGTCGGCAGGTAGAAGACCCACCAAAACCAGCAACGCATTGGTTGAACAGGTTCTATAAGCAGCGCCAACAGCGGCGAGCATTGCGATGTCAATATCATCCGTCCAATTTGCTGGAACGTAACACAGCGTGAAGCCCGAACCGATGGAGCATAGATTAATATACCGAGGTATATGGCTGTATACATCAGCTTGAGGGTCGGGCCTGTGGCAAAAAGCTCCACTGTGCGTCGAGGACCATGCCTGGGTATGTTACTTGATCCCATAAACGGATCATAGCTCCAGCCATCACCACAAAGGGCTCCCGCGTCAGACTGCCCTTAAAGGGGTGAGTCTTGAATTTTTTGGGGCAAAGTTGAGCTAGTTTTTATTGTCCCAGTTTAACCTGGCGACAGAGTTCAAACGTACGTACTCACCGAGAGTACGAATCATGTGAAAACTATGGCAGTTTTATTTTTATTTAAAAAGAATAACAAACTGGCTACTATTAGTAGTAATAATAAATAGGTTTAATAATTTTTTATACTTTTTTCTTTTCTTCCGAGCTCAGTTGTCGCGAAACATATGATGTAATGATTTTTTGCTGTTTTTGAAGAGGAACTAGCAAGTCTGTAACGGTCCTCGACGCGCTGGTTCTAACAGCGGCAATCGTTGATGCCCCCTCTTAATGGTTACTAAATAATGACACTGTATCTGTGATTATTGCTACTCCAGAGATCTGAATATTGATGGATATTGACGCCTGCTCGGAATTTCTATCATTTTGCACGTCCTCTTGCGCTTGGGTTACAAGCGTTGTATATTCTAGTAGATGCTTAGTCCTTAAATGTGTTATTTAATTAGTTATAGACGATTTATAAGAAAATGTTTTTTTACACAGATTACATATGGCTCGCTTATCGGGGACATCTACGTAAAAATTCTATAAGTAAGTTCTATGTCCTTGACGACTCATTTCCAACTTTCAAAAAATATCAACAAATATAATTAATAGAGTCCTATGAGCTCTGTGAATATTTTCACGTTTGATCAATTGATCTTTAAATCAATTTACACTAAGAAAAATAAAACACAAATAAAATGTAAACTATAATTAAACACTATATTTTATTATAAACCATTAAATCTATATATAAATCAATATAAGTCATTAAATCTATATATAAATAATCACGATTCATATACAATGTTAATCGTATAGAACAAATGAAAAATAACACAACATATTTGCACCGAGAGTACCTTCTTTAAGTTCTTTACTACCACGACTTAGGTTTCGTTGTATTACAATATCCTCAGGTGGGCTATTAGCAAAGATCTTTGCACATTGCCCACCTGAAGATGTTGTGATACAACGAAACCTAGGTCGTGGTAAAGAACTTAAAGAAAGTAGAAATAATACTACACCACGTAGTTTCATTTAATTGTGAATAATGAATTTTTACAAAATCAACGCCAGTATCACATTTTTATTCTTGTAACCTCAACACTATGTGGACTTTTACCAGTCTCCTTTGAGTATTTTCGTAGGTCCATATTTCATAATCTAGGTATTCAAGATATGACAATGAAATTTGGTATTCTGTACGAAGACAGAACAATACGTAGTATTTTTCATACTTATTTAAGAACTAAGATAAGAACTGAGCTACAGAGGGGATAAAAAGTGACTATACGGTTTGTGTAAATAGTGTTCGGTGTGCGTGCGGCCGCCGTGGTTAGAGAACATGTTATATATATTGTACTAATACTTATATACGATTGGATTATAATATGATAATTAACTGACAAAATAGAAGAAGTAAATACTATAATATACCTGAAATATTTAGATAAATTAGGAAAGGTATATTGACATTTTTAACATACTTGCGATTTTATAAAATGTGTTCCATTACTTTCGTGTTAAATAAATTATGTTTTCTGTTTATTGAGAATCTTAGCAATAATTTGACGTTCTTTTCTTTTTCGCACGGCGACCGAATTAAATCCTTTTTAAACGTCCTCCTTTTGTAATACAATTTACCTATTCATCTCAACATTCGTTATCTGTGCTTTGTTTTGATATGATCCTATTTGAAAATGTAAATTTTTATTTGTTGGTGGCTCTTTAAAAAATGAAGGGATCCTTACGAAGTATTACGACAATACTTGGTAAGGATCCCTTCATTTGTTTTGACGGGTTTCTTCACGGCAAAAAAACCCAGCCCCATAAGCTTTTCAGGGGACGCCGCTAGATAGCCATCTAGCGGCGTCCAGTATAGCCATACTGCTATACTGGATAATTTATAATTTGACGAGGAAATGCTTGTTGAACCAGCAGATTTGGTTCAGCAAGCATTTCCTCGTCAAATTATAAATTATCCAGGGCCTTTAGCTAAGTAGGGGTTCACAACACTTTTCTTGACAAGAGACGAGAGTGAGAGTAGAGGCGCCCTCTTTTAAATGTTATTTTCTCAACTACTCTGAGTTAACAAGAGAAAAAAACAATATATTTTATTAAAATGTATATTTTAATATTTTTAAAAGTTGTGAAGATATTTAAGAAAGTTATAATTAAACAGAGCTGCATTTTTTATTCTTTTTAATTTTGAGAAAGAACGTTCTCCAGTACAGTTGCTTACTATCACGCAAAAGAACATACTCATCGCTGTTTCAACATTTGGAAGCATGTTTTCTGTCATAGAAAATTTATTTTTATTCCACGAAAGTAGTTATCCGTAAGATGTATAGAATACCGAAACTATACTAAATAAAATATCGAAATATACTAACTAAAATCACGAATATGAGAAACGCACTGGTTATAAGTCCAAAGATGAAGGAAATGGTTCTCAGACCCGACGAGGAATCAAAGTGAGGAGAAAGTAAAGTACCTAAGGTGAATCCTTCCTTAGTGTTGAAACTCGCAAACCTGCGATTTGGGTTGTTTCGCAATCGCAAATGTTTCGGCAAAATCTGTTAGACAGAGTTTCCATTATTAAATTATGTTAAGATGTATGTACAGTATAAAACCCTGTCAAGCACAAGTAGTACTCGCACTACAAGGTAGGCATGGGCAAGTCAATCGAATTTCGTGATTGCAACCATTCGTGAATAATATCGCAAGTGATCGGGTCCTCTTGAACCCATTCACCTTATTGAATCGATCACAAACTGTACAATTTATATACTGTACGGTTTATAGGTGGGACCGCCCCGCTGCCGGCGGTCACCGTTCATTTATGAGTCGATGTACTCGTATGTTTATTTTTTAGAGATTGCCATGTGGGTCTATTTTATACCATATTTATCGTCCCTTGAATGAGCAATAATCGATTTGTTATTATTTAGATGAATGATGGCGGTGTTTCTTTTAAAAAAGCTGTTTAATATATATCAACATTTTTTTATGTTTGTATGTATGTAAGTGTAGGATTTTTTTGTAGTAATCATTGGTCTTTCAGTGCTTAATCACCTATATGAATTGTAAGCTATAGTCACTTTTTAGTTACGGAGAAAATTTAGACTAAAAATATTGGTGGCGTTTTTATAATAACGATGATGGGATAACCGTTTAATGATATTTTTTTTAATTTACATGAATTTTGGTACCCACTAACTTTACTTGGTGTTTTCGTGACTTGTACATATTTACTGTTATTCAATGTCGAATTTATTAAAGAAACGAAGCGTTTTGTGGAATCATTTTTTTTAGTCAAAACCGAAATGCGGCTGGTGCAGTAAAGTATTGAGCTTTATAGGAGGTGGAACTGGTAATTTAACGAGGCACATGAAAAGATTGTACGGGACTGTGCCACTCGAACCTGTTTCATACTGAGAGCAAGATGACGTGAATCCTACTGTCTCTTCTATTTCACAAGAGATGCCAATAGCAACCGACTCCACAATAATTTCTTCAGCAGTGCTTTCAGCAGCTCAGTCAGAAAGATTAATTAGAATTAGTCAGCTTGTTTCTGATATCTCTTATTATGTGACAATCAAAACGCCAATAACAGTAAGTCGATCAAAACAGCCAGACGAGCAGCTAAATTGGAGTTATTGTGAAAGAGTATCAACCATTTAGTTTGGTAGATGTTGAATTTAAAGAAAATATTTAAATGTTGTACTCCAGTTATGATTTACCAAGCAAGAAAACGATTTCAACTTCTTTGATTCGAAAACTGTGTTCTAGCACCTAGGAAATAATCAAAAAGACGTCGGTTAACAATTAACGCTATAAAAGCTCATTTTATTGATACGAATATGAGAATTTCATCTTTATTATTAGGTTGTACTTCTTACGACGACCCACATACAGTTTTAAATCTTGCAAAATTTACGCAGAATGAAATACAAGAAGGGAAAATTGAAAAAAGAAAATTATATGTGTCAATGTACAATATTATATGTGACAATGTACATTATTGTAGCAGCGATTCATTTGACGAAATGGAGTTATTTGCCCTGTTTTATACATACTGTTAATTTAATAGCACAGACCGTATTAAAGACCATTAAACATTATTTAGACAAAGTCAAGGCGATAGTAGAATATTTCAAACGGAGTAGTTATACCCTTACAAAATTACATTCTACACCGAAACAAATGGATTTACCTGAAATTAAGTCGAAACAAGACATAATAATTCGCTGGAATTCTACGTATGCCATGCTGATGCGCACAATTAAAATTAAAGAATATGTGTAATAAGTACATTGGCGATAGAGCAACCGCAACTTAATTCTTTGAGTCCAATTGGAATTCTATGGAGAAATAATGTGTATATTAAAAATGTTTAGTGACGTTACAGAGGATATTTCTGCTGAAAAAATGTCTCAATTTCACAAGTAATATTACTACTTCATGCATTGAAGGTTCATGTTCGCCAAATTTCCAAGAGAGCATTTAAATTCTGAATAAAGCTTGTTTGTAGAAAGGTTACCAAACCAACTAGACGGACATTTTAAACATATTGGGTTAAAAGACTTACCAGCTCAAGCTACATTTTTGTAACAAACAATATGGATTTGTAGACAAGTCAAGGTTTGATGTCACCCTCAGAGCAATATAAGAGAAAATTTCCAAATCCACTCCACAAATATTGTCTGATGTAGAGCCGCAATCTTCAACATCAGCTAATTTATTATGGACGGATTTCGAAACAAAAGTGAAAAATTTGGTCACCGTCCTTAGTTCTTACGCCATAAGTGTCATTGTAATAGATAAATATAACAATGAACCTTTAATAAATATAAACGAAAATCCTTTTTGCACTGATGGAAAATGCGGAGAATTTAAACCCTCGTCTGTGTCTAATAAAATAACACTAAACATTTCGTGTAATCGGTAAATATTATAAGTTAAATTAATTAAGTGAATGCGATTACTCCAGTAAGTGAATATTAGTGGATTAACGTAAACTAATTACATATTGAACAAAAATTTTGTGTATAGACGGATACACCATTATAACGTATACACGGTTGTTGCGGTGTTGACCTTTTTGGCCGCACCCGGGTTGACTGTATTCGCTGTAGATGAGACGGCTGCGTTGTTTTGCTCACGCTTCTCAGCTTTCAACTGCTGATCCTTTTGTATTAATATATGTTAGTTGATTGAAGGCTTTCACGTTAAAGAGATTTATGCACTTTGCGTTGAACGATCGTTGGATACGCTGTTCTAAATCTTTTTTTAACGAATTGTCTTTACAGCGTGCTGTCACAATGTATAACTTTACGTTACTTGAAATGTTGTTTCGATGTATTTTTACAATTAATCCAGTGTATTTAATCGGCTCAAAAGACTATGTTGTGGGGCGTATAGGTGAAATAACTATATCTAATTATTATTAGGCTGTTGCAATATTAAAGACTTATTTTATTAAGACCCTCACAAAAAAATTAATTATTCGACACAGATTTTGGATATGTGATGATTAATAAAATGGTGTCGACTGTTTAACTGCCAAAATCAAAGTGTAGTTTAGAAATTTCGTTAGATTTACAAAAAAACACACCGGAGCTTCAAATAAAATTACGTTATTGGCTAAACTCTCTTAAACTATCCTGGTGGGGTGGCTAATTGTCTGACTTTTGGGATACTCCGTCTTTTGTAATTCCTTTTATTGCATCTAGGGAACAGCAAAACAAGGTAGACAATACATAATATATTGTCTTAATACATGTTTATGGCGGCCTTTTGGTCTATACAGATATTAGGTGCAGTCGGGTTTTCCCACTTCTTTACAAATACAGTTTACCGAGAGTTTTACAAATGCGGCCGGTATGTGTTGTAAATTTTAAATATTTTAGAGAATACAATTTTTTATTACAGTACTCTTACGTTATGAAGAATGGGTATGTATATAAGTTTATCTTAATAAAAATAATGTATATATTAGCTTAATTATTAATCTGTTATACTACAATTAACTTATTCGTTTATGAACCGCCAATAGTAAATAGTTTATTTGTATACGGTGTCCAATTGGCCGAAGTAAACCCTGCCTCCTTGCAGTTGGCACGAACGTGGTCTGACCGTCTAAAGAAATATTCTAAAAAAAACATGACCCGAGTCAGCATAACTGTACCCGCCTGCGAAACCGCTCTAATAGCGATAACGCCGACATCCTACAAAGAACAATGGTTATCACTTAAGAATAAAAAATTGATCTTTATGTTGCTTTTAAATAAGTCAATGACGCCATTCCGCCACACCGAGGACAGTTATCAACTACGAAGAACCCATTTAATTTTAAAGTGCCGATAACGCCGCCCGCCGCATAGGACAACAATCGTCGGCTCATAATTAACAACACTCAAGACGAAACTATTAGAGAAAATGAAACCCCAAAGGACAGCGATTATCAGTTAAAAGTGAACTATTAATTTTGAAATGTTATTTTTAAATATATTTAAATATGTTTAAAATGCATGAATATGATAATCCATCTTTATATGGAACTGAATAAAAAGGTCTGCGTGCCCTGACTCTTGGTTAGTCAGCTCTAATAATTGTAACACAAAAGAGTACCATATTTTTAAAATAATAAATTTATTTTTCTCGCCTTTTATCGCCTCATATCCATTAACTCTTCTGAAAAGAATCGAAATAAAAATGCTAATCATCAATCGCGACCTTGCGCGTCGGTTATCAGTCGGTAGTCTATATGTGATTCGAGCGAAGCTATCGATCACCAATACTGACCAAACAATCGTGAATGAAATTATTAATACCAATCGTGAATGAGATCGCGTGATTGGTATTGACGAAAAAGACCCGGTTCCACAGTCGCGGTCGTGGTCAGCGCAACAATAACTCAACAACTCTAATCATTGCAAAATATTACCTGCGGAATATAGAAACCTGTCATCACTAATTTTTTACATTCAGCTTGTTATGTTGCTTTCTGGAAATTGGCCAATTAATACGTCTTGATGATATTTATTTACAAGTACACTCAAAAGATATACCATAAGCATACACACAGACACTAATTCCATATTGAAATTTTTAGACCGTACCTCTTCTTTGATAAAACTTAAACATCTGAATACATTTAAAATATATAAATACAAGTACATAAACAACATACCGGAATATTTCTCAGTGATCAAAATTTAAAGGGATATTTTAGACCTCCTAATAAAATACATTTGTATTCATTCTACCCCGATTAAAAAAATAAAAAAAATTGAATCATTTGTTTGATTTTTAAAAAAACATGGAACGAATGCTCACACTATCGAAACCATCTATTTGGGAACTCGAGACATTTGTTTGGTTCGCCTGTTTCAAGGTCAAATACCCAGCACCTTAATCTTGAATCTACGATCTCGATCTTTTTTAAGCTATCTTTAATACAGTCAAAATGAATAATATTTTTTAAAATTTAAATCAGTAACTCCATTAAGGTAAAAAATTGGAACTTAAGCTTTTTACAATAATTAAAAATTTACGTACCGAATTTAACGTCTGTTTATACATTTTAATCCTTGTTCGAAGTAAAATTCATTATAATACACCGCTCAAATTTGTACGTATTTCTAAGACTTTTTGAACTTTCACATCCGTATTTACCACAAAATTTAAACTTCACAAATTTACTTATCATTTTGATGGTCGGACAAACATTTTTTTGCGAGTACGGTACATTCAGTCTGGTACTAACTGAATTAATTTTCGTCTCTATATGTGTTTTACCTGTTTAGGTGAAGAAGCGCGGTAAGAGATGATTTTCCTTTGTATATTTTATTTACCATTCCCGTGGTACGCTAAGCTTCGAAAAACAATTGTTTTCTTTTCATAATATGATTAAATTGTCGATTCTTAATAGCTATTTAAAATTTGGTCACTGACTAAAATGTAAACAAATAGTAGAAGTATGGGGAGAAATAATGGAATGCATCAGAATTTATACATTTTGATACGATTTTCGAACGTGTATATTGACGGAATATTCTTTTCGTTAGAGTTCAACTTTTTCCACAACTTAGCAGTTAGTACTGTAAATGAGGGCATTAAATGATATACTACGTGCTACTAAATTATATATTACGTTTTCAGCTTCCCTGTCCACTTTAGATACGTCGAAATATTATTAGCTAAACCGTATTTGCATTTCATCAAATAAAATCAATTTAACAACTCCCGCAGCCATCAAAGCCATCAAAGTTACTTTTCTCAAACAGCGATCGCAACACTTTACGCAATCGTCAATTGCCAATATCAATAACGATTAATGCAATAAATAATTAGCAATAACGTTAGGCGTTACTCGCGCCGCCGCCGTTCGCACTGTTCGATAGCTAGCTGTGATTAACGGCTCAGCCGGGTGCTGAGTTCTGGCGCTTTTAACAGGATTTTATAAATTGATATGGTGTGGGGTAGAAACGTTAACATTTATTTTCAATCTAACAAGTGGGACAATCAACAAGTAAAGAGAAGTTATGTAACATGTATTTATAAGTATATTAGTAGCAGACAATGGCCAGGATCTATTATTGGAGCTGGAAGGTGGTGGGAGTATATGCAAAGGCATAAAGTAATTGCGGTATTAATAGGTAGGCATAATACACCGATTTATCCAAAGGCATAAAACAAATAGGTTATAAGCAGGAATATATACAGGGATTAGATATGATATATACATGAATATAAGACATGAAGCGATTGGGACGTTAAGTAGGTAGGCAGATAAGTATGTGCAGGTACATACAAAGGCATGAAGCACTGGTTATAGTGAAGCCAAAAGAGGGATGTGTTACGAACCAGACATTTCCAGTGAACTGTGAGTTTTTAGTGGGTTCATAGCATTCACGTTAAATTCGGAAAAAAATAAACTATTTAATAAAAAAAAATAAACGTCTTTCAATAACCTCTGAAACTAAAAGTTTAAAATAATAAAAAAAAAATTCAAGTATCTCACGTGAATTTATTGCATTATAATATTACTAGCGTGACCCGTGCGAAGTCTTCGCATTATAAATTATTCAACTCAATTTAATAAATCAAAATTGATTGCAGGTATTCAATTCATTTCTAATTTTGCACACTGCTTATTACGTTTTTATTCCATTATGAAGCTCAGATGACAGATCAAACAAATATTTTACTAAAATTGACATATAGAGGCGCAAGTATCAAAAGCATTGAGCTAAAGCGCCACTTTATTTATACGTGAGTGAATTTGAAATTAAACAAAAATTTTACCGACCGTCAATTATATTGACGTTGAGCCGTTAGATGGCAGCATTGCTGTTTTGTGTATATAATTTTAATAATTAATTAATTTGCAAAAACAATAGCAATAATAAATTTTTTAGTTGTGGATGCCGGTAGAGCAAGCAATGATCTATAAAATGATATATAATTTATGTGGATTAGTTGTGAGGTTTTTTCTAAAAAGGGAGAGTAACATCTTAACCTTAGCGTATTAATATATATATATATATATATATATATATATATATATATATATATATATATATATATGATATGATGATGATGATGATGATTTCTGAAAATACTGCTACTTATAGACACTTATGAAGTCGTTTCCAAGTTGAATTTAGGCGGTTACGTGTCTATTTACCTGAGAAGCTTCTATTTTGTGAAACGAAATTACATTCTTAAATTGAAAAGTTGGTCTACAAAGCTACAGTATTTTATATATATCTACTGCTACTTATAGACACTTTGAAGTCGTTACCAAGTTGAATGTAGGCGGTTACGCGTCTATTTACCTGAGAGAGGCAGAGAGGCCTCTATTTTGTGAAACGAAATTACATTCTTAAATTGAAAAGTTGGTCTACAAAGCTAGAGTATTTTACATATATCTACTGCTACTTATAGACACTTTGAAGTCGTTACCAAGTTGAATGTAGGCGGTTACGCGTCTATTTACCTGAGAGAGACAGAGAGGCCTCTATTTTGTGAAACGAAATTACATTCTTAAATTGAAAAGTTGGTCTACAAAGCTACAGTATTTTATATATATCTACTGCTACTTATAGACACTTTGAAGTCGTTACCAAGTTGAATGTAGGCGGTTACGCGTCTATTTACCTGAGAGAGACAGAGAGGCCTCTATTTTGTGAAACGAAATTACATTCTTAAATTGAAAAGTTGGTCTACAAAGCTACAGTATTTTATATATATCTACTGCTACTTATAGACACTTTGAAGTCGTTACCAAGTTGAATGTAGGCGGTTACGCGTCTATTTACCTGAGAGAGACAGAGAGGCCTCTATTTTGTGAAACGAAATTACATTCTTAAATTGAAAAGTTGGTCTACAAAGCTACAGTATTTTATATATATCTACTGCTACTTATAGACACTTTGAAGTCGTTACCAAGTTGAATGTAGGCGGTTACGCGTCTATTTACCTGAGAGAGACAGAGAGGCCTCTATTTCGTGAAACGAAATTACACTCTTAAATTGAAGAGTTGGTCTACATAGGTACAGTATTTTTTGACTATTTACAAAACATGATAATTATTTAATTCCCTTTAATAAAGAAATTCACGAACAAATTAATGACATAACATGGGGCAGACAATCACATGGCATGGGTTAACTCTTGAAAAACCGCGCGTATAATACTGTTTACATAAAAACCACAGTCATACTTTTTAATCTGTTCGTTGGAAAACTACGATATGAAATGGAAATTTGATTTATGTAATTTGTAAATTACTACAAAATACTACTATAATTTGATAAGGATTAAGACAGTTTTGCACAAAAAGCTTTGGAAAATTGGGTTGAAATTTTTTTTAAACAGTAAAATGTTTGTCATTGTTTTTATTTAATACATGTACATATACTGTATTTTTATGCAGACTTTATTGCAGACTTCTTTGAGAAGAATAATGTTGCCATATATTATTTCCAAGTATCTCTAATTGTTTAAGCAGTGTACGCGAAGATACCTCTCTGATGAATACTTTGTTTCCAATTTTATCGATATTCTTCGTTCACAAGTCGGGTAATTTTTACAAAATATTCATAAATTATACATTCATCAATGAAAATTTAAACGAAATGCGTTCAATAGTTAGTAAGAAAATCGCGTAAATTCAGAAAGACAGATGCGGCGGAGGACTTTATATATATATATATATATATATATATATATATATATATATATATATATATATTTATATTAATATCACGTGAAATTATATAGTTACTCAATACATATTTGTTGTACGTTTTTCAAGATAGAAGCGCAAGAGTTTGTCACGTAGATTTTCCAACTTTTTTTAATAAAACCTTCTATTAGCTCGAGGTAAATGCTGACATTTCAGACGAAACCGCTTTGTTTGCTGTAATTCAAGCGCGCACGAATATTTTCCTTTTGATCTTGGTTTGCACGGATTATTGACCTTATTAAACGCGAGAGCGATGTTCTGTCATCGGCCCTTTTTTCAACTTTATATATATTTATTTTGGTATCATTACGTTTCAAAGTCAATTTAAATTTAAAATACGACATACCGAATTAGTATTTTCGGCTGTTTATTATTCTTTTGTAAATTATATCAATGAATTGTAAAATATTTTAACGTAACGGAATATGGTTTTAGGTATACATTATCTATTTTTAGCGTCTTGTTTCGGAAGCTGCTTCGTGTTACGCAATTTTGTTCACATTTGAGTCATTCGATTTTTAATATCCCATACCTCAAAAGTAAAAAGAGAACCCTTGTAATATCACCCTGTCTGTCCGTCGCTATAACACTGTTTTTTTTTCGGAAAGCGTTAGAGGAAGAACTTGAAGTAACGTAGCATACTGACACGCACATATTTCGGTAGCTTACACTCAAATATATTTATTTATAATATTTAGAGGGTCAGGACGGGGGTTAATTAAGTACTGGACAAAAATTTAATATTCAATATATAGTGTGGGATATCGTTTGAAAGGGCTAATCTTAAGGGTCGCTAAAATATTTTACATCATTTTAGGGAGTAAACCTTCTGAGATATACCGAATATACTGGATTGAATGAACTGAAAATTATGAAGGGAATTAGGGTTTTTAGAAGCTTGCGCAAAGGTTATAGGAAAATTAAAACGATGATTTCGTACTCAGTTTTCTGAGATAGTCACTATAATACATATATATATATATATATATATATATATATATATATATATATATATATATATATACACACACACACACATATATATATATATATATGTATATATATATATATATATATATATATATATATATATCCCTACCTTCTTAATTATATTAGATGTTTTTAAATATTTATTATGCTAGGAAGTTCATGTTAGTGATGATTTGATTTTAGAATGAAGTACGGTGCTCTTGATGCGCATGTCAGACTTGCGCTTGGACGATTTTTCAATTTAAAAGTTATAATTTACGGTCATTTCACATGTAACTATCGTTTTTCATAGTTAGATATAACTCTCCGCAAGTGAGACAATAGTTGCATCTCTTCTTCTTCGTTGTCGTTACACGCTTTGCAGAGTGATCGTGGTTGTCACGTCGACATGCGACGCCACTCTCACTCTCCTTGTACGTTCGAGCAGTGGTCCATTGAGGGTCTTCTTTATTTGATCTGTCCACCTCATTGGTAATCTGCCGCGCGGTTTGATGCTTTCGACTTTGGCCTGGTTTACTAGGCCCTCTATAGATTCACATCCGCGCCGTTGGAACTAGCTCTGAATTTATTTAAAATATTACACAACCCTACAATGGGATTGACATTTATTGTACACGAAAATTATGCGTAAATACTAAGTTACTCTCTATTTCATATTTCGCATGCATGTACAACATCCGTTTGCGATCCCAATCACTCGCGTGTCTTATTCACACATAACAGAAAGAAACGCCGCTATATGAAAAAAAACGGGAAGGATAGATTACTCCACAAGTCTATCTCACTTTCTAATATATCGGCGTCTCCCTCTGTTGGTCGCACATGATCGACGGTACGCAAATTTATTGTACACGAAAATTATGCGTAAATACTAAGTTACTCTCTATTTCATATTTCGCATGCATGTACAACATCCGTTTGCGATCCCAATCACTCGCGTGTCTTATTCACACATAACAGAAAGAAACGCCGCTATATGAAAAAAAACGGGAAGGATAGATTACTCCACAAGTCTATCTCACTTTCTAATATATCGGCGTCTCCCTCTGTTGGTCGCACATGATCGACGGTACGCAAATTTATTGTACACGAAAATTATGCGTAAATACTAAGTTACTCTCTATTTCATATTTCGCATGCATGTACAACATCCGTTTGCGATCCCAATCACTCGCGTGTCTTATTCACATATAACAGAAAGAAACGCCACTATATGAAAAAAAACGGGAAGGATAGATTACTCCACAAGTCTATCTCACTTTCTAATATATCGGCGTCTCCCTCTGTTGGTCGCACATGATCGACGGTACGCAAATTTATTGTACACGAAAATTATGCGTAAATACTAAGTTACTCTCTATTTCATATTTCGCATGCATGTACAACATCCGTTTGCGATCCCAATCACTCGCGTGTCTTATTCACATATAACAGAAAGAAACGCCACTATATGAAAAAAAACGGGAAGGATAGATTACTCCACAAGTCTATCTCACTTTCTAATATATCGGCGTCTCTCTCTGTTGGTCGCACATGATCGACGGTACGCAAATTTATTGTACACGAAAATTATGCGTAAATACTAAGTTACTCTCTATTTCATATTTCGCATGCATGTACAACATCCGTTTGCGATCCCAATCACTCGTGTGTCTTATTCACACATAACAGAAAGAAACGCCGCTATATGAAAAAAAACGGGAAGGATAGATTACTCCACAAGTCTATCTCACTTTCTAATATATCGGCGTCTCCCTCTGTTGGTCGCACATGATCGACGGTACGCAAATTTATTGTACACGAAAATTATGCGTAAATACTAAGTTACTCTCTATTTCATATTTCGCATGCATGTACAACATCCGTTTGCGATCCCAATCACTCGCGTGTCTTATTCACACATAACAGAAAGAAACGCCACTATATGAAAAAAAACGGGAAGGATAGATTACTCCACAAGTCTATCTCACTTTCTAATATATCGGCGTCTCTCTCTGTTGGTCGCACATGATCGACGGTACGCAAATTTATTGTACACGAAAATTATGCGTAAATACTAAGTTACTCTCTATTTCATATTTCGCATGCATGTACAACATCCGTTTGCGATCCCAATCACTCGCGTGTCTTATTCACACATAACAGAAAGAAACGCCGCTATATGAAAAAAAACGGGAAGGATAGATTACTCCACAAGTCTATCTCACTTTCTAATATATCGGCGTCTCCCTCTGTTGGTCGTACATGATCGATGGTACGCAAACGCTTAGCTTATAGTAGTTGCTTAACACATCTTCATGTTTCTGAAGTTGATTTCGAAATTGATTTGATGAGCAATAGTGATAGACGCACGGATCTTTATGGGATGTAGCTTAAAACATTCCTATGGAGCTAATTGGGCGAGTATATTCTAAAAGCATGGGTAAATTCTGGCTTGATGTAAAACTTTATATATATATATATATATATATATATATACACATATGTGTTTGTATATGTATAATGTTGTAAATGGGATTTTTTTAAATAACTAAAAAATATAAAATTTCAGAGTACTTATAAAAGTAAAAAACAAAGCTTAAATCAAATCAAACTTAAATTTATTTGGCAATAATAAACGTTTCTCAAATAACTGTGAATTTATTTTTATATATTTATTTATTTTATTACACACGCTGAACCCATCCCAACATTTCCACATCGAGATACTATTTTACGTTGAGTATTTAGTTCTATGCACAAAGTTGAAAAAATGAATCTGAAGCTATAAATTATATTATCGGTTTTAATAAAGATTTATTAAAATAATAATGACACACGAAATAATAATAAAAAAAATGTTCAAAGGTAATCGTAATATTAATTGAATAATATATTGTAAATAAGATTTAACAAAGAAATTACAGGATTTAAAAATTAACATTTGAGTAATAGTTATTAACAGATTGACCTCCAAGTAATATCCAATAAACGGAAAGGTAGCATTGGGATGCCAATCACCAAATATGTCGACAGAATGGAATAATATATGTTGGTAATTATTACCATAAATTATCACTTTAAAATTAAAAGTCGCCAATTACTAGTCTTGTTAATTTTGAAATAATTAATTAATCATTTGATTAAATAAACTAAAAATACTTTACTTAATAAGTAAACGGTTTAAAGTTAATGATCTATTAACATATAGAAGAAGGGACGTACAAGCGAGTGTTCAGAGAGTATAAGATTAGGTCTAACCTTTCTAGTTACAGACCGTCAAAATAGATATACAAACAGTTCTTTTATTTAGGTTATGCTGATATAGTGATCTCATTCGAACTATATTTATATCCCTTGTTTTCACACTTTTTTGATTTTACACTTGATAATGTGCATTTTCATTAATATCAATGTTTTCCATAATGAATGAATATACTGTATTCATTCATTACGGAAAACATTAATATTGTGTAAATATAAACGCTATATCCTTTATAAAAATATAGCAACATAGATAAAACATCTTAATTTTTCTATATTAAAATTGAAATGGAATAACGCATGGACATTCAGACAATAACGTCCGTTATAAAATACATTTCTCCTCATTCCCATTAAAACGAGGCGTTGAGAACTAAAAGCATTTAACAGTTTGCGGGTAGTGGCTTAAGTTTACATCGAAATAAATTGTAATGGCGCATTCGACCGTCGGCCGTCGACTGTTGTGGTCGTGGAACGAGCTCTGGAGCGGTTATAATTTTGATTTTATGTCTTTCTGTTGAAAACCGCTAGACGAGAAAATGGTGTTTTTCGATTGTGTAATCGAATGGGATTGGTTTGGCTGTTCGTTGTGTCGAAACGAGGGTATATAGCCATCGGGTAATGTTCAGTTCACCTGATTACCGGACTCACGAAACTTGTGGTACATGATATATCAAATTGTTTAGTAAACAAATGTCTGTTTATTAGTTATGGGAAGAACTAAAATAAAAACGTATCATAAGTTTCTAGTTCACTTGACATAGTGAACTAGTTCAATAAAATAGTACCACTGTACTAAAAATGAACGATTATAACAGCTTTGCGCGCCGTATTAGGTATATTTATTACATGCCCTCTTTTTCGTTCATATGCTGTTAGATCTTTGTATATCGAAACACAAATATCCATAAAAAATACCACCCAGTTAATTCGAATTACAATACGCATGCATTCTTTCTAAATAATTGCATATTTATATTTTTTTCATAATTTACAATATTTAAGGAATTTATATATAATCGGGAATTTTACTGTTGTAATTAAATATGTTAATGTAATAAACATACTCATTACAATGCAATTCAATGTTTAGTTGATTTTTTAATGATGAAGTATACAAGTTATAGTATTTGGTTTGGGAGTTAAAGGCGGGTAATGAATAATATTCTTGTAAGAAATGGTAATCAAGTTATTTATAATATAAGTAGGTCTGGTAAGGGTTTTAAGGTAAATGATATTTATTTATTTTTAAATAAATATTATATTAAATATTAAATATACGCGCTTTCATAACATGAACTTCGTATTCGTTCATACAACTCGTAGAATATGTATTATGTTCGAGTGGTCTGACCTTTGCACTAAAGTGAAATAAACAAAAGATGAATTAAATTCATCGATTCGTAGGTTCGTAACATTCCGTACACGTTAATTCGTAGTACATCGTGTAGTAATAAAGTGGACTATAGTATAAATATACTATAGTCCACTTTATTATTACACGATGTACTACGAATTTAAAAATATACTTGATGTGTTTAAGACCGGAAAATAAAAAAATTACCTTTAAAAGCCTATTACAAAACATTGAAAACACGTGACCTTTGGGGCACCTGTGTTACACCGCACTTCCGTCAACGCCATTTCGTGACTTCGTTCGTGTCATAATCGCAATACACAGTGTAAATACGCCGTTCGTGTCATAATCGCCACATACACAGTGTAATCGCCACATACACAGTGTTATAATCGCCGGTTATGCAGTACTAGTGGAAATAGCATAATTGAATTGTATTCAGTGCTATGATTCCGATTAGTATATTGTTAGAATAAATCAAATTAGTGTAAAGTGCATCAACTGTTTATTGTTGTAACAGAAAGGCAAATAAGGACTATCGGCTGTTTATACAACGATACTTGTATTTTATGTTTCTGTTATAATCCCCGGATATGCAGTACTAGTGGAAATAAAATAATTGAATTGTATTCAGTGATATGATTCCGATTAGTGTATTGTTAGAATAAATTAAATTAGTGTAAAGTGCATCAACTGTTTATTGTTGTAACAGAAAGGCAAATAAGGACTATCGGCTGTTTATACAACGACACTTGTATTTTATGTTTCTGTTATAATCGCCGGATATGCAGTACTAGTGGAAATAAAATAATTGAATTGTATTCAGTGATATGATTCCGATTAGTATATTGTTAGAATAAATTAAATTAGTGTAAAGTGCATCAACTGTTTATTGTTGTAACAGAAAGGCAAATAAGGACTATCGGCTGTTTATACAACGACACTTGTATTTTATGTTCCTGTTATAATCGCCGGATATGCAGTACTAGTGGAAATAAAATAATTTAATTATATTCTGTGATATGATTCCGATTAGTATATTGTTAGAATAAATCAAATTAGTGTAAAGTGCATCAACTGTTTATTGTTGTAACATAAAGACGAATAAGGGCTATCGGCTGTTTATACAACGATACTTGTATGTTATGTTCCTGTTATAATCGCCGGATATGCAGTACTAGTGGAAATAAAATAATTTAATTATATTCTGTGATATGATTCCGATTAGTATATTGTTAGAATAAATCAAATTAGTGTAAAGTGCATCAACTGTTTATTGTTGTAACATAAAGACGAATAAGGGCTATCGGCTGTTTATACAACGATACTTGTATGTTATGTTCCTGTTATAATCGCCGGATATGCAGTACTAGTGGAAATAAAATAATTTAATTATATTCAGTGATATGATTCCGATTAGTATATTGTCAGAATAAATAAAATGAGTGTAGGGTGTACCAATATTTTAATTGTTTTAACAGAAAGGCGTACAAAGGCTATCGGTTGTTAATGCAATGATACTTATTTGGTATCACGACTGAGCACGAAATCAATTATAACATATTCGGCGTCGTTTTTAATGTATAGTGGAGAACATTTATAATTATATAAATGCATGTATCGTAATGTTAAAACTAAAATATATTAACTATCAGAATTTAGTGGCATCTTTGTGTACTTTATTTGTACAAGTGTATGAAGAAAGGTAATTTGTTTCGTTTGTGAATGAGATGCAATAAACGTCCATGAATTATTTAAAATGGTGTTCAGTGATGTATGACAGCGTAAAAATGAAAAATGTGATGGTCAGAGGGTGATCAAACGGGTACTCAGATTAATGACAGCATCTCAGGTCCAAGATGGCGATGAATATAAATGTATACAGCGACCTCTGGCGATAGCTACATGTCGCTATCCAATGGACAAGGACGCTATGCAACTACATTATAAAACTCAGACGCAAACCACACTATTCTGAGCCTTTTCTGGAACAACTGTCAAACGTAAGCGCAAAATTGTATTATTTTTTATATATTTAGTGTTATAAGTCTTGTATATTAATTAAATAATAAGGGTGTTGTAGCCAATGGTTGCAATATATTAAGGTTTTTTTTGTTATTTGTTATTTTGTATTTTCTAATTCAAAATGGCGTGTAGTTGTCATTTTTCTCTTTGCCTCGAACCGAAAGTCAGCTAGTGTTGTCCATTATTGCTTCTCATATAATATTGCAACATGATATTTTAAAGATTAATGTAAATTTTATACACTAATGATGCATAACAATTGTTGATGTTTTGGGACGTAACAACAGTTATTTAGCAACATTTATTGCTAAAAGTATATTAGGAGTTGGAAAGTAATTCTGACACGTATGTATTAACTCTGGATATGTTTTGAACAATGTTATCATTATTTAAATAAACTTGTCAAGCACGAGTTGAAAATTGCACTACGAGGGTTCCGTACACATTTGAGTAATTATAAACATTTAATGGTACGTAATATTCCTATTAAACTATTTACATAATTTTAATTCTTTAGAATGAAATTATATTGCCTACTATATCTTTCACAAGCACACATTTAAAAAAAATTATGTGATAAAACTAAAAATTGAAAATTTTCGGATTTTTTCCTTTACTTGTGCTGTAAGACCTTGGCTTTTTGCCAAATTTCATTATTCTAAATCAATAGCAAGTACCCTATAGGTTTGATTTATTTGCGAGTGTCACAATATGAGCATAAATGGCCGGAAAGAAAACATATTGTCTACTTTATGTTTCACAAGCGCATATTTAAAAAAAATACTTCCTTCTTTTTATGTGTTATATATACAAATTAACAATTTTTAACTTCTTGATTTTTTCGATTTTTCCTTTACTTGTGCTGTAAAACTTTGCTTCTTGCCAAATTTTATGTTTTTAGGTCAACGGGAAGTACCTATAGATTTGCAAGTGTCAAAAATGCGGTAAAAATGGTCACATTTTCAGGGTTCTTTTATTTCGTTGACTTAGAAGCGTGATTTTTTTACAGCTCGGAAGGACTGTAGATAAAACATTTATGGTATTTGATATTAATTTCAATTATTTAGCTCCACGTGTTCCTGAGAAAAAGAGCTTTGACAGACAGACACACAGACAGGCGAACAACGAAGTAATCCTCATAAGGGTTCCTTTTTTCCTTTTGAGATACACAACTTTGAAAGATAATTATATATGTATATATATATATATATATATATATATATATATATATATGCACTCAGGATCTTTGTGATAATACCAGGAATCACTAATGACTTTGAACAGGGGTTTACTGTTACTGCATTTCTTGGAAAATTAACAATAGATCTGACCCTTTGTTCAAATGGGTAACATTTGCTTGGCATACTAATTAAGAACACTACAGTTTACTAGCTCATTGTTGAAGATACAGCTGAATAGTGCAGTTGATTATAATTTTTTAGTACTTTTTTGTTTTCTGACTATATTTTGGCCACAAGAAGGTTAGTGTGAGTGTTTTTTGTGAGGAAAAATGAGAAAAGACACTAGTTGTGATGCATTCACTCGAAAAATTATTGCATCTCTGTCAAAATTATTGCGGTCCTTGAGCAGAAATGGTCATATCAGAAGGTAGCTGACCACTTAAAATGTTCCAGAACTAAAGTATTTAATGCTATAAAACATTTTAAGAGACATGAGACTTACGAAGATGTCCCAAGAAAGAAACGTCCTCGTAAGTCCACCCCAAGGACTGATACCCAAATTATTCGTATGGCGAAAATTAACCCCAAACTCACATCAACTGACATAAAACGGCAACTTTTTGGCGAGGATCCATCAGGACTTGCTACCAGGACCATAAGAAAACGTCTCAATGAATCAGAATTGTATGGTAGAGTGGCGCACAAGAAGCCCTTAGTGAGCAAGCGAAATAGGGAGGCCAGAATTAAGTTTGCTTCTGAACACAAGAACTGGACTCTACAACAGTGGAAGTATCTTTTATGGTCTGATGAGATTAAAATAAATAGAGTTGGGTCTGATGGCCGTCAATATGTACGGAGACCACCAAATAAAGCTTTCAACCCAAAATGCACCACTGTGGCTTTGAAACACGGTGGGGGTAATATCAAATTGTGGGGTTGCTTCTCCTGGTTCGGTGTTGGACCCTTGGTAAAAATCGAAGGTAACATGGACCAAAATCTCTACAAACATATTCTAGAGAGTACCATGTTACTATATGCAGAGGAAAATCTGCCAGTTGTTTGGAAGTTCCAACAAGATAATGATCACAAACACACAGCCAAATCAGTTAAGGAATGGTTCACAACTAATTCAGTAGACGTGATCGAGTGGCCTTCCTGCAGCCCCGACCATAACCCAATAGAAAACCTGTGGTATGATGTGAAGGAAAGCCTGGTAAATAAAAACATTAAATAATTGGATGAACTTTTCAAAGAAACACAAGAGGCTTGGAATGCTATTCCAGCAGCACGCTGTCAAGCTCTGGTGGAGTCAATGTCAAGGCGATGTGCAGCAATTCTTGAAAATAAAAGATTTCCAACTAAGTATTAGTGTACTGCAGTGAATAGCATCTTCATTTAACAGAAGTTAAGAGACATTTTCAACTTCATCAATAACCTGTTTTTTATAATGAGAGACATTAACGTTAACCACAAATTCTCGCAACAAGAAAATTATGATTAGGAATAATGTGGGATATGGGAAACACGATTATCCCCGCCGATCTTGCGTCATAGTTAATGCAACAATATGGCCACTTTCGCCACGGTCTAAACATCCAAATTACTTTATAGACAACACAAGGGATAACAAAATGTCTTACTGTGTGTGTTGATGTGTACATTGTGGTAAATAATTATAATGAGAGGAAAGCTAGGAATAAATGACTACTTAGGAATAAATGAGAGGAAAGCTATTGGTGAGTATTGTTTAATAAAAACATTCTAATTTTTCGCAACTATGGGTTTTTCGAGGAACCCACGTTTTTCGGGGGCGTGCATGACTTGAAGATGATCAGCCATATTTACTGAAACACATTTCACGACATAAATTGACTCCATCATTATATATTATATGATGGAGTCATAAAACCAGATGGTTTTGGTAAAACGGTCACTTATTCGGAAAAAGTCACTTATTATACACATCTTAATGAGCAAGGGAAAATTACCGATATCATCCAGGAAAAACGTAACTTTGCTTATGTGAGAGAAACAAGCTCACGTAGAAGTGTGGAAAGGATTATCTATCCACGGTCATCCAGTGGAAGCCTAATATATAGACTCGATAGAAAACCAAAATAATAACCAGGAATTAAATGTTGATGAATGGCACAGAATCCATGTTCGCGAATCGCAATATTTTTTGCAAATAATCAAGTGTTCCTTTCAGAAATGCTGCAGACTAACAAGGAGTGGTCTAGGGACCGTTTTAATAAATGCATTTCTAGCGTCCCTTATTTGCGTTCAACAAAAGGTTGTGATCTTTCCATCGCCATACCTACTGGTTAAGACGGAGTTTTCCTACATTACGGTTTTCTCGTTATTTAGAGCCAAGTGATTCATTGGGATTCAAACAGATACTCTATGATCTGTTTTGTGTAACAATATACAGAAGTTTAGCAATCAGAATACGTACACAATATGGGCTTTACCATGCTACAAATCGCTAAAATATAAAACCTAGACTAGTGAGAAACAGCAGATTTAAAAAAGAACTGTTCATATTGCAGCTTATCGTGCATGAGAGTTGCTATGTATATTTCGTGATGAAAATACGGGGGAAGAAACCGTTGAATAGGTAGAGGAAGCCGATATTGATCGAGCCACAGTTGAAGTATTTAATGCATCTAGTAGCATGGCAACTCTTTTTATCATAACAATACGTCGATGCATTAAGTACTTGAACGTTGTAGAAACAATGACCCACAATCCGTTCACATGTGATAAAACTTTTTTCTAACACACCGACAACAATAGTGTGAACTAGTTAAACACGAAAAGTATTATTTTGAACAATTTTATTTTTAATAAACACATTTGAACTTTGAAAAATATTTTTGTATAAAATGAGAATTCAGATTGGATGTGACGTATTTTCAGAGGGAAGGGGGGTGGGGTCAATTGATTTGTGACGAAGTGTGTCAAGAAGGTGTGCGTTAATATGAGCAAAAATAGCATGAAGTATTAAATGGACGATCCCTTATAGTGGATTGGGGAAGACCGCGTACTTGTTGTCGCTCCTAGTCAGTTTTAAATACTTCAACTAAGGTAAATTGTCCCAACAAACAAAGAGTCCAAGTTCCGTTTTAATTTCTACTTATACTTTCCTATATTAAAAGTTACAATTTTATCAGATCATTTTACGATCAAATTCTAAAAAAATGTACGAACGTAACAGAATATGTCATTTAATCGATTATGTGTGTGGAAACTAAATTCATAATAATTATGTTGCATTGACACTGATAATAGTACGACTGGACCTTATACCCGCCAGCTACGAGCACTCAAAGTTCCCGCTCTTTCTAATGACCATAAAACCGTCAGAATATCGAGACAAATAAATTTTAATACCGCATGATGCTCGAAATTTAGAGGCTTACTGTGCACCTAGTAGTGTACTTAACTTTGTATTATTGCAGTCTTTATTGCCGTCTTTATGTCTACATAATGTTTTTACATTTTGGACAATTTTCTCCATTGCTATTATCAAATCAAAAAGCGAAGTACGCAGGTGGTGAAGTGTGCTTTTCAGCACGTATATTAATAAGTTTACTTCTGATATCCAATACGACGAGATTGAAATAGTGTGTTTCCGCACCCCTCATAATGGAAAATCAACTATTTGTATATAGTATTTATAATTTGATACTACATTTTGCAACTATTTATGCAGAAAATAGTTTTCAACAAAAATGTCAAACATACAGACGAGAAGGCTAATAAAACAATACAACCTCAGGTGGTTAAGAAAGCGACAGAAGAAAGAATGGGGTACCAAAAAAATTCGATTTGTAGAGTACATTAGTCAACCAGCTTTCAAACGACTTTTAAACGCAGACATTGAAAGTCCATTTTCTATAATTATATTTACTGGTTTCCATAATTTTGTTGTAGATATAGCAAAGTATTCTCCATAGAAAGCAACTTTATACTTACAAATTAGCAGTTTTTATCGTTAAAACCAATCGAAGGCCGTGATATGATGGCAGTTGGAATTTTATTTCAAGGAAAGTTATATTTACAGATTTACATATAGAGTTATATATATATATATATATATATATATATATATATATATATATATATATATATGTGTGGAAGTACCGCAAAACAAATGGTTATACAATGTAGTACAAACACTAATGTATAAGATAGAAAGCACGCAGCATTTCAAACAAACATCTATATAACCAGTGATCGGTCGTCAACCAACGAGCATTTCCATAACCAAAAACCTGAAGCGGTCAACGGAGCAGAAAAAATATCAAGACGGGTTCCAACTAGGCAAGTAAAATAAAGTATGGCATGATTCTCTCATGTAATAGCCAGGGGGAAATAGGTTATAAAACGTAAAAGGCGTTTGTACAAACGAACGGTAGCCTTTGATTGCTGCGTCTACTACGAATGAAGGAGAGAAATGATTATTGAGTGATACTTCCTTTAAATACACCTTTCAATTTAGTTTTCGTCTAATTCAGTCCATTTCATAGGCAGATACATCTCGTTTTTAAGCTATGCCAGTAACTCCAAAGATTGGTTGTCTTCCTCAACGGAAATTAGAGAAAAAAGGTGCGTGTACTTATGTATGCGCGTGAGAAGTTATACTTCTTTGGCATCATTAAATAATACATACGGATAGATAACCTCAATTATATTGGAGCACTTGAAAAAGTCTATAAACACAATTTTTTCACTAATATTTACGAATAGTAAATATAATAATAAAAATATTAAATTTAAATCACTGCTGAATATAATTTATCAGCACATATATAAATCGCACTTATATGAAATTAAAACACGTGTGTGAATGTAGACACTAGAAACATGTGGATAAATACTATGAATATGAAAAAAGTGAACAGAGGCGACGATGGTGCCAATAGCTTTTGTTTCGAGACTGCAACCGCTGCAACTTCATACTGTAACTTTTGTGTGACGAATCTTAAAATTTCACTCTCATCATTTTTTCATAACGCACCTAAAGAAGTATAACTTCAAAAAAAGGGTGATGAAATAGGTCTATCATTATACTGGAAATGGCTGCAGAAAAAAGAATTTTCTAGACAATAACTTCAAGAAACCATGAGAAAATAGGGTCTTACTCGAGAGAGCCGAAAATTCGCGAAGTTGAGAACATGCCCAAAGAAAAGACAAATTAATTTATGTAGTACGTTCTTAGTTCGTGTAGCATTTATTTCGTCTAATCGTTTAAGAGACCCGCCTCTACGATAAGGTGAAGAAAGTCAGTTGAAGTTAAACAACTAAGAGTAATTAATTAAACGGGGCATTGGAGTATTAATTAATAACGGTGAAGTAATTAACAGAGCGTAACTAGTGGTGTGAAATATTTAACCTATATCAGTAAGTGGCTTTGCATAATGTAAAATAATACAGTGTAATTAAATATTTTAATTATTTATTTTTAGAATATTGAATTAATCGATACAAGAAAGCAAATTATAGCTTGAAGAAAGCTTTATTATGAAAATAGCTTTCAGTAAAGTCGGTTAGAAAATTATCACGCTTATGAATGGATATTTCTTGTTTGAAGTCGTTTCGTATTGCGTAGTTGGACAAACTTTAGGTAACGTTAAGTATTGTTGAGGATAACTTGTTTATTGTTACATAAGTTTTTATTTTATTTCATTACGATAAAACAATTTGTCTATTGAAATACAACTCGTTACACATGAGGCTTGTTTCAATGGGAGCAACATTGCTATACTATATCTGTCAGGATCAATGCAATTGTTCAAACATTGAGAGCCAATTGCAATTTCGTGTGCCTGGGAAATCGACCCAGAACTCTACGCACTTTTACCTTTCCAAATTTCGTATTAATGCTGATATCCGTGCGCTGCTGAACAGACTTAGTGATGATTGTGATATACTGTTCCATTCTGTCGATGTATTCGCTAGTTCGTTATCCCAATACAAGTGGTCAATTTATAAAGTTAATCTGTTAATAGGAATAGGGTATTTGACTACATTTTTTTATTACTAAAATCGAATAAGTAATAACATTAAAACCAGTTACAATAAATATATCGTACTTAGTACTTTTCATTACAAAGTTATAACGACTTAAAAACTGATGAACTACGATTGCCGCGAAAACGCCCCATGCAAAACATAACTGGCTTATGACGTCACTGGTCTATTATTTCAAATTCATTGTAAGGGAGTTTGTTAAATATTTTTAGTATCTCGTTAAATATTGCGTTAAGTTATATATTGCATATTATAATTTTCTCAATCTTTTGCGTGGAAACTAAATTCATAATAACTTTTTCAATTTAATGAACAAAAAAATTGATACTTTTTCCTATTTAGAAGTTTCGATTAATTGTTTCTTATATGCATATTTTTTTTCGCAACAAGGTCTTTTTAAACCTATTTTGCAATTTTAAAAGCTTTTTATAAAAAATATTGACATCAGTCAAATACTCAATTAATTACCTCGTTATAGCGTTAACTATCATTTAAGTTTTTCAATTAATTGTCACCGTTTGATGTTATTAAATTATTGTTATTTTTATGAATATCTTAATTATTTATTAATTTTGATTTTAAGTTTTCTTCATTATTTTGTGTAACATTTTTTTAATCAAGTTATAATTAAACTTACAATATAAATTACATCTCAAGTTTCTTCAACTCATATACGTTGAAGGAACTTTGGGATATAGAACTAAATACTCAACGTAGTTATAGTAGTATAATAATAGAATATAATAATATAATAGAACTAAATACTCATAGTAGTATAATAATAGAGTAGAACTCTATTATATTATCTCGATGAGGGAATATTAATACACAACTTTGACTAGCATGAAACTTAAACTTTGTTAATTGATCATGATTTGCTTTTGTTTTCTTCCATGTCAAATTATTAAATAGAAGTAACATACGTTATAGGTATTATATACCAAAATAAAATGTATAACTGACGAAATAATAGAGAAAAATATTGTATGAAAGAAAAGGTTTTAATGTAACGAAAGAAAATTAAAATGTACGCTTGGAAATTCTTGTGTTTCAAATTATTTTTTTATTGTGGACGATTTATTCATAACAAAATTAATTACATATAAGCAACGAATCGCTATAAAATTTTGCATAAGTTCATTTGCTGGAGTAATATATACGTTGTAATATGGGGCTTGTGTGGAATATTAATATAACAAAAAATATGTCTGAATGTTTCTTACTTATTCACGTCTAAATAATTAAGCGAATTTTTATGAAAGTTAATACGAATATAGTTTAGTGTTCTTATTAATATATAGGTATATAATTTTTAACTCGACCACTAATATAATATATAGGTATATAATTTTTAACTCGACCTCTGATATAATATATAGGTATATAATTTTTAACTCGACCACTAATATAATATATAGGTGTATAATTTTTAACTCGACCACTAATATAATATATAGGTATATAATTTTTAACTCGACCACTAATATAATATATAGGTATATAATTTTTAACTCGACCACTAATATAATATATAGGTATATAATTTTTAACTCGACCACTAATATAATATATAGGTATATAATTTTTAACTCGACCACTAATATAATATATAGGTATATAATTTTTCACTCAAGAACTAATGTAATTCCTAGTATAACTTCTTAAAAAGAATCTATCAAGCCCGAGTGGAACTCTACTACCTACGAGGGTTTCATACACATTTGGCATTTATAAACGTTTTATGGTACATAATATTCTTATTAACTATTTACAAAATTTTATTTTTTTGGACCAAAAATATATTGTCTACTATAACTTTTACAGACGCACGTTTAAAAAACATATTTTTTTATGCGAAATGACTAAAAATTAACAATTTTCCGATTTTTTCTGTGCTGTGAGACTTTCCTTCTTATTCACATTCATGATTCCATTCTCAGGTCAACAGGAAGTATCCTATAGGTTTTGATTTATTTGTGAGTATCAAAATATGCAGCATAGATGACGGTATTTTTAGGGTTCTTCTTGATTGTGTTAACTTAGGTGTTTGATTTTTTATAATTCCAAAGGACCGTATACCTAAATATTTAATATAATTTCAACTTGTTACCTCTACACGTTCCTGAGAAAAAGGGTCTTGACAGACAGACAAACGGACAACGAAGTTATCTTATAAAGGTTCCTTTTTAAAACATGTTAGTAAAACCGCCAGTAAAAACTAATAAAAATATAAGCAAATATACCTAATTGTTTTGAGATTCCCGACATTTAATTATAAACTTTAGCTAATTTCGAAGACACACTCCTAAAGGTGCGTTCACAACAAGACTGTAAATCAATTGACCGTGATTTAGCTTAGTTCTCGAAACTAATTACAAAGTATATACAATCGTGAACGTGTGCTGAATTGTAACTACACGGCGTGCGTTCCTAACGACGCCCGCCCTAACTCGCCCTACTGACGACAAAGCGCCAAGTTATTTGTGCAAACGTAAACAACATAGGGCGTATAATGTGTCGAATGAAACGAGAAGAGACACTATTTTGCGAGGCAAAACAAAGAAGAAAGTTGGAGCGAAATTGAAATGGCAAATGTCCTTAATTTACGAACGGAGTTGGGATGAGATCCTAGTTCGTGTACAAAAGCGTTTTCCTGAAAATAAAGTTGTGAGTAATCTTGTACTGTTCCATTAATAGCTCATTGTGGAAAACAAGATAGTTTCATTAAAGAAAAATGCCTAAGTTGCGTGTTGTTTATATCTTCAATAGATCGTATTGAAGATATAAACAAAACGCTACTAAGGCATTTTTTTTACACATTATACAACAAAATCTCTGGCTGCGTTTGTCTTTCTGTATGTATTTATCATTTAGTTTACATTAATTTACCAGGAAGCGTATAGTATGTTGAAAAAAATAGTAGTCGGAGCGGTATCTTGGCGCGTGCTGCTCAAATCGTTAGCGACACATGGAGTGTGAAACAAGTTCTGCAATAAAATCGCAATGAAACAAGTTCTGCAATGAAACAAGTTCTGCAATAAAATCGCAATGTTAATAAATCGTTAGCGACACATGGAGTGTGAAACAAGTGGAGTGTGATGCAATAAATCGTTAGCGACACATGGAGTGTGAAACAAGTTCTGCAATAAAATCGCAATGAAACAAGTTCTGCAATGAAACAAGTTCTGCAATAAAATCGCAAAGATCTGCAATAAAATCGCAATGAAACAAGTTCTGCAAAAAAATAGTAGTCGGAGTGGTATCTTGGCGTGTGCTGCGCAAATCGTTAGCGACATTTATATATATATACATATATATATATATATATATATATATATATATATATATATATATATATATACACATATACATATACATATACATATATATATATATATTTATATATACATTCATATATACATATACATACATGCGTAGCCGGAACGAAATATTTTTAACGTGGGTTATAAGGAAGTGGTAGTTTGGAAAAAATATTGGACTACTCGTGCTTATTCAGGGCTTAACATTTTCTAACGTGGTTTATAAAGAAGTGGTAGTTTTGAAAAAAATATTGGACTACCTGGCGAGTCGCTAGTGTACATATAATTGTCTATTATGTTTATTTTATTTGAAAATTCTAATCAAATGCTAATATCTAGAATGTATTAAAATTTTTGAAATTCATGGTAGAAAAATGAATGAAATCACTCATTACTAAACAAAGTTGTGTCTTAATATTCCATAAACGGTAAAATAAACAATTCGTATCTACGCACTTGTATGGAAATATATTCATTTTGTTTATATTTTGCTGCATAGATATGGATTCATATCTTTACCTGAATCATTAACTCGCTAAGTTTAATGGAACTACTTTTAAAACATTAAAAGTGGAAGAGGCGAAAATGATGGAATTATCAAAGGTAAACCAAAGGTGGCCTTGCCCAAAAAACCTGAGAGACATTAAACGCACGAAAGACGTTTATATAAATATCGTGTGCAGGTCAGCGTCCGTTGCGATGTTACTAGAATGTAACTTTTGTTACATTTCGTGTAACATTTGATTCCTTCATGTAACCTCCATGTAACAAGACTTTCACGTAACTTCTCGTAGTCCCATTTGTATACACCTTGGCTAGAAAAAATTGTATCTATACCAATAGCAGAGATACCAGAATGTAGCTTTTGTTATATTTTACGTAACATTTGACGCCTTCATGGAACCTCCATGTGACAAGACTTTTACGTAACTTCTTGTAGTCTCATCTGTATGCACCTTGGCTAGAACAAAATGAAGTGAAAAGAAACGGAACGCTTCTATTCTTTTTTGCAATATTGGCTGAAATGAAATTGCAAAAGGCAACATTTACACCTTTTCCGAATGACGAAGAAAATTTATTCATGGAAAGAACGAAGATTTATTTTTATTTCACTACTTCAACCTTTCCTTAAATCTCGCTCTTTATCGTTTTTCGTCTCACAAAATGAGAGGCATCTATCTAGGTCATCTATTTAATCATTGTAATTGAAACAGTTGTTATTAAAATGAATTAAACTAATTTTTCCGTGAAAAATATTAAACGTAACTTTTTCATTCAAAATATAACTTTTTCCTTACTCTCGTCTAACTTTGGACTAGTGGTCTCTAGCAGCAAAGGTCTATCTTTACAGCAGAAAAGCTTACTAGCAGAAAGCGTTTACTAGCAGCGAAGGTCCAGTTGCACAGAACGGCTTAAGGCAGCCGTTACAAGTGGTGGTGTCAACAGAGAACTTTTTCGAGGAAACGTAATTCACAGGAAACGTAACTCACAGAACCAATACGACTTCGTGCTCATTCTTGAAGTGCAAAAAACCACTCGTAACGTAAATAAGATCAAAGGTCCAACATTCGATGCATAAATAGGAGATATTAAATCAATAGTAATTATTTATAAATAATTGCGTGTTTTAATGTTTACAGTTGGCATTGAAACTAAAAGATAGAAACAATATGACGTATCTCGAGTGCGAGAGAGATGAGTAACTTAGAGAATAAGTGTAACATATGACGAGTGTGAGAGAGATGGAGACACGAATTTATACATGTACACATTTTCGTGTAAGTGATGGTAACGCATAAATAGATACCGTATTAAGGTAGGATTTATACTCTCGTGTCCTATCTATAAATTTATATTAAATGAAATTATAAGAATTATTTCTCTAAAAATTTTGAAAATATAGACCCAGTAATTATCCTGCGAAAATTTAATTAATCATAAGTTTAAATTGATATAAATGATAGTTTTTGTTTAAGGTAAAACAATTGCCGTGAAGAATACGGTACTTTAAAAAAAATTCAATTCACAGTTACATATTTCTAGTTCCAAAAATTTACTACCTATTGTAACGAAAATTTTATAAAAACGATTGAATCCTAAGTACAGTTTTCTCATCACACTGTGTGAGGGTTTTGTGGCAGGGTCGACAAATTTAACATACACATAATAAATAAATAGTTTGTCTCTCTTGCTAGCTTTAGATTCATAATTGTCAG